>CM053760.1:35013943-35109660 GCA_028658305.1 Pachyuromys duprasi | reverse complement strand
GATATTATCAATGCTGGTTTGGATGAACAAATGGGATGGACATTGAGTGGAGGAGAAAACAAGCAACAGGACAGGAGTATGCCAAGGAGGACCTCTGGGGGGGTCAACGTAAAGATGTACCAGAGCAGATATTAAGACTCGCGATCAAGCCTTTGGTAGAGGGCAAGAAGTGATGATAGAAATGGAGGAGGTTGGTGAAACTTGGAGAGAACAAGAGCTCCACAATGATTAAACTGAACATGGCACAGGGGTCTTGTATGAGACGGTTTCTACAACCAAGGACCACGAGTGGATGTGTCCTGGAACCCCTGTGCAGATGGGACCCAGGATAGCTTGGTGTAGGACTGGAGGGCCTAGTGAGGGAAGCAGGAACTGTTTCAGTCTTGAACTTGATGACTGACTCTTTGACCCTCCCCCATACAAGCGGGGAGTGACACACTGGCTGGATCCCAGTGGAGGACTTTGCAGCCAGCCCTGAGGAGACAGGATGAGCTGGGGTTAGATGGAAGGGGAGGAGGTCCTCCCCTGTTGGTGGACTTGGAGGGGGCGGGGAAGAAGGAGATGAGGGAGGGAGTGGAAGGGTAGGAGGGAATGGGGGAGGGGGCTACGCCTGGGATTCAAAGTACCTAACCCGTGATTGAGATAAAAATAAATTAATTAAAAAAAATCAAAAAAAAATTTAAAAAGAACTAATTATATAGCGAAAACATTCACAAAACAATTAAAGTTACAATACATAACATATACATTAAAAACATTTTAAAGCTTATGTATTTTGTTTATTTTATGTGTACGCATGGTTTGGCATATTTACATATGTACAATATGCAGGTACATATGCATGTCTAGTGCCTTTAGAGTCCAGAGGAGAATGTTAGGCTCCGGAATTGATGTCTTAGGTAGTTGTGAGCTGCCATGTAGGTCCTAGGAGCTGAAACTATATCCTCTGCAGAAGTCACAAGGGTTCTTAATTATAAAGCCACCAGACCCTACACAATGTTTTAGCAGGTAATGGGCCACATATAAAATTATATTCTGAAAGAGTGTCTTTCCACATAATACTGCTGCGGACCTACTTCGTGCAATACCCTATGATGTCCGTATAGATGATGATCAAGTTGTCTAAAGGCACACTTGACATGCCATATCACAAAGAGATAATCTGTATATAGTTAAAATATGTCACTTTTTGTCCTCAGTACCCTGTACCCCAGAAAAAAAATTAAGAACACTTTGCTTCTCCCTGCTTAAGTTCCTTATGTCCAAAGAAGAATATATATTGATATGATATAGGAAATGAAGATTCACCACTAAAAATATTACTCCAAATGCATTTAGAGAACATTTTATTTCAGCATATGTAAACTTGTCCTTGGGTTTCATGAATGTAAACTATTCCATGATAAGGCATGATATAATTTATTCACTATTCTCCTCTTGACATGCAGACATTTAGGTAGCCTGTTGAAGGATTTTGCTCTCAAGAAATGGTTCAATAAGCATCTTTGTCCAAAACTTTATTTGTAAAAGATATACATTATCATGTAAATATATGCAATGTATGTTAATATGAAATTGTTGAGTTGGTGATTATGTGTATTTTAATAGATAACATTTATTCACCAAGTAACTAGATCTTAACAATTGTCTCTTTTCTTACATCTCTTCTGTAATATTTAAATGATGCAACTGAAGATTCAGAGTTCACTGTGAAAGTTTCAAATGATTCCTGGAAGGAAACAAATTTCTTTTTCAAACATTGCTTACCTAAGACCTCCAGCTGTCTAAGAGCCTATGGGGGTAGAAAAAAAGCTACATATTGCACACTTCGCTGGTTATTCTTAGACAGTAGCCAGTGAAGAGATTCAGAAAGGAGAGATTAATTTTCATTGTGAGTTCACAGCTAATGCCACAGGGTTCTGTGGTGGATTATGTTTCCCAGCTGGCAGAAGCATGTGTAGAGTTTACCTGATAATAGTTTGCTGTCCAAGGAACAGGAATACAAGACTTGTGTCGATACCTTACCAATGGGAACAAACTGCCCTGGGGATAAGCAACTAACGGCAAATCTGCCTCAAGATGTTAACCACGAGAGTTTCACATGCTTGCGGATTTTTGCTGACTCAAAGCTTTAGTATGAAGGAATAAAAAAAGAACTACATTGGGTCAGACAGTGTGGTAAATATGGGCACATAGGGAAAGAGTTGCAGAATACAGAGTTGAATTCAATTATGGCTGTGAGATATTCAGGGTGGATTAGAAGGGAAGGAGGGGGAGAGAGAGAGAGAGAGAGAGAGAGAGAGAGAGAGAGAGAGAGAGAGAGAGAGAACATGTGCTTCTTTCTTACCATTCTTCTTTAACATGGTTTTTATTCGTGAATATTCATTATATCTAGGGTTTCATAGACGTAGCTGTCCAAGTACACCGTATAATAAAACATTATCATCCCCTTATTTCCACTGTAGAAATCAATATGGAAGTTTCTCAAAAGTCTAAGTACCTGATGACCTAGAAATACCATTCTTGTATATACCTGAAACATTTTCTACCAGCAACAGTAACCTTTAGATTAATAGTGAAGAATCTAATTTAATAAAACTATATATTTTTTTAAATTTAAGCGAAAAGAATTTCCCCCTTCTATTTGCTTAATATGGCATGGCCAACCTATGGCCTATAGGTTGCATATAGCTGCCTGCAACTGAGGATAACTATGTATACTTTCCAGAAAAAAATTGTTTCCTTAAAATATTACGAATTTTTTGTTTTGTTTTGTAGCCGAATCACATAGCTGCTGAGCACCAGCTCAACAGTAGATGATTGTATCTTGTTATCTTGTTATACAGTCAAAAGTTTGGACATGCCTGCATCCCTAAGAAACTCAAAAAATGTTTTCATGTGGATAAAGATGGGTCTGGCTGAAGAGGCTTGCTGTGGGAGCTGTTGACCAGACTGTCTTCTGAATTCAGGTCATCGGTAGGGACAGTCAGCTGGGATCAAAATAGACAGTGCCGCTGGACAGTTTCTAGTTCCGAGTTAGCCGATATAGTTCTGGACTCAAGTCCTGGGGTCTTGACAAAAAATACTAGAAGATTACTGAGGAGGAGGGTGTGCCTTTTTACTCAACCCCAGGTTAAAAATTCAAAGGGAAGAAGTTGTAGTAAAAACCTACACATCAGAGGTTTCAGATAATTATAATTGGCTGAATAATACTTACTCTTCTTGGTAGATGCCTACACATATTTTTGACACATAAAAATAAATAGCAAGTTATAGATGTGGCTCAATGGCTATAGTTGATGCTCTACTAGAAGACCCAAATTTGGTTCTCAGCCTCCCACATCTAGAGACTCAAACCTCTTGTAACTCCAGCTCTGGGGATTCTAACATCTGTTGCCTCAAATAGCATCTGAATCTATGTGCATTTGACCAAACATACAGACAGACAGACAGGCAGGCAGACAGGCAGACAGACACACACACAAACATGTAGTAAAAAATAAAACAAATCTTAAACTAAGTAAGTGGGATAATAATAAACTGGACTGTATAAACTCTGTATAAAATACATATTTACAAGGCTCGGCTATGATAAGTTTGAAATAGTTTGATCTAAGAGTCTATTTTGAAGCCCTAAGTGATAGCATGTTAACGAGAGTAGTGTATTTACCTAGACTCTAGGTCCTAGACGATTCTGGGCTAGTTGAATAATTTTGTCTTCTCTCTCTTTCTTCCCTTCTCATTTATTCCATCCTTTCAGGAGGCATCTCTAAGCCTCTAGCCTTTGGAAGATCCTCCCTACTTCAGTGGAGTTTGATGATGTCATCCTCTATAAGTTACTGAAGTCATTAGTGACAGTGTACTCACTATGGCATTTGCTAAAGCTTTGATCTCTAATTATACAGTGCGCAGCTTTGTCTATTGGTGGAAATTGCGGGGGGAGGGGCTAGAGAGTATGAAAATCTGGGGTTCCTAACTTATAAGAGCCTTAGAATCAGTCTGTGCCATGGTCCTCATTTCCCAGCTGAACAATCTGAGTTTAGGGAGATTAAGTGTATTGTTGAGATCTCAATGTTTAGTGTTCAGAACAAACGCTGACAGGCAACTGCTGGATGGTGAAAAGTGAATGGGGGTACTCAAGTCATCAAACCAGGTCTCCACACCCCAGCATGACATATTATTATTTCCCTGTCATTTTTTGTTTTCATTCCCATGTGGTGACTTGAAGCAATAACATATGTCTAAATTGCTTTTAACCCTTTGGCTAAAATTCAAACAAACTGCTATCCTTTTATGGGATACCATTTAGAATTAATTCATTTGAAACAAAAACAAAAATGAAAAACCCACAAAAACCCTGTAAATGGTATTGCTTCAAAAAACTTAAAAAAAAAACAACAACTAAAAGCAGATTCACATCCAATAACATTCTATTGTAAGATACTGAAATTCAGTTGGGCTCAAGAGATATTTGGCTATTGCACATGGCAACAAATGTCATATTAAGTATGCAAATATGACAATCTACTCTGGGTACTAACCCAAGACCTTCAACACTAAAGAGTATTTATCGATAATATTTTGTTACAAATATAATTGAGCAGAAAGTATTGATTAGTCCTTGGTGTGAAATTCAAAGCTTTAAAAATCCATTCTTATGAATAGCTAAACATTTCATATATTAATTAGACCAACGTGCTACTTAGCTAATTCATTCTTCTGAAAACTCTCAGGTGGACTGTGCATTAAACTTTTGTGAGGGTCAATGAAATATAAATATGCATGTATTTATTCTGTCTCCTGAATACTGAATTTTGACTCTTACTTGTACTTTGATTAAATAAAATTGTGAACTATATTTATTAGCTATAATAGCTAATCATACGTTTTGGTCACTAAATTTGTCTGAATATAGAGCTCATTGTGATGGATGTGCTGTTGACCTTTAGGCAGGACTATGGTGCCTGGTTTCCTTCGCAGTTTGGTAAACCTGGCTCATTGTATCTTCTGCCAATATATAGGATTTCTAGAACCAACACTCAACCTGATTAATCCTATTAAATATACTGTGAAATGGGAGAACCAAAAATAATGCACCTGTAGATAATAAGAGCAGCAAATTATTATACACATCTACACTTTAAGTCAGTTTGCAGCAATTGGAAGGGACTGAGGAAGACTGAAGTAGAGGGTTAATGGCCCAGTGTCCTGAGGTGGGGCCTTCACAGCAGAGCTAGGTGGGCAGGCAATTCTCAGGTATGCAGTGTATCCCAAGGGTCCATGATCAAGTGAAGAGCTAATGTGATTGCACAGTGGGAGTCAGAAGACACGTAGCCGCCATGGTCCTGGGCTGTAAGTGATGTTGAGGATTTGCAAGCTATGCTTCACCCTCGGTTTTATACAGCAGTATGAGTTGCAGTGTGTGAACCTGCAGTGAAAGAGCAGTACTGTATGAACTTGCAGTAGACTCACTCATCAATAACTCAGCTCTGGAAATATTAGGGGACTTGTCATAGCCCTATATCCTGCAGCTGCTCTGCATATGGAGCATCAGGATCCGGTTTACTGCAAAGAACTGTATCTGTGGTACTAGTCAGACGTGCCTTGGCCTCTACACATCACTGTTGCCTACTGAAGCTTGGGGCTGCTATTAGTGGCATCCCCTGAGAATCAGCTTACCCATCAGCCAACAGCCGGCATGAGAGAGGAGCTGAGCACAAACCATCAGCTCAGCAGTGATATTTTCCATCCCCTGTCCTATCAAGTTACTTACATTAAAGGGCAATCATCACCATTGATTCCACCCCTCATTCAATCATCAAGTGTTTATTGAACAATATCTAAATGTATATAGATGGTGAGGTAAGTGAGTCAGTAAGGTTAGAGCCAGGAAGTATGAGGGTGGTGCTGTGTGCATGCCCATGGGCATATATATGCATGAGTCTGTGTTTTCATCTTTGTTCATAAGCATTTGTATAAACATGTACATACTTTTGTGTATGCACATGTGTATATATGAGATGATGTAAGCATGAGTATACAAAACACAGTATAAATGTACATGTGGGGTGTGTGAATGTGCGTGTGCAGACGTGCAGTGTGTTGATGGTAGACCTGAGATTCTAACAGATTATATGAAACTTCCTACATATTATTTTCACTTAAAAGTAACAGAACAATCAAAACTCTTTTTGTATAGTGAGGATATTTATGCTTTAAGTGGTATTATTTTTAACTCAAATTACCTATGCTGTAATTAAAACCCATGCCCTATTGCTTTGTGCTACAAGAGTGGTTTTAGCATAAAATGATAGAAATTTAGCTACTGGAGAAACATCTGGATAAAACAGTAGGTGAGCTAACCAGAAGATTGTGTTTCAGCATAGCCATGACAGTGTCTGATTTGGTTTTAAGGTTAATTCTCTGAGAATTTCACACAGTATGTTTTTATATTCCCTCCTAATGTCTCTTGACTCACCCCTTTCCCAACCTATCCAACTTTGTGTCCTCATTTTTAAAGAGACCGAACTGAACCCCATTTGTTCTGCCCATATACTCCTTGACAGGTGGCCACATGCTGCAGTGTGACCAAGCTACAGGAGGAGGCAGGTGCACCCTGAAAGGAAGCTCACTCTTGTAGCAGCTATTAATTGCCAATACTTTCTCAGCTTGGGATGATATTTTTGTGTCCAACTCTCGTCTCCATGCTGGGATTTTGTCTGACTTGAGCTTGTACAGGTCTTGTTCATGCTGTCACAACAACTGTGAGATCATATGTGCAACTGCTCTGCTGTGACTAGAAAACAGTTTCCTTGTACTCCTAATGACTTTCCATTATACCCATGGATTAGTGCATCTCTCATCACTCATCAGAGAAGTTCTTTTCTGCCACAGATGGTAGTTAACACACCAAACCTCAACTGGCCTAGTTGCAGAAAAAAGACTACAGAATGTTCAGCCCTAAATAAGACATCTATATCATACCCTGTTCTCCAAGGTCAGGTCAACTATGTCTGACATGTTTCAAATGACCCCGGTGTGAAGGATATTGAAGCTTGTGTTAAGGTGCCTGGAGACCACTTCAAGGAAGGGCAATCACTTCTTCTCAGAAACTCCAGGTACTCGAGCCCATTCCATTCCCTGTCCATAGGTCCTAAATGTTTCTGTTTCTGCTTTGCTTGGCTCTTTCTCTGATCTCACTTAGACAAGTGCAACTCAGGCCTCTGTACAGGAGCCACATATGTGGGAAAGGATATTGTGACATTCTACCAACCTTCAGACTTCCCAAATCTCTCTCTCTCACTTATATACATTCTCTCTCTCTCATACACACTCACAGAGAGGAGGAGAAAGATCATCTCCATGTAGGTGACCACATGTCAACAGAGTCACTATGAGGGAAATAAAATAAAATAAGAAAAGGGGAACATGAAAATGTCTTGAAGTCAGTATTTTGTTGTCTAATATTATTTTCTTTCCTTTATTGCTGGGATTCCAAATGCTAGCTAGTCATTAACGTCTACTGAACAATGTATAAAACACATTAAAAAAACACACAGAGAATTTAAAATTACCCTATGACTTAAGGTATTCATAAGATACTTTTTATGAGGAGAGAGTAAAGACTATGAGAAAAGACCACGTACAAATTCCTACCCAACCCAACCCAACCCAAACTAAACCAACCCAAACCAAGAAGAAACTAAGATACACTGAGGAAATAAGAACAGACTCAGGCACAGACTATCCAAATCCTAAGGAAAATCTTCAGATCTTATACTCCTCACCTTCAGTGGCTTCACATGTCCACCATGAGAAGAACAAGAGTGAATAGAGAGATAACAGACAAATTCTGTGCTCTTACCATCTCGTGCTGTGTCATGAGCTCAAGGCTCCTTCCTAGAAATATCCAGAGTTAAGTGCCTGCTGTGTGTGCTGGAGTGAATGATATCAAGACAATGTTTAAAAGTCCTGATGGATTTCTTCAATTGGTCCATTCATTCTCCAAGTCCCTCAACTCCTGGCAATTTTCTTTCAGTCATGCTCATGCTGGATCTGTGAACTGAGTGGCCTCTTAACTGAGGATTTAATCTCAGATGAGACCAGGAGGGAGAAACAGGGTTACTGAATCATGAAAAGTTGAGAATGGACAGCTACTTACTTACATGAGTTCTCTATACATGGAACAAAACCATGGTATGCTAATTCATCCTGTTGAAACAACAGCACATACTCTGTAAAAATAATTGTATTAGAATTGCTACTCCCCTCCTCATGCAAGGATTTTTTTGCTCTATACATTAATTTCTTACATGTCCTGACCAGTGTTTTTTGTTTTTGTTTTTGCTCTTGTCTACTATTCGTTTGCTGGCTTTCGGCTCCTCTCTAGAACCCTGTCATGTTCATTTTGTCTTTTTAAATCCTCAAACATAACTGTATCCATCTTGACTAGTCAACTGATTCAGGAAAATTGCTCAAACCCTAACACCCCACTCAACATATGAATGTACTTTAGCCAAGTTTGGGACCCAGAACAGGTAGTTTAAAAAGCAATGGTAGATCACAAAACTCCAGTTTTTGCTGAATGGATTGCACTTCCTTTTGGTATTCGAAATTCTTCCACAAGATGATCATGCAATTCCAATTGTGGTCCCCATTATTTCTTGTCACTATGGAGTTGTTTAAGATGCCTGATGATGCTTACTCTCTTCCTCCACAATGGTAGCTCTGGCAGATTGGAAGGTCTTTGATATACGGTTATAATATTAAAAATTCTACCATCTCTAATCTACTTTGTAATATCCATATGAGTGTTTTATGATATAAGAAATTCCTCATCCTTACAAATATTTGAGCAAAATATTATTTTCAAGTCATTTCATTCATGTTTTACACTTGGATAACTTTAAGCTCATCCCTGAAAAGACTTTTGGCAGTTCAAAGATTACAACATACTGTGTGTGTTGGGAGGGGGGTGTGGAAATATACACAGTAGGGGGTATACAAGTATTATTAAAATAATGGTTTTAGTCATGTGTTAAGAGGTTAAGAGCATACTTAGTCTTAATTATTTTCAATTCGTATAACAGAGATTTGTTGTTTGTCTCTCATGGTAGCAGAAACTTTACAGTGATAACTAGTTAAATATATTTCAATTAATTTATTAACTTTATATTACAACCACAGTTTTCCCTCCCTCCTCTTCTTCTAGTTTTTTCCCCTTCCCTCCCCATATCCACTCCTCCACCCTTACTTTTCAGAAAAGGAGAGATCTCCCTAGTTTTAAATTTTATCGGCACCTTGACTCTCCTTTCCATCTCATATGAACAGTGAAAATCATTTATTTTCCACCACGCTAAAGGCATGTGAACACAGGTTGTTGAGGAATCTGGGGCTGGTGTCTTTTGTCTAGAGAAAGTAGCAGGCTCAGAGGTCATTCTTGTCATCATGAACCATCGTCAGTAGAGACTGCCGCAGCAGCCTGTGAAAGTGGTTTTAATCCTTCAGGTACAACTATAATCATGAAAACAAACAAACAAACAAACAAAATAAAAAGGAGGCAGGCTTTGTCATTCTTTCTTCAAGAGAAATAAGACCCCCCCTTGCTTGTCAGGACAACAGTACATTGTTCACTAAGTTTGTATTATTAAATATTCCATCACTAATACTTTAGATCATATCAATATCATGATTGGAAATGAAAAATGTGTACAAAACCAAAAAACCTGACTTCAAAAGCAATTTTTAACTCCTATTTATTACTAGCTGTAATGTCTGATCTTAAGAGACAGTGACTCTGTTGTTGTCCTTTTGGAGCTTCAGATCTTTCCATCTCCCCCTTCTTCAATAAGAGTCTCTGCACTCTGCCCAAAGTTTGGCTAAGAGTCTCAGTATCTGCTTCGGTACCTCTATCAGTACAGTCTTTCAGAGGCCATGTGTGGTAGGCTCCTCTCCTGTTCCCTGTCTTCTCCTGCAGGCCACAGAGGAAGACCGACCTTGAAATTAGTCCTGATGAGACCTGATAGTCTAGGATCAAATAGAAGGGGAGGAGGACCTTCCCTATCAGCGGGCTATGAGAGGGGCATAGTGGGAGAAGAGGGAGGGTGAGGTGAGGAGGAGATGAAGGAAGGGGCCACAGACGGGATACAAATTGAATAAATTGTAATAAATGATAATAATAAAAAAGAAATAAAAGTGACAGTGAAAGTAAAATTACATACTCCCCAAATGTTTGGAAGTTAGTATGTATGGAGTTCAATATTTTGTGTGATTATTTTTTGTCTTAAATTTTTCTTTTTTAGATATTCTAGGAGCCTAAGATTGCAAGAAATGCTACTAATGAATTCTAATTGTTTCATACTCTATTTTAAAAATTGCATTATTTGTCATTTTATCTTCTTATTTTTATTCTTTGAGGTTCTAGTTCACATAAATGTCTAACCAACCATTAACTTTTAGTAGTAAAGTTAAAGTGAATGGCAGCAATATCATCGTCATAAAACACTGACCTGCTTTTATTGGATGTAAGATGAGTGTATATAGGATTAGTCCTATCCTCTTGTTTTACTCTAATTGCTAAAAATCTGGCATTTTCCTGTTCTGCATTGAAGTGCCCACAGCACATTTCCTCTTCTAAAAGCCATTGAATTCAACGTATGCTTGATGACATCACTAGGCTCCTAGATTTATTCCCAGCCTATCACCTAAAAACTCTCTCCCTATCTACCTGTCATTTTTATATCAATCCATATATTATCTATCAATCACCCATCAAGTCCACTTAGTGCTTTGCATGTATTCACATGTGTGAGACCATTGATGGATCATGGTAGACCTACAAGGGACCACACGCTCAAAGAAAATGGATTCTTTCTGTCTCAGAAACCATCAACTGTCCGTAGCTGCTCAACTAAGAATGGGGACTTAAGGCCTCACATTTTAATTGGAATGTAGAGCCCAGTCCATAGCTTTTCTTCCAATGAGTTGAGAGAAAATGACAGTCAACGAATTCTTACTGAAGCTAACACCATAGCTTTCATGATCTTCTCTGTTCACACACAGTCCAGTATAAAGCATGAACTATACTAAGTAAAAACAAAAGTTTAAATATTTTTACATTTGGTATCAAAATATTTATATCATAATAAAAATTGTTTCTTATGATTTCAATGTCTTCCACACAGGATTCTTTCTCAAGATCTTTCAAATTCTATTCATTTATTTATTTATTTATATTCATTTTACATACTTGTTGTAGCCACATTTCTTCTCCCTTCCCAGTCTTACCTTCCCTTTCCTCTCCCATTTTCCCCAGAAAAGGGGAGATCCCATCCCCATACACCCCATCTCATCAAGTTGTTTGAGGACTGAGCCTGTCCTCTTACCCTATAACCTGGCAAGATAGTCCAGCCAGAGAGAAGTGAATCCATATCTGATGCAGTCCCCACTTCCCTAAGCCTAAGCTGCCCATTTGTTACATCTGGTAGGGAACCTAGGTCCAGTTCATGCATGGTCCTTGTTGGATGCTCCAATCACAGCAAGCTCCTCTAGGCCCTGTTAGTTGGCTTTGTTGGTCTTCTTGTGGAGCTGCTGTCACCTCCAGGTCCGTTTCTCTTTCTTCCCACTTTTACACAAGATGCCCTACTCATCACCTAAGGTTTTGGCTGTGTGTCTCAGCATCTGTCTTGAAGGGCTGCTGGATAAGGCCTCCCAGAGGACAACTCTGTCAGGCTCCTGTCTGCAAGTTTAGCAGAGCATTGTCCCTAGTGTCAGGGGTTGGCACTCTCCAATAGGGTGGGTCTTTGGTTGGACATTCCCTCAATTGCTGTCTACTCTGTCTTTATCCCTGAACATCTTGTAGACAGGATAAATTTTGGGTTGAAGTTTTTGTGGGTAGGTTGGTGTTCTCCTCCCTTTGCTAGAAGACTACTCTAGTTAGAGGGTATCCTCTTCAGTCTCTACGGCCTCTGCTACTAGGAGTTAATTAATTAATTTACTTTAGGTCCTAACAGTTTCTTTTCCTTTCTCTCCTCTCAGGCCTTCCCTACCACTCCTTTGTCTCTAATACACCCTTTCTCTTTAGAAAAGGGGAGGTCTCCCATAGGCACCAACCCGCCTTGGCATATCAAGTTGCAGTAAGACTAGGGGTATTTCCTGCTATTGAGGCTAGATGAAAGAGCCCAGTCAGGAGAAAGGGTCCCAAATGCAGGCAACAGAATCAGAGACAGCCCCTGAATCTGCTGTTAGGAGTTCCACATGAAGACCAAGTTACACAACTGTTACACATGTGCAGAGGGTCTAGGTCAGTCCCATGCATGCTGTCTGGTTGGTGGTTCAGTCTTATGAACCCCTATGGGCCCAGATTAGTTGTGTAGTTTTTCTTGTGATGTTCTTGACCTCTCTGGCTCCTACAATCTCATACGGTTTCATAGTTCAATACCCCTGACCCCAATCTAATCTTGACCTTCCTACACAGCACTGTTTTTATTGCTTCAGCTTGATTCTCCCTCCCCTGGGGTAGAGGGAGAAAACAGATGAAGAAAAGGACAGAGATAAGCAATGTCATTTTCTAGCTCTCATTAGTAGACCTTTTCAGAATTTTCTTTGTTCTCTAAACTTTTACACTACACAGCGTTGCTCTATTTAATACCAGACTTGCAGTTTGTTCAATCCAGTAGACATTTCCTCACAGTCCTGTTCATTTTTCATATTATTATTGTCTACATTTTAGTAATTTTCTGTTTTTACAGCTTTCAAGTCTTTCTGATTTAAAAATTGTTATTTTTATTTGTTACAACAGTTTCATTTGTTATAAAAACTGTATTTGTTATAACTGCATCAGCTACAGTCACTGACCGTGTATCAGAAAACAGCCAATGCTTTATACCATGTTTGATTTTAGCCTAGGCAAGCTTGAGGACATTAGACACAGAGGTAACACTGTGTCAGTGGGCTCAATTTTTCTTTCTTAGCATTTCCTGAAGAAATAGCATGACTTCTCTTCTGAACTCACATTAAATAGACACTTGGCTCTGAATACTGTGAAACTCAAGTTTAAGATGAAAACTATTTTCTGCAGGCACCACAGGATTTAAGCTTTTCCTCAGGTTTGTTCTCTACCTGTGGAGGAAACCAAACTGGGCAACTCCCAGTCCATGGATAGACTGCAGAGGATCTATGAAAAGATCTGAATATAATTATTTTTCATCATTAAAAGTAATTTATAAAAAGTCTTTAGCATCACACAGAGTGTTAAAGCCCAAGACACAGATTTCTCTAAGAAAAGTGACATCAAGTCTTGCACACAACAGGGTAGAATGACAGATGTGTACGTTTGGGACTCCGATGCATTTGGTGATTCTCCCTGGGAATCTGTACAGCACAGGCAGCTTCCTGCCCCTGGGGGTTGCTATTCCTCCAAAGCACAGACTGTAATTTAACTTGACTTCATTTATTGCTTGTACAAAGTGACAGAGCAGAGAATGTCAGGAAAATTCACTGTGTTAGATAAGACAGTGAAAAGGAACTATGTGAAACATCTTACCCATTGGCAACTTCAGGGCAGGTGCTCAAACCAAGCTTTGGCTTGAAAAAACACAGCCTCTCTCTCAAAGATGGAGCAAAACCATGCTGTGTCCATTCATGTTTTGAGTTATGGTAATAGTCAGCTGGGACTAAACCTGCACTAGTTTTTCTATTGAACACAGAGTGAGTATATCTACATCAGTGCTGCTGAGGCTCTTGCAGGGAGGCACTAGGTTAACTACTAGCAAGGATCATTCCACCAGGATAGTGATCTTGAGCTTGTAAGTAATGCTTACTTCCACTGCTGCATTTCTCCGGAGAGTCTGATTTACTATATATACGTATACATATACATATAAGTATGTATATATATATATATATATATGTATTTGTGTATACATGTATATATAATTCTATTGATAAATTAGCTTTTAAAAATACTTGAAGTTCTTGCAAGGATTAATGTTCAGTTTCTAACAGTCAGGGATACTCACATTATCCTTTAACTCCAACTCAAGGAAGATTCTGAGGCACTCTATTTGCTCTTCTGGGTACTGCATAACATTGTGCACATACATGCATAATACATACATATGCACATACTGATGTGTATGTTCACACTCATATACACACACATTAAATAAATAAATGGTAATTTTCAAAAAATGCCTTCATACACGTTATCACACACTCTTGGGAGCGTGGATGACTGCTTTGTAATTCAACTACAACACTGAGCATTCTTTCTAAACAAATATTGCAAGTGAATTTAAAGCAAGTTCCAAGTCACTAATGCAAATTATTAGCACACCAGAAGCTCTAGAGACATATAAATTAATAAATATCTGTAATAGATACAACTAAAAATTAGACCAAACAGGAAAAGCAGCCTTAATTTTGATGAGTCACTTAGAATCACTGGGAAAAATTTAGAGCCAAGCTATCTTTTTGCTATGTTTGAACTTGTTTGCTTTTTTCCCCTACAGAGTAGAAATTATAACCTTTCCTTCATGTGTCATTATGAGGATCAATGAAGTGATTGCAGAGAGACGATTGTCACACTCTAATCACTACACATTAAATACTTTCTTTCCTGTTTATTATTTCCAAAGCCCTGACACAACCAAATCACTAGCAGGTGGGTAATATTTGTGAACACTAACAGCTGTTGCTGGCTAAGGATTGGGGGTGTGATATGTAAGTGAATGCAAAAGGAACATGATGGTGGAGAGAGTGAGTGAATGAAGTCTGGGACTTAGAGGGTATCTCAGAAAAACATTTTAGGAGAAAGGAATAAGGACATTCAGTCTTGAATCCTGAGAAACATCCTTTATATTAGAATACTAGATTGCCTGAATTAAAGAGTCTCATCTCTGTGATAATAATTTTTAAAACGTGCCTTGTCCTTGTATTTGGCAAGTTTCCCTGTTGAACTTGCTAAGTAAAAACCTACTTCTATCTCACCTAAATTTACTGCTCAGTAGTTTATTGATTCATCTTGTAAAGTGATAAGTTAGGCTTTGTAAAAATCACTACAAAATATATGCCAAGTACAACGAATTAATAACATAAGATTACTTTGATAGGTTGTTAAGCATTCTTTGCTCATTAGAGTCAAAGAGGGTGTGTTGAGTTTTTGAAAACTATAGAAGTCTTTCTTCTCTTTCATGTCGGATATAAACATGATAGAGTCTATTTGTTTTCTTGTCATAGACTCTAATTTCTTAATTTCACTGGGATTTAGATTCCGATAGGCAAAACAAAACAAAGGTTTCGGTAGCAGGTGACTCTGACACACATAGCGGTTGCATATCCTCCTTTTTTGTATACTCCTTTTCTTTGGGGCTGATTTAGGGGCTAAGAAAGGTATATTATGTTTCACTACTTAGGGTGACTTTCATTGTAGAAGGTAACTTTAAGTTCCAAAGGAGGAGACTTTTCAAAGTATCCTCAGAGTCACAGAAAAGAGAATAAGGGCCATTAATATGAAGTTTCACAACTGAATTCTGGGTGTTTTTCCCCCCACAATAGGGTAGCTCTCTTGCTGGTCTCTAATGGAGAAGAACTTCAATTCCATATATCCCTCTTTGTCCCTTTACCTCCATGGAGTGAATACCTCCGCAGCTCAGCTGTGTTATTGAGATGTTGCAGCGTGAAATTTGTTTTTCCTCAGTGAACTTTAAGCAGAAATTCAAGTGCCAAGTCTCTAAAGCCGAGTGGGGCGATTAAGAGATAATTACTAATTATGCTAATTTGAGAAGTTGCTGCTATTTTCTTCCCTGGTCATTTTACGTGCAGCTCTCCTGAGGGAAGAGTCCCCTCACTGTGCTAATAACCTTCCCTCTGAAGCATCTGGTAAAGGACACAGTGTCCTAAACCTCCACAACCTAAACTCAAGGCTTAGCATCAATCAGAAAATGGAGCAAGACATGGAGGCTTTCCTAGGGCAGTCTGCATCCTCAACATGAAGGATGTTTACTGATTATTAATTTGTCACATGCCAGGGAGAGTTACTTTCCTTTATAGTTACAGCAGAATTGTAAATTTGATTTTTAATATATTTATGCAATTTTCCTTGTGATCTCTGAATGATAATAATGAATTCTGAATATGAGAAATTGTCTTCATATCCTGCCACACTGAATTGGGTACCACGGGCATTGTGTGTCTTTGATAATTTACCATCGTTTCTCCTCAAAAGTTCCTATTTAAAGAGAATATTATGGGTCAGCAGAAAATACTACAGATCTCCCTGGGGTTGAAGTTGATCAGGCAAATGCGGTATCTACAATCAGAGCACATGCACAGAGAATCTGACATAGTTTTGTTTTACTGTTTCCCTCACCCAGAAGTGGGTGAAGAATACAATGACTCAGTCTGGGTTCAGCTCATCACCTATCCTGTGGAAGGAGGGCTCTGTTTGAGCTCTCTTTGTGTGCCCATTTATTATTGCAGACTCCAGGGTCCTGAGAACTGCTCTGGCTTCCCCATCTTGCTCCTGTCTTCAGCATTATCATTAATGGCCAGAAAGACCAAACCAGGACTTCATCTTCTTCCCTTACACTATTTCTCCATTCACCCATCCTAATGTGGAGAAGGCAGCTCCTCTACATGTGTGGGATGGCTCCGAGGTTCCTCTTCTTCCTGTTCTTATAGAGGGGAGCTAACTTGTAATTTGAAAAGAAAAAAAAAAGCAAGAAAACAATGTCTCTTGGTAAATCCAGGGTGGAACACCTCTGTATGATGCTTACAGAGTGAATCGTAGACTTCAGTTCTGATCAGAGCACCCTGAAGACAACTTCTCCTCCTCATTACAATTACTATTGATCCTGGGAGCATCATCACAGTTAATCAGGACACAGAACACTGATGGCTGATGTGTCTCATTCATTTGCTCTTTGGTATATAATACATTCCGATAAAGGATATCCACTAAGGTGTTACTATATACTTGAAAAGGAAGAAAGGATGATGAAAGGTTGCTGATATTATTCATAACTAATTTACTAGTTGATCAACTCAGTTATTGTCTTAGTTTTCTCTGGAAGTACACTTGGAAGTGATGGTTTATTTATCTTTTTTTCATGAAAATAAATGATAGAAGCATTTCCCTTCTCTCTATGTCATTGTATGCCTACAAGATCAGCTTTGTATTTTGTAAGAAATAAGAAGAAAAGGGATCTGACATTTCTAGGTTACTCCTGATTGTAGTGAATTCTCAAAGCTTCTTAGAATTTAATGCAGTTCTGAGTTGAACTTTCACAAAGTATCTCAATGAGGAATTAAAACTTAGACAAATTATTTAACTGTTTAGATGTTTCTTTTTAGATTGAAGTTTACTTTTGGTTCTTGAAGATTTTTCAAGGTGAAAATATATGCGTTAAGTATATATATTTTAAAAAATGATGCTTACAAGATTGCTCACTAGGGAATGGCACTTGCCATCTAGTCTAATAACTAAAGTTTGATTCACAGAATCTGTACAGTGGAAGGAAAGAACTCACTTCTGCAAATTTGTCCTTGACCTCCATACACATGTCATGGCATACTCCCTATATAGCAAACAAACACATAAACAAATAGATGTAAAAACAATAAAGAAACTAGGGCTGTTAAGCTGTTTCAGTTGGTAAAATTATTGCTGCAAAGCATGAAGTCTGGAGTCCCAGCACCTTCTTGGCAAGCCCAGAACAGCAGTGTCCAACAGTAATCTCAAACCTACTAGGGTAGACAAAAGCAGATCCCTCAAGTTTGCTGTCTAGACAGACAGCCTAGATAAACTGGTGATCTCCATGTCTAATTTCTGGCCTACACACACATAAATACACACACATGTATACACATAAACACATATAAACCTGTATACACATACACCACCAAACAAAAAAAATCTAAAAAGAAAATTCCAGTTACACATGCTTCAGAAAAACTAAGCAAACAAAAGGGATGATAGCGTTATAAGCTACATTTAAAACAGATGCCCTCAAGTTCATGCTTCAAAAATCTAAGTGACAAAGACTAAGTTCTTTCTATGAAGTATACTGTACCTATGTCTTGGCATATGACAGATGTCCCAAATTGCCTTATACAATGTCACCAAGCAGAAATGCAAGTATTTTATATAATTTAATACATTTGGAAAAATTCATAGGCAAACAGTGCATAATCTAGTGACTTCTGTTGTGTAAAAGTGAGAAATAAATCCTAGATATATGACAAGACTCATATCTTCACTTTTTCTTTTCTTCTATTCTGTATAAGGAAACAGATATATAGCAAGTATTCTCTTTCTGTCAGAAGGAGCTGACACAGGCCTAGATGCTACACAATGGTATCAGGAGGGCCCTACTATCCTCCCAGACAGCATTTCTAATATTAAAACAACTGTAACCTTAATTTCATTGTGCAAAAACTGAGTTATATACTGACAATGAAATTCCTTGACAACATGTTTTATAATCACTCTATTCAATTCTTGTGAAATTGCCTATCATGTGATTTCAACTGGGTGTCACCAAATTGCAATAGGGGAAGGAGTCTTGTTAGAAAGGAGGGATGGCTCTCACCCTGGGTCATTGGAATTCAGATTTAATACATTGAGCACCAACGAGGAATTCACACATACTTGGAAAGGCTGACAGAGAACACAGAATAGAGGAAATGTGTAAAGTCACAGTTGGCGGGTCCATTTCAGAAAAATTTTTGAGGACTAGTGGAGTCCTTTATGTATCCATCCATCCTTCCTAATTATTAAGAATTAGGAAAAGAAGCTTAATCTAGGCTATGTGCTCCTAAGACATAGGTTTAAAGGGATAATCAATTTGATGAACAGGAAGCAGCTGTGTAGCTGACAGAAGAGAAAGAATTACAAATAGAATTGGAACTGAGCACACATGTAAATACTCAAAGCAGGAGCACAGGACAACATTACATGGCTTTTCCATAGAGTCTCGTGTGTGTGTGTGTGTGTGTTTGTGTGTGTGTGTGTGTGTGTGTGCATGTATGTAGTGTTGCATGTTCAAGTGCATATGATGGCCAGAAAAGGACTTTGTTGGATCTCTGGGAGGTGGAGTTAACTGCCCTTTGTAGTTGCTGTGATATGAAATCAGGCACTAGTGTTTGAGCAGCAAGTGCTCTTAACCATTGAGCCATCTCTCCATCCCCTCATATGGACTCTAGTAAGTGTTCAGGAATATTTTTAAAGGTAAAGCAGTGTTCTGGTTGTCCAGAAAGAAATGAGAAAGGGTTATTGGTAAATGTAAACATCAACGAAGAAACCTGGTGAAGAGATACATTGAACAAAATCCAGCTATGAGTATTAACTGAATTGCTACACTGTACATGAAGCCCCACACGCCTGGTTCTGAGAAGAAATTAAAGCAACACTTTTAGTTACTTGAAAGTTAATTATTGCTGTATCAACTTTAATGACTTCCTTGACAATATAGAGAACAGTAAGGTGGAAGGCTCTGATTACGTGCTGTGGACTAATTCCAGAGCTTTCCATGTGCTATGCAAGCACTCAACCAACTCAACTACAACCTCACCCTAGGTTAATATTATCAGTAAGTCACTAAATGCATTTTGGTATTTCTTTTTCACTGTTTGAATGATAGAAAAAACTATCAAGGTTATTTCAAATTAAATGTGATTAGTAAGTGACCCCCAATCATCTCAGAAGGCAGAAATGTAAGCATTGTACTGCAGTCGTAGGGTTATCTCTAAAATAGTGTGAAATATGCTAGTGGGTTACTGCCTTCATTTTAATTCCTAGCACTTTTCTGAAACTCATGACAAAAGCAGCATATGGGGAAAGGGGCTTATTTGTCCCACAATTCCAGGTTACAGTACATCACTTCAGGAAAGTCAAGACATCAGGAACTTGAAGCAACTGTTCACATCATATACACAACCAAAAACCAAAATAATACATGCAAGTAAGTGCTTAGCTCATTTTTCCCCATTCTTAGGCCATTGAAAATTCCTTTCCTAAGAAATGGTACCAGTGGATCAGTCTTCCCTCCTCAATTAATAGAATCTCAAAAAGCCCCCCACAGGCCAGTCTAGACTCTGACTATCAAACCAACCATCATGGTAACTAAGACTGTAGCTTAAAATTCACATCTCATCAGTTTTCTCTGTGCCTTGTATTTGTCCTATTGTGTTTTAAAAGTCTCAAGAACAAAGCAGTAGGTTAGTTATAATTCTCACGTTTAAATTAAATTCCTTAATGTTCATCAAGCAATGCTAGAAGATGCCTGACCCTGGAAAGAATACTGCTATAACTATGAAAGCAAGATGTTTCTGGAGGTTTCCAGAAAGATTGGGAGCTAGGTGGCTGCATAGCAAAGATAATATTTCAGTCCTGCTGCTGTTCTTTCCCCCACCTACTGAACACAAGCTCTGGGCACCTCGACTAGAGAACAATCCTGTTCATAATTCAGTCTACTCTATGATATCTTATAGATGCTTGCTCCAAACCCAGGCTAGCCTGCCCATTGGCTTCCTAGTTAGGACAGCAATTTAAATTCTGAACTGTTAGAAAACAACCATCATCCCAACAATCATTTACCCAATAAAGCCAGGTACAGTCGCAAAGAGGTGCAAAAAAACCCCTAAAAATATTATAATTTCTAGAAAGAAAATACACACTGCAAATAAATTGAAAATCTAACACCAATTACTCAGTATCACATTCCATTATGAAACAGAAAAGTTTGGAACTCCTAATGAATGATTTTAGCATTTCCTACTGCTATCTCCATGAACATTAAGGTTTAGGAGGATTCTCCTATATCACCCATTCCACAAAAATTTAAAGTTAAATTAAGTATAGAAAATACAATATGCTTTACTTCCTTTAAGGTAGCCAATATGCCTTATTTCTGAAAAGTCTTCAGCTAAACCTGTTAAATTTATATAAATCATAATATCTCAAACTCTTCTTTAAAATAAATACACCTCACATAGAAGTCCATTTGGAAATTTTATTCCATTTTGTGGGAGAAATGGCATACTATAAAACTCTTGGCAGATTTAGAATTCTTAAATCTCTGAAGATATATCTCTTATGAATATCAAGGAGCTACCATGAAGAATATATCCAAGAGTAAAACAGTCTTGGAAACAACCCTAAAGTTCACACACACACACACACACACACACACACACACACACACCTTGGCCACAATAAACTGTACATTTAATTCACAGGCACTTACAGGATTAGAGCACTCTTAGAGACAATATTCTTTCAAGCATGTTCATTGTAAACATGAACTCATAAACTATCTCCTCTGCCCCCCCACTCCCGTGTATGTGTGTGTGCTTTGGGGCATATATGCACATGTCTGTGTAAGTCAAAGGTTGTGTCTTCCTACCTAATTTCTTTTGAGGCAGTATCCTTCACTTGTGGAAATTGCCAAGTAGGCTAGGCTAATTGACCAGTGAGCTCCAGGAATATGCCTGTCTCTGCCTTCCCAGACCCTGGTTTATAAGTACAGGCCTTCAACCCCAGAGAATTACATGGGTACTAGAGGTCCAAACTAAGGTATCAACTAAGGTTTCACATTTGCCTGACAAGTATGTTAGGGACTGAACTATTACCTTAGCCCCTCCCACTTTTATAAAATAGGAAATGAAGTACAAAGACATCGGTTTTTTGTTTTTTTTTTGTTTTTTTTTTTTTAATTTTTGGTTTTGAGACAGGTCTTACCCTCTAGTCCAGGTTGACCTTGAATTCACGGAAACCCTACTGCCTTGTTATCCCACACGCTGGAATTACAGATACAAGCTGTGACTTTCAGTTCTGACATCAATTTTATCAAACGTTTATTTTCTTCTGTCGTCATCTGGATTTGTTTTGAATATTTTTATTTTTTTTTTTTACTTTTTGTCGGTTTTGTTTGTTTTGGGAAGGGTCTGCGTTCCTTTTCATTTGTAAACAGAGATTAGCTCATTTCAATGGATTCAACTCTCCAATAGAGAGACACAGACTAACAAAATGGTTGCAGAAACAGGATCTAACAATCTGCTGCATACAAGAAACACACCTATGCAACAAAGATAAACACTACCTCACAGTAAAGGGCTGGAAAAATGTGTTTCAAGCAAATGGACCCAGAAAACAAGCTGGGGTAGTGATCCTAGTATCTAATAAAATAGACTTTCAACCAAAACTAATCCAAAAAGATAAGGAGGGGCACTTCCTTCTCATCAAAGGAAAATTCCAACAGGAGGACATCACAATTTTGAACATCTATGCCCCAAATACAAGACCACCCACATTTGTAAAAGAAACATTATTAAAGCTGAAATAACACATTGATCCCAACACCCTAATAGTGGGAGAGTTGAACACTCCACTCTCACCAAGGGACAGATCATCCCATCAGAAGCAAAACAGGGAAACAAGGGCATTTACAGAGGCCCTAAATCAAATGGACCTAATAGAACTTTTCACCCTAGATCAAAAGAGTATACCTTCTTTTCAGCACTTCATGGAACCTTCTCCAAAATAGACGATATAGTTGGTCACAAAGCTAGTCTCAGCAGATACAAGAAAATTGAAATAATCCCTTGTATCCTATCTGACCATCATGGTCTAAAGCTGGACCTCAACAACAATAGAAACAGCAAAAAGCCTGCACGTACTTGGAAACTGAACAACTTGCTACTCAAGGACAGCTTGGTTAGGGAAGAAATAAAGAAAGAAATTAAAGACTTCCTAGAGTTCAATAAAAATGAAAGCACAACATACCCAAATTTATGGGACACAATGAAGGCAGTGCTAAGAGGAAAGTTCATAGCACTAAGTGCCTTCAAGAAGAAATTTGAGAAACTCTTGAGCAGAAACCACAGGCTGTGTGTATGTACTGAGTATGGACATTAAGAGTTGTCTTCTATGTCACGAGGTAGAGTGGCTTGGGTAAGGGATAGTTCTGGAAATCCACGGAGGCAGCAAAGCATCCTGAGTGACATGATTCTCACCAGAAGCATATAAGTCATATCCTCTGCTGTTTGCTCTGTTTGCTCAGAGCTGGGTCCCTCAAGAAGCCCCATGACCATTTCTAGGCTCTGATTTAGGAAAGATACCATCTTCTTTTGATGCACCTGCAGACTAAATTGGCTTTTAAACTGAAAAAAAATTCATTTATACAACAGAATGACAGAAAATATGAAGCAGAGATGTTTAATTCATAAATAGAACAATGTTAACAAAGAAAGAAAGGGTGGGTGGAAGGGAAATGGAAGGAGAGAAGAGAGGAGGAAAAGAGGGATAAAACCAGAAAGTAAGAAAAACAATGAATTCTAGAGTCTTCCCCACTTTTTCCTCTAACCGCTTTAGTATGTTTGGTTTTATGATGAGATCTTTGATCCACTTGGACTTTAGTTTTGCACAGGGTGATAAATATGGATCTATTTTCATTTTTCTGCATATAGATATCCAGTTGGACCAGCGATCATCCTGAGTGAGGTATCCCAAAAGCAGAAAGCAACACTTGGTATATACTCACTTATGTAGACCTATAGGATAGAATGGACGTGCTGAAATCTACACACCTAGGTTAGATAAGCAAGAAGGAGGACCCAGGGTGGGATGATCAATCCTCGCTTACATGGACAAATGGGATGGACATTGAATGTAGAAGAAAACAAGCAACAGGACAGGAGCCTACCACAGAGGGCCTCTGAAAGACTCTAACTAGCAATGCATCAAAGCAGATATTAAGACTCACAACCAAGCCTTCAAAAGAGTGCAGGGAATCATATGAAAGAAGGGGGAGTTAGTAAGTTTTGGCGAGGACAAGAGCTCCACAAAGACCAAATAGATCAGGGCACAAGGGTCTTTTATGAGACTGTTTCTCCAACCAAAGACCATGTATGGATATAACCTAGACTCCCTGCTCTGATATACCCATGGTATCTCAGTATCCAACTGGGATACTAGTAAGGGGAACAGGGACTGTTTCTGTCATGAAGTCAATGGCTGGCTCTTTGACCTTTCCCTCCCCCATACTCCAGGGAGGAGCAGCCTAGCTAGGTCCCAGAAGAGGACATTGCAGCCGGCTCTGAAGAGACATGATAAGCTATTGTCAGATGTAAGGGGGGTGGGGATGTCCTCCCCTATCATTGAACTTTGAGGTGGGCAGGGAGAAGATGAGGGAGGGATAGGGAGAGTGGGAGGGAATGAGAGGGGGGCTACGGGTGGGTTACAAAGTACATAACCTGTGATTAATACAAAAATAAATAATTTACTTAAAAAAAGAAAAGAAAAACAATGAAGAATCCAGGCTTTTAATAAAAGCTTTGCATACACAGTGATATCAGTGATGCTCACTTTAAGGCCAAATAATGAAGCTGAGATACAAAGAGCTACAGTTTAGGTAAAATTATAATCTTCTCTAGTCCCTTGACTCCCAGCCTGAATTTTTGCTTTATGAATAGATTATGACTAGGAAGAGTCATCTGGAACTTCTGCTTTCCTCCACTAGTTGAGAGGGATACTACTCAATTACATTGCACATAGATCACCTCAATTGTGGAAAACTAAAAGGACAGTGCACCCTCAGTCCCTCACTAAGACCTGCCTTATTTCTTTTATTGCATGTCTTTGTGGAAGTTCACAATGTAGTTCCTCAGCTAATTTTGGCCTGGTTTTGGACATCTCTTCCATCCATTGTAAAAGAGTGCAACACCCCAGGGAAGAAATAAGAAACCCCCAAGGAGAAGGTATGATGATGCAGAACATGACTTCTCTGAGCATCTGTTACAGCAGGTGGGTTGGTGGGGGTCTGCAACAATCACCTCCACTTACGTTGATGTTGGCCTGTTTAATATGCACGTCACCAGCTTACACCAATAGCATTCGGGTTTCTACACTCCCAGAGCAATGCTCAGTTTTTGTCTTTCAGTTTGTATGAAAGGCTCACACTTAGAGCAATACAAGGCTTGTGAAGCAAGGGGACTGTGTTCTGTGCGTTTGTGTAGATGTTAAACATTTGTTTTCAGTCTCATTTGGCTCATAACAAAGAACACATTGAAATTCATTTTCATTTTGATTACATATATTCCTCTTTTCCAGAATCATGTAATTTGTTCCCTGGAAAGTTTAGTTATTTATAGCTTTTGTGTGTGTGTGTGCATGCGTGTGTGTGTTTGATTCCTTAGTACATTCAGGGTATCAGAGACAAATGTAGTAACCCGGTTGCTCCCCCTCTTGAGAATCTCATCATCTTGTTTTACTTTCATTTAATGTAACATTCATACCAACCCTTTTAAATTAAAAAAAAATCACAGAACCAGTTTTTTAAACCATGAATTTGGTGGCATTTCATATGCAATCTTTTCCACAATCAATTACTAATACAAAATTTGTGTTGGGCTTTCCCTTCAATTAGACTACATAGTGGAAAGGTGTGATGGCTGGTTTGACAGTTAATGTAATCTTTTAATGAAACAACTGGAGTATTAGTGAGGCATAGATTTGGGTGTATTGACTAGGGAGGGTTCTGAAGAGATTAACTAATGAGAGAAGAATGTCCTTCAATGTTGGTAGCACTGTCTCATGGTTTAGGGTCCTGGACTGAATGAAAATGGAAACAAAAAGGTGTGTCAATCACTGGCATTTCATTTCTCTACTTTCTTACCTCCTGAGACATGAGTTTGAAGCCTCTCACTACCACAGAGTTGACCCCACAATCCTGCCTTTCCTACCATGAGGGATTTTTTTTATCACTTGAACTCTGAGCAAATATAAGCCTTTCTCCCTTAAGTACTTTCTTTTAGTTATTGTATCACAGTGATGAGAAAAGGAGCTAATGAGGTTTTAGAAGTATCAATTTTTTAGTTATGAGAAATGCCATGTAATTTTCTGTCAATTGAAGATTGTAAAGAATGAATCACTAGGCATTATTCCTGATATATTCCACCCTGCAAGCATATGCAGAGAGGAATTTACTAAGGTGTGTGAAGAAACTATGAGCGAAGTAGTTTGTTCATATGGTTTCGGGTGTATCACTTAGAAAATTCCTGGAGACGATGAGAAATTCTATAAAAGACATAAAGATGAACAGTATAATTATTGCTTGTTTATAAACTTAGATGTGTGTGATATCTTGGTTAGTCTGTTCAGAGGTCATCAAAAACTAAGGCATACATCACTTTAAATCTACAATGAACCTGAACCACTCTATCTTTCCGATTCCTTTGATAAAAATAATTTCAAAAAAAAGTTAATACAATGATGTTACCTTATAAGGGAACAGTGCATTAAGCGATTGTTTAAAACTCAGTCCTCATTTGAATGAGGGATGAGGTTAATAAAAGAATCTAAATTTCAAGTCCATGGGTTTGCCCCTCTTCAGTTTGAAGAAATCTCGGCAGAAAGAATAGTCTCAATGATTTCAAGAGAGTAATTAACTCATTATTATCAAGACCCTGTAGAGAAAATATTACTCTGAACACAAGTGATGACAAGGAGAGAAAAATAAACCAAAATATTGCAAGGAGTAAAATCATACTGAATATTTTAAGATCAGTTCAAAAAATTTTCATGGTCATATAATTTACTCCGAAATGGATAGTGTTAAAAAATACATTAAAATGAAAGTGTCAACCTACTTTACCATGCTGCTTTTATTTAGAAAATTTATGTATATAATAAATAATAAATAACCTGATTTTGCTCCACGTATATGTAGAATGTGGAGTGCAGTCACACATACTCGTAAACATGCACATTCACGTGCACACAAACACTCATACACTCAGTGTTAAGTTTGTAGCATAAGATAACTTTTACTAAGAGTCAGGTGGCTCTTGAATCATAATGGCATTTAACATACATTTGTCCTCCATACCCAAGACTCTCTCATCTATGGATCCTAATGACCACTGACTTGAAATATTTGTAAAACCATCACTCGTGTGTTGAATTTATACAGAAAATGCAGTTGCCATCCCCCAGGAGTTCCTTATAACAACTCTGTGCATAGCGTTTGCAGAGGTTTTGTTATGCAGGTATTCTGGACGGGCTTGAAAGCAGACAAATTTCATATCACTTTAGACAAAGAATCTGAGAGTCTAATGGGGTTCTGACACCAATTCTGTGCAAATATTAAGAGATGATGCATGAAAAAATTTATGCATTGCTGCTACACCAGATTAGAAGCCCATTGCAGCCAGATGTGTTGGCTGCCACATCTAAAATCAGTCTAATGTAAATGTTGGTGCCCTAATCCTTGTGTATTGCTCTGAAATGAGCTTTTGCTCTCAAGTTAGTATAATTTTCCTTAGCCTACACCGGTATCTTTGTCCCATCTCTGAGCTGGGGGGGGGGGGCGCACTTCCACATAAAAGGCCCAGGCAGTGACCTAAAGAAACCAACTCCCTCTGTTTGTCTAATTCCAGGGCCATGAAGGGCCTTCACACCTTCACTTTTCTATTTCTGGGGCTTGAGATTGACATTCCTGGATTTATTATAAATAAAATTCTCCTACAGAAAAATTCAAAACCCAGAAAACCTACCTGTAAATGTTTATGTAAAACAATTTTATAATCACAGTATGAACAGATGGGGAAAGCTATTTCAGTTAATTTATACATAATGGAGTTGCATACATTCTACTGAGAGTGTAGATCCCTTTGTTATCTGGTGGGCAATCTGTACTTTAGGATGTGTTAGATTAAGAAAATTTATTTTCTTCAGAGTGGCACACCAAGAATCAGTCACAAACACCCTGAGTTCAAATGTTCCATTTTGCTATTCTGCATTTGATTTAGCCCTTTAATCTACTCCTCATTCATTTACTAACTACATTTGAAGCAGGACACGTGTGCTTATCTACATATGTTTACTGAAGCTTCATTTTGATATTTTGGATGGCTTTGTATTGGCAGCATAAAATCAGGATAAACTTAATCTAGGAAACAAAATCATTAAGCTTATTGTTTATGCATCAAAGTAGATGGAAAATTTACTGTTTGCAAGCACCAATGACATACATTCACAAGGTAATGGGGAGTTCATCATAAATTTAAATGCATGATAAACAAAATATCTATTTAAACCTGATAAATATACACATGGTATTTGACTTTGGATGTTGGTTTTTGTTGAACAAATAACATGCTTTAATTCAACTGTAAACTGTTTGAATTTAGTATGTCAATTGGATTCATCTAGACTTCTCTTCTGTATGGTGTGTGTGTTATGTATATCTACTGTATGACTTCTGTTACCTGAAGATGAGAAAGCACAGGGAAGGAGTGCATATTCAGGGATATATTTAAATATAAGCATAAGTATAAACATAAGCACAGACATACACTCACATAGGTGACTGGTAAGGCAATGTGAACTGTGCTGGTCTTCTTCAGAATCTCCTTGGAAAGAGAAGCAGAAAACTCTCCCCCAAAGCCCTTTTAATTATGTCCCTATGTGACAGTCATTACTAACATATTGCTAATGAGACAATGGTTTGAAAATCAACTTGGAAAAACCCTCGTAGGAGTCCCTTTAAAGATAATTAATTTTATTGCTCAGAGACTTTCCTTTCCTAAAGTTTGTGTATTTTCATACCATGGGACAAAGTAAGGTGGATAGTGATATAGAAACACCCTCAACTATGATTTCTGGTCTCTACACCCACCCATCCACATACAACTTCACAAAAGAAAGCCCTTGTGTGTGATTAAACATATATTTACAGGAGACTACCAGGAAAGCACAGGTCTCTCCACCTTACTTTGTTGTTTTGTTTTTCTTTTGCTTTCTTTTTGTTTGTTTGTTTTCTCAGAAAAGGCTTCTCAGTGAACCTGGAGCTCACTGACTTTCTACTCTTGTTGGACAGTGATATTCAGGGATCTGAACTGATATCCTCATATTTCTGTGGCAAGCACACTTCAGCTCATTTTCCCATCTAGCTTTGTAAAGTTGCAACTTTCATTCTTTAGCTGTCAGTATCCGTACTCATAAAACAAAAATGTTGCCCAGGTTTTAATTTTTTAATATTAAAAACCAAAAACAGAACATGAGACTAATTCTACTTGTTGAAGAAACTATCACAAGGAAGCAAAAATCTTGTCCTTCTTTCACTTATGATATGAATGGTAATTCTTTTCAGAATGCTGCCAATTCTAACCATTATTAACTAAAAATGAGGAACTTCTGAGAAACCATGGAGATAATAAAATAAGACAGAACATGATAAAAATTTACAAGTTGTGTACCACCCCATTCAGTGGCCATAGATATGAGAGAATAATAAAGAAAAACATCTGGACATCATTTAATGAAATCTGATCTTAATGGAATCTGTTCTACAAAGATTTCATATCCCTGGAGATATTATAGCTTATCTATAAGGGATTTTAAAGGGTTGGAAACAGAATTTATGAAATTTCAGAGGTAAAGGCACTGTTTCTGGTTAGGGTTCTGATAGCATAACCATTGGCTTTACTGCCTAGGAACTGTCTCCAAAGTGACAGAATTATGATATTCTGCTTGCTATGCATGCAGTAGTATATGTCATGGTTCTCTAGATCTAGAGGAACAAAACTGATAGAATGATATGTTAGAGTGGCTTATAGTGGTTGGCCAGGTAGGTCAACAATGGTAGTCTGCCAATAGAAAGCCTAACAATCCAGAGTTGCTCAGTCCACAAGGATGGGTGTCTCAGCTGGTCTTCAGTAGATGCTGGAATCCCAAAGAAGTAGGTTCTAACACCAGTGAAGTAATGGACTTGCTGGAGTGAGTGAGGCTAGCAGGCAAAGTACTAAAATTTCCTCCTTCCATGTCCTGTATATAGGCTGACACCGTACAGCGTGGCGCAGACTAAAGGTAGATCTTCCCACATCAAAAGATCCATATTAGAGGCGGGTCTTCCCTCTTTGAGGAAAACTCCCTCATACGTGTACACAGCCTATGAGGGAGTTAGTGAATTCCAGATGTCATCAAGAATGCAAATGACAAACAATGTATTCCAAAAATATGCATTTAGGACATCTAACATGTCTTGTTCTGTATGTAACAATAATATTTAGAAACAGGATGTTTGAGGAGTTGAATTGATCAAAACATACTCCCCATGATTACATTTCCATCCTACTGTACTTATTAACAATACAACTTCTTTGTATAGCAGAGAAGAATTTCTAGACCTTACATTAAATGGCACATTTTGGGCCTAAAATTATGTACGCATATATTTTGCACCAATAGTCATGTGGTTTTGGCTATGATCTCTATTGCTGTAGTTATGTTTGTGCCATAAGGTGAACAGTTCTTTTTTTAAGTAATTTATTTATTTTTATATTAATCACAGGTTATATACTTTGTATCCCAGCCGTAGCCCCCTCCCTCATCTTGACAGGTTAATTTTTCTAATTCCAAAAGCTGTCATCTGGTCTTTTGTGTGGAATGATACACTCTTACCACTAGATGAAAGCCTCTTTCACTTTGAGACAAAATAATACATCTCCTGCCAGCTCATCTTCATCCTCAAATGTTAAGTATATGAAACCACCACAATGATGTTTTTAGGATATGGTACCCCAAGATGCAGAGGACCACTAAGTGAACAGCGCCACGATGATCTGACAAATATCGTGAAATAGTAGCAGTATGCTGTGAGGTCTCTTTTCCTTCTTTTTTTAGGGGGTGGGGGAGCTTACTGTGCCATTTGTTTTTACTAGGCTCTTTGAAAAGCTTGTGGTACCATGGGAAAATAAAAGAACTATAGAAGATAAATTCCATGTTAAAAACAGTGAACCGGGGCTGTGGAGGTTGCTCAATGATTAATAGACTTTCTCCTTCTACAGAGGACCTAGCACCTATACTAAAGCTCACAGTCAGTAGCAACTTTGTTACAGGGGCCCCAACACTGTCTTCTGGTCTCCTTAGGCACCCCCAGACATGAGGTATACAGTCACACATAGAGATACACACACACATTCATACAGTAATATAAAGTGGGGAACTCCAGCTCTTTGATACTCTCTGAGAACAGTACTTAACCCAAGAAAGTGGAAGCAGAACTTTTGATAAATCAGTGTGTCATCAGTGAGACTAAGGGCAGTCATAATGCCTAAAGTAGCCATTCCCTGAAAATGTGGCCTCAAGCACATGTCTTCACCTCTGCATATTTTTCTTTCTCTGAAAAATGAAGGTTAATTCACATCTCTAATTTTTAGCCTCATTAGGAGGATTAAATGAGATGACCTAAGCTCAGGACAATGTGAATGCTAAGTAAATATTAGAAGAATCTTTAGGTTCTTTAAGAACAAAATGGACAGGGACTGCCTCTGACATGAACTGATTGGACTGCTCTTTGATCACCTCCCCCTGAAGGGGAAGCAGCCTTACCAGGCCACAGAGAAAGACAAGGCAGCCACTCCTGATAAGAGCTGATAGACTAGGATCAGAGGGAAGGGGAAGAAGACCTCCCCTATCAGTGGACTTGGGGAGGTGCATGCCTGAAGAAGGGGAAGGGAAGTTGGGATTGGGAGGGGAGGAGCGAGGCGTTTATTGTGGGATACAAAGTGAATAAAGTATAATTAATAAAAAAGAACAAAATGGCCTCTTGCTGATTATATCTGGTAATGCAATAAATCTCCATATGAACGGTAAAAAGGTATCAACATTTTAGAATGCAGTGCCTCTTACATTGATCTCTATTCTAGTTTAATGTTTTAAAAATAGATTTTCTGGTTTTATGAACTTTTGTTCTCTCTCCTCTCTCTCTGTTTCTGTCTCACTCTCCATGTGTGTGTATGTGTGTGTATCTCTACCACATGTCTTCAGGAGTCTGTGGAGACCAGAAGAAGACTTTCAATTCTCTAGAGCTGGAGTACAGGAGTTGTGAGTTCCCTAATGTGGGTGCTGAGAACTGAAGTCAGGCCCTCTGGAAGATCAGCAATCACTCTTAATTGTGGAGCCATTTCTCCAGCACCCCCTCTTCTGGTCAGTATTCTCTTCCTGTGGAGTAAGTAAAGTGCAAAATCTATAGTTAAGATAGTAATACATAGTTTTTCAATTGATTTTTTACTCATGGTTTTTGTTTTCTGATTATTTTTTATTTACTGTTATTAAATCCTGGAGTTCTGTTCTAGTCCAGACCAAGACATCATTCTTTCTTTCGAAATTATAATAGGCAAATCACAAACCACTGGTTCAGAGTCATATGAAAAACATTTTAGTAGGTACTTTGGATTCAAGAAACATAAAGCCAGGACAGATCAAAGAGAGAATGGTTTGCCAGGGCAGTAGGAGGAGAGATGCATGGGGAATAACAATACTTCCTGTATGGAACATAATCTCAGGGCACTCATGTATAAAAATTTCATGTTCTCTGTCACAGGTGTATTTGACATTGGTGATAGGTACTCTGATATGAGGAAGTATAGCTTCATGGTAGAGTGACAGGAGTCAAGCCGTCCTGGGATTGCTGAAGGAGTAATTCAGCTTGAACATGGACAGTGGAACCAACATCTAAGTGTGAGAGGAGTAAGGGCTGTTTCCTGGGACACATCAGATTTAATATGAAATGGATCCATAATGAAGAGGCTTGGGTGCTGATATCCAAATTGTAGACAATGTATTATTTATTTGAAGAAATATATACAAATAACAAATAACACACAACCCATTGTTTGATTTTACGTCTGTCACTACAATTTTAGCTACTATGATGCTCAATTTTTGAAAAAAGTTCAGTAAATTATACATAAATACCCAGACATTTGTACTTCAGTCAATATCATTGTAGCTAAAAACCATAACTCATAGTAAAGAACTTTGTTATCTGATACTAAATTTTGAGAATGGGTTACCTATATGTCTCCTGCTTATATTGAGAAAGGAAAGATGGATTATAGACAGATATGTGAATGACACATATATAAGATAAAGAGACTAAGAAGCAAGCTATTTAAATAGAAATAGGAGGATAAAGGCAGCAGCGAGAGCAGAAGCTTCCTCACTAGATGTGAGGGACTGGGTAGTATATTCTATGTTTGAGAGGAATCAAACTTTACATGGACAGCATTTTCTGTTTTGAAGGAACCTCTCACTGGAGAATGACCTGCTAGTCTAGAATGACTGGTTACTGAACATAGACCTCCATCCCCCTATACAGGAGACAGAGGCCCCAGGGAATGTCTGAAATAGTCCTAGTGAGCCCTTAACAACCTCCAACCAAGTGATCCAAGAAGGAGGCAACTAGTGTGTAACATATGTGAGGAACAGAGAATCTGAGACTCAGAGACCAGAGAGTAGGCAGGCAGCTGGATCCAGAGCAATGACTTTGGTGCTTCTTGGACTGGAGGGGACATCCTGGGAGTTGGGATTGCTAGTTCCAGACATCTTGTGGTGGTCTCCTAGGTCCAGGAGTTGCAGGAGACACACAGTTCACACACAGGAGTAGCAGAGTATGCAGAGTATGCATAAAGTATGCATACTCTGGTGAGTGCAGACTCCGTGATCCAGGAACACTTTGCTTTAGCAGCCAGACATTAGATCTTTCCCACTCCCTTGAGGGCAGCTTCATTATTCCTGGGACAACATCCTAGGCTCCAAGCCATGGTTCTGCTGGTCACTCTTTGGAGAAAACAAGATATTCTATGACAAACTAAATTTAAACAATATCTATCCAGCAAACTAACTCTACAGAAGATACTAAAAGGAAAACAACTCAACGAGATCAACTACACCCAAGAAACCCAGGATATAGATGACTTCACAAGAAAAAAATCCAAAGAAAACAGATACTCAAGCATACTAATACCACCGACTCTGCAATAAAAGGAAATGGCACTCATTGGTTACTAATATCTACTAGCATCAATGGATTCAACTCTCCAATAAAAATACACAGACTAACAGTATGCTTGTGGAAATAGGATCCAACATTTGGTTGCATTCAAGAAATACACTTCAGTAACAAAGATAGACAGTACTTCAGAGCAAAGGGCTGGAAAAATGTTTTCCAAGCAAATGGATCCAAGGAGCAAGAGCCATCCTAATATCTAATAAAATAGACATTCAACTAATATTAATCAAAAGAGATGGAGTAAATTGCTTCATTCTCATCAAAGGAAAAGTCTACTATGAGGACATCACTATGCTGAACATTTATGCCCCAAATACAAGGACACCTGCATTCATAAAAGAAATACTATTAAAGCTTAAATCACACACATATCCCAACATGTTAATAGTGGGAAGCATCAACAGCCCACTATCACCAAGAGACAAATTATTGAGACAGGAGCTAAATAGAGAAATAATGAAGCTTACAGAAGTCATGAATAAAATTAACTTAATAGATGTCTACAGAATTTTTCACTCAAACACAAAAGAACATACCTTCTCAGAACCTCAGAAACCTTTTCAAAAATTGACCATGTATTTGGGCACAAAGCAAGCCTCAGCAGATACAAGAAGATTGAAATAATGCCTTGTATCTTATCAGACCACCATGGTCTAAAGCTGGACCTCAACAACAGAAACAGCAAAAAGAATGCACACACATGGAAACTGAACAACTCTCTACTCAAAGACAGCTGGGTCAGGGAAGAAGTAAAGGAAAAAAATTAAAGACTTCCTTGAAGTCAAAGAAAATGAAGGGACAACATACCCAAACTTATGGGACACAGTGAAAGCACTGCTAAGAATAAAGTTCATAGCAACAAGTGTCTTCATAGAGAAATTTGAGATATCTCATACAAGCAACTTAATGGCATACCTGAAAGCCCTAGGGCGAAAAACAGAAGCAGATACACCCTAGAGGAGTAGATGGCTAGAAATAAACTCAGGGCTAAAATCAATAAATTAGAAACAAAGAAAACAATTCAAAGAATCGATGAAACCAAGAGTTGGTTCTTTGAGAAAATCAACAATATAGATAAACCCTTAGCCAAACTAATTAAAAGGCAAAGAGATACTATTCAAACCAACAAAATCAGAAATGAAACCAAGAAAATCAGAAACAAAAAGAGAGACAAGTGACACTGAGGAAATCCAAAGAATCATTATATGCTACTTCAAAAGCCTATATGCCACAAAATTTGAAAATCTAAATTAAATGGACATTTTTTGATAGATTCTAGTTACCAAAGCTGCATCAAGAGCAGGTAAGTAAATTAAATAGTCCTATATCCCCTAACGAAATAGAAGCAGTCGTCAAAAGGCCCCCATCCAAAAAAGACACAGGTCCAGATGGTTTCAGTGCAGAATTCTACCAGACCTTCAAAGAAGAGCTAATTCTGATACTCTTCAAACTATTCCACAAAATAGAAACAGACGGAACCTTACCAAACTCATTCTAAGAAGCCACAGTCACCTTGATACCTAAACCACTCAAAGATCCAACAAAGAAAGAGAATCTTAGACCTATCTCTCTTATGAGCATTGATGCAAAAATACTCAATAAAATACTTGCAAACTAAATCCAAGAACACATCAAAGGTCGCATCCACTACGACCAAGTAGGCTTCATCACACTGAAGTCCATCAGTGTAATCTACCATATAAACAAACTGAAAAACAAAACAAAACAAAACCAACACATAATCATCTTTTTAGATGCTAAAAAAGCATTTGACAAAATCCAACACTTGTTTAAAGTCTTGGAGAGATCAGGGATGCAAGGTACATACCTAAATATATTAAAGGCAATATGCAACAAGCCTATAGCCAACATCAAACTAAATGGAGAGAAACTTAAATCAATTCCACTGAAATCAGGCATAAGGCAAGGCTGCTCACTCTCTCCATATCTCTTCAACAAAGTACTTGAAGTCCTTGCTAGAACACTAAGACAACTAAAGAAGTCAAAGTATCTCTGTTTGCAGATGATATGATAGTATATATGAGTGACTCCAAAAATTCTACCAGAGAATTCCTTCAGCTGATAAACAACTTCAGCCAAGTGGATGGAAACAAAATTAACTCAAAAAAACAAAAACAAAACAGTAGCCCTCCTGTATATAAAAGACAAATAGGATAAGAAAAAAATTAGGGAAATAACACCCTTCACAATAGCCGTAAAATATCTTGCTATGACTGTAACCAAGGAAGAGAAAGATGTCTATGAAAAAAAACTTCAAGTTTCTGAAAAAAGAAATTGAAGAAGATATCAGATGATGGAAAGATCTCCCATGCTCATGGATTGGTAGGATTAACATAATGAAAATTGTAGGTTCCCTGGGAAGGGGAACAGGGGCTGTGTCTGACATGAACTCAGTGGCAGACTGTCTGATCACCTCCTCTTGGAGGTGGGGGTGCAGCCTTGCCAGGCCATGGAGGAGGATGCAGCCAATCCTGATAAGACCTGATAAGCTAGGGTCAGATAGAAAGGGAGGAGTTCCTTCCCTATCAGGGGACCAGGGAAAGGGCATAGGAGGAGAAGAAAGAGGGTAGAGGGTAGTGGGATTGGGAGGAGATGAGGGAGGAGGCTGCAGAGGGGATACAAAGTGAATAAACTGTAATAAATAAATAAATTAAAAATTTAAAATGGCCATCCTACCAAAAGTAATCTACAGATTCAATACAATTCCCACCAAAATACCAACACAGTTCTTTACAGACCTTGAATGAACTATTCTCAATTTCATATAGAGAAACAATAAACCCAGAATCACTGAAACAATTTTGTACAATAAAAGATCTTCTGGCGGTATCTCCATCCCTGATCTCAAGTGGTACTCTAGAGCAACAGTAATAAAAATGCATGGTACTGGCATAAAAACACAACAGTGGATCAAATTGAATCAGAGACCCAGAAATAAGCCCATACAGCTAAAGGCATATGATTTTTTATAAAGAAGCTGAAACCATGCAATAGAAAAAAGATAGCATCTTGAACAAGTGGTGCTGGTCTAACTGAATGTCTATATGTAGAAAAACACAAAGAGATCCATATTTATCACCCTCCACTAAAGTCCAACTGGATCAAAGACATCAACATAAAACCAGACACATTAAATCTGTTAGAAGAAATAGTGGGAAAGAGCTTTGTACTCATTGCCACAGGAGATAACTTTCTCAAAATAACACCAAGAGCTCAGGATCTATGATCAACATCAATAAATGGGACCTCATTTACCTGAAAAGCTTATGTAAAGCAAAGGAGACTGTGAACAGAACAAAACGACAACTACAGACTGGGAAAAGATCTTCACCAACTCTACATCTGACAGAGGGCTAATATTCAGAATACATAAAGAATTCCATAAATTATACTCTAACATAGCAAATAATACAATTAAAAAATAGGGTACTGAGCTAAACAGAATTGTCAAGTGAGGAATATTGAATGGTAGAGAAATACTTAAAGAAAAGCCCTCATCAGGGAAATGCAACCAAAACAATTCTGAGATTCCATCTTACACCCATCAGAATGCCTAAGATCAACATCTCAAGTGACAGCACACGTTGGAGAAGATGTGGGAAAAGGGGTATCATCCTCCATTGCTGGTGGGAGTGCAAACTTGTATAACCATTTTGGAAATCAATCAGGAGCTTTCTCATAAAATTAGGAATAGCACTGCCTCAAGGCACAGCTGTAACACTCCTAGGCATATACCCCAAAGGAAAAAAAATGTTCCACCACACAAAAGCATTTTCTCAACTATGTTCAGAGTGGCTTTATTCATAATAGCCAAAATCTGGAAACAACCTAGATGTCCATCTACGAAGGAATGGATACAGAAATTGTTGCATATTTACACAATGGAATACTACTCAGCAATTAAAAACAAGGAAAAATGAAATTTGCAGGCAAATGGTAGAACTAGAAAAGATCATCCTGACCTGGGTAACCCAGTAGCAGAAAGACACACATGGTAAATACTCACTCATAAGTGGTTATTAGACATATAATATAGAATAAACTTACTAAATCTCTAGTCCTAAAGAAGCTAAACAACAACGAGGACCCTAGGGAAGATGCTTAATCCTCATTCAGAAGGTCAAATAGTATAGACATTGGAAGCAGAAGACAGGGAACAGGACAGAAGCCTTCCACACAGGACCTCTGAAAGACCATACCCAACAGGGTATTGAAGCAGATGCTGAGAGTCATAGCCAAACTTTGGGCAGAGTACAGGGAATCTTACAGGAGGAGATTAAAAGAATCAGAGGATACAGGAGCTCCACAAGCAGACCAACAAAGTCAAAAAAATCTGGGCACAGGGGAGACTGCAGAGACCAAGGACCATGCATGGATAGGTCCTAAATCCCCTGCTCAGATGTAGCCCATAGGCAGCTCAGTCTCCATGTAGGTTTCCTAGTAAGAGAACAGGCACAGTCTCTGACATGAACTCTGTTACTTGCTCTTTGATCACTTCCCCCTGGCAGGGTGGCCCTATTAGGTCACAGAGGAAGAACATCCAGGTAGTCTTGATGGGACTTGTTAGGCCAGGGTCAGATAGTAAGGGAGAAGGACTCTCCTCTTTCAATGGACCAGGAGAGGGTAATAGGGGGAAAAGAGGAAGGGAAGGTGGGCCCAGGGGATGAAATAGAGGGCTACAATTCAGATACAAATTGAATAAATTGTAAAAAATAATAAAATAAAAAATGTTAAAAAGAGAACATTTAAATTCAAAAAATAAATAAATAGAATTGAATCAGTAACTTTCATCCTTTTTGTAATGTATAATATTATATTAACTTTATCGACATATTGACATATTGGCATATCGAGTGAACAGGAAGGGAGTGCAGACATCATTACTGATTATATAGATGAACTGTACTTAAATTGCATTAGACAAATAGGTATGCATCTCTCTTTATATGACCTCTAGGCAGACCTAATCTATCCTGGGTCACAAAAAAAAATTGCTAGTCTATATTGCAAGCAAGAGACTGAAATTTAAATTGCTCTCTTTTGGCTGGTGATAGGATTTTGTGTTATACAGTTGCTGGTGCATCTATGGCAAGGATGGTGTGTTGGCACCTGGCCACTGCCTGCACCTCTTTGGAGAAGGAAGTTGGGTGGTCACAGCTATAGGAGGAAGAAGTGTAGCTGTGTATATAGGAGCTGGGACTAGCCCCTTATTATATATATAATATATATACATATATATTATGTAATGTATATATATATATATACATTAAAAAAGAGGTGCTAAAACTGGAAGCAGGAAAAATGACGCAGGGAAAAGAAACTGTACTGTGGCTGCACAGGCACTTGTCTAAGGAGGCTGGATCATGGAGAATGACTTAAGTTTCTTTTAACTGTGTTGGGTCTGTGGTTTCACTTCATTTGTTACATGGAAAATACAGCTGAGCAATGAGCATGCCAATCATTAAGGAATTAATTCAGGAAACAATAGGAGTGTGCCTCCCACATTTTCTGAAAGGGGGGTTTTGTAAAATAACTCTTCTACATAAATGACAGAGAAGGCAGAACACACTGGGATTTGATTTCTGGATGTTTTGAGACATTTTCATGGATTACATTATTTAATCTCTACTATTTATCGTATGACTGACAAATGAAAGGGTCTAACAAATGTTTGTCAGAGGGATAAACTCCAGAGTTATGTAACTCTGTTGTAATATAAAGGAGACAGAACCATTTATAAATACACAATCTACACATGAGCTAATTCTACAACAAATATTTATTGATAATTCACAGTGACATCACTGTTAATTCCAGAGAACACAAAGGAGCATACAAGGACACCCATTCTGGAGGGATGATGAAGATGGTAGTAACCACCTTCAATCCACCTGCACATATCTTCACATCTGAGGTCAGAATAGTCTATTCTATTCTCAATTCATTGTCCCAAAGGTGTTTGATGGATGTAACCTCATGAGCTCTCACTGATTTTGCCCTTCCTTCCATAAGCTCTTATAACTCACACAACCTGTACATAAACTGGTAGAAAAGTGTTCTATTTTCCTATTATGTATCTTAGAAACTCTTTTTAAAATTGTTTCAATTAGAGTAGAATTACAATACTTTGCAACAATTTCCACACTTCCTCTCTCACCTCCTGCCCTTCACAGATACCCTTTTTGAATTCTTTCCTTGTCTTATTTCAAATTTGAAATAAGGTTTTCTGTGAGTTTTACATTTTTAAAAACTTATGTGTATGGTTATTTTGTCTGCATGTATGTCTGTGTAGCAAATGTGTGAGTACCCTTGGAAGCCAGGAAACAGAGTCGCAGACGGCTGTGAAGGGCTATGTGGTTTCTGAAACTTGAACCCATGTCCTCCGAGAGAGCAGGCAGTGATCTTAACTTCTGAGCCATCTCTGCAGCTCCTCCTAGTGAATGAGTTTTGACACCGTAGAAAGAGCAGCGATGTTATATTTTGATTGCTTAGCTTTATAAGGAAGTAAAGGAAATGCAAATTTTAAGTAAAGGAAATGCAAGATATACTCACGTTATAAAGGCAATTCATCCTACTTGGTGGTCTTTGATTTTATGAATTCACTGTGTAAATTCATTATACATGTGACTGTGATATGTATGGAGAATTTAATACAAGCTTAAAATGTATGTTGAGCATATATTCTTTTTAAAAGTATCATCAAACCTAACATTGTATGAGTTCATAGTGGGTTATTGTCACTCCCTGCTTTCATTTGACACGGTTGTGTTTGTTTCCTGATATGTAATATAACCGTATAGAAAAACACGATTTATTGGGTCTTGGTAGTTAGTATCCAGGTTAACCCATACTAGGAAATGGAGACAAGTTTACAAATTAGTAAAAATGTAGGTTAATAAAAATATACCAAATACAGTTCTTATCTGCATGTTCATATTTGTTTAAGGCAAAATCTAGCATTTGGGCAAACAGCAGAAGTGAATAAGTAGGCTCATATCTTAAAATCATGCATCTTTGTGTATTAAAAACTACATAAAATACAAGGCGAGAGAGATGAACTTCAATCAAGATTAGAAAAAGAGACTTTTAAATTATCTCCTCCATCTGTCTTTTGTCTGTGTGTCCTTTGTTCTCCATTAAAACCCTTTTGTATACATGTGTTTTTTCTTTTTATGATGTAAGAAGATGGATTACTTTTTGTTAGTGGCAAAGACAAGAATATTTGTTTTACTTCATGTAAAATATGAACAAAGGGAAATTTCAGATTTTGCTTCCCTGAAACTTTTGTAATTAAACAATTAATATTTTCCTTGGAATTATGAAATATAACCACAAGCCAGTGTCTTTTCTCCACTATTTCTCAGTGTTTATATTTTCAGATGTAGCCAAGATTTTATTTTAGTATATGATTTCTTTTAGAATTTATAATAAATTGCTGTTTCAGAGTAGATTATTTTTTTGACATTTTAATATTCAATATTTCAATAAATACTTACTGCATTTTAAAGCCTGAGCCCGGCATTTCTGCATGCCACACGCATATATTAGCAGTCTACACAAAGCACACAAGCACACAATTTAATGACTTGAATTTTATTCATTAGCCATACACAAAAGCTGGGTCATGATTCAGTTTTTAGAAAATTAAAAAGTGGATTTAAAACTCTCCCGATTACATGAAATGATATGCACGCACATTTAAATTTGTTAGCCTTAAGAATAAAGACATTTTCTACCTATGTGCTTAATAATAAAAGTATATCACTCAGTTTCAATATGCACCAATTTGCTCACCCCAAATGGAGTGGTGTACTGACATTGAAGTAATATGTTACCACACATCAATGCTACTTTTAAACATGGCATTATTTGCTCTGTGTGTGTTTGAAGGGCTGTCAAAGTTAGTGTATTTCCTGTGCCACACGTCTCAGGGTTTTTTCAAATGTTTGTCCTAGCCTATTATTTCATCTAGACACCTAACAAATTATTTTTGCTGCAATATGTTTCTTCTCTGGAGAAAAAAATTGAAAGATAAGATTATTTAAATTTAAAAAATGACTTTAACCACATACACTGGATGGATTTAAATGTCGGTTTCAGTTAGAGTTCCAGCAGAACCGGATGTTGCTTTTCCTTCAAGTTCTAACTATAGTAATTATTTTGAGGTGAAGCACAAATAAATGTTTCAATGTTTTTGTCTACCTCAGGATTAGGAAAAGGTACCATTTTTAAATAATTTATTTGCTCATCCCTCAAATATATAAAGTAGACTTTGATAAATAGTTTTGTGTGTGTATTTTAAATACTTTATATCTAGGTTCCTGGGCTTCAGCACAGCCTAATATTGAGAGGGTGGGCTTCTCCTTTAAGAGCACAGCTATTTTCACAGCCACAGGCCCAACGTGAAAGGGTGGGCTTCTCCTTTAAGACCACAGCTATTTTCACAGCCATAGGCCCAATGTGAGCTCAGCATCTGTTATAGACAGGGATGAGTGAACCCAGCTAGACTTGGGGTTTGGAGGAGGTCAAAATCTATTTTGCTGACATTTCTGTCATGTTTATTAAATTGCATTATTCTGAATGCAATTAAACTTTTAAGAAATATTGCATTTATCCACAAATACATTAACCAAAATGTATTTTGAGCAGAATATTTTTACACAGTTATAGAAATCTGAAGTATGTGCTTTGCACTAGCAGATAATTAGTTTTAGAATCCTTAGCCTCCCCACTTTCACTTCATCCTAACCTTATGAAGGAATTTGATGAGGATTAGCATCTTCCATTGAAGATAAGCTTCAGTGATAAAGAACAAGTGTCCATTCCTCTGTCCTATTTTAATACAACATTTGTGAAGACATATTTGAGAAATCATGTAAGACATTACAAAATGATGAGGCAAAAAGAACCACAGATTTCATATCCAATAAACAAAGCAGCAAAGTTTAATTAAATCTATGAAATTATCCAAAGCACATTATGGATAAAGTGTTTAAGTGCATTTCACACAAATTCATCTTAAAGTGTTATGATTATCATTTCAGCATTAGATTCACACCTCCTACTCAGGACTTTGGAAAAAGAGCATTTAGGAATATATTCTGAATCACCTTGTTTTATTTATTATTTGAATGGCAAAACAATCAACCTCTCAGTTTTTTAATATTATTTGTTATTTGAGTAGCCAACCTCCACAGAAAGAAACCTGGGTTTGTGATGTGAGTCCTTTTCTTTGAACTGGTGTCAAATGACCAGTGGCATGACTGTAACCTTGTTGTAGTTGGAGTGTCAATGTAAGAACTAGGTCCTTATACTCAAAAGAACACCTGCACTGCTGCACCGTTGTATCTACATTACAGGTCTTTCTTTCTCAGCTACAGGAGCAGTTGCTTTTATAAGGTGTGGGGAGGCTTCAGGTGGAGTGTTCACAGTGGAATGATTACCAGTTAAGCAAACGTAACTGTTCTAATTGTCCTTTACCTTGGAAGCAGATTGGCATGAGACCCTCAGTCTCATGATGTGAAGTGTTCAGAGCTCAAGAAAGGCTTTCCATCCTCAGCTTTAAGACATTTCAGTATAGAGTTACTTAGGCATTTATATTGTATTTTGTATATTGTATTTTCCTTTCAAATACTACTTTTCTTTGTTTTTAGGAAGGCTCCATTTGACAGATACGTTTTTTACTCAAGTATAATATAATTTTATGCCTTTCTTATAAACATATATATATATATACATATAACCTGTTTGCATTAAGTATTTGACACTTTTATAATTTAATACAGATGATAATAAATTCAAATATATTTGCATCTCATCACACAAAGAGGGCAATTACTAGGTACTTTCTATTAAGAAACGAGAACTGAATGGAATTCATTCACAGTCAATAAAAGAAAAAAATAAAATTATTCAACTGCTTTTTATACTCAATATCTATAACTAAATAATAGATAATTAAATATCTAACATGTATAGAAAGGACCCATGTGATTCCATTAACTCTTTATTATAATATACATAATTCCCCAGAAAAGAAAGTCTGCTGCCTCGGCAAATGGCCAGATTCTTTTCAGAAACTACAATTCCCTTAAAATCTAAGCAAATCAGCTAATTCTTGGGTATGAAACTGGGTTCACTCACACATTTTCAGCTGCATACTTAGAGCTCAGAGCTGTGCTTTCCACTTTACTTAAAGGCATCCAAGCAGCCAGATGCAACAGCCCTTGACTTTTCTTTTCTTCTAACTAAAATAAAAACAGAAAGGAGAACCCAAATCTTAATCACTAAACAAGGATGTCTTGTCACCAAGCTAGCAAGGGACAGGAATATAACCATAGGTCTGTCTATGAGTTTGCAAAGTCTAAGGGCACCTTTTTTCATTACCACTTTCTATGGTCTACCAAGAGCCGATCAGACGTGTGTGTATTCCGAATTTATAAGGAACTTCTTTTTTTCTGATTTATTCTCATTTTGAAAACCATGTCACTCTATTTGATATTGGCAAATTGAGTAATGATTATTAACAGCTATAAATAAACTCATACTTACACAATCAAGAATTCACAGCATATATTCCTCTGAGCAAAGAAAATCATTTAATTGAAAATTAAGGGTTAATTTAGATTCATGTTATCTACAAACCCCAAGCAGCAAGATTCAGGGTTGTGACACCATCAGCCAGGGCGCACTGCTGTGTCTCTATTATTTTCTCGGGCTTTTATTTTGTTCAATTATTTTGTGGTCATAGAGAACCACATGGAAAGTGTTAACATTCAATAGTTGGACTATTTTGTAAAGGACATTCGTGATTTTCATGACTCAACTCGGCATATGCTTTAATTTTATTCAAATTGGTTTTGAATATCTTGTTCATGATAAGAAAATCTGCCCTTTTACAAATCTTGTTTACGAGTCTTTATCACCCGGATTGGTCACAGCAACATCTGTTTAGAAATACGATTTATAAATAACAAGGAGTCAAGTAATGTTTTTTCATTCTTGAGGTATTTCTAAACCATTTCTGTTATAAAAATACCAACATAGGCTTTGTAAGATTTTTAGAAAATGATATAGACAGATATAAAATCGATCCAGTGTTTCTACTCTTTACTATTTAGATACACACATTCACATAACAATACACATACATCCTCACACACAGTAACATACATATATACACATGTAGGTGTTAAATTAATCACAATGCTTTCATAATATAAGTTACTTTTCTGTGTCTCAAAAAATACAGTCTGTCACTCACTGTGCATTTCCTTATTTAATACTCTTCTGAGATGGCTTTTTGGCAATAACCCTACTGCCACTATTTAGATAAGGATATATGAATTTCATACTTTGATTTTAAATTCAAGTTCACTCATCACATATAATGCCCTTGAAGAAATCTCAAATTACTGTTATTACATGGGTCACTAGAAACCAGAAGCACTAATAAAATTTTTAAAAAGAGAGAGAGAAAAAAATAAAAGGAGGAAAACCCCTGATGCAATTAGATCTTGACTAACAGTTGGTTTAATCAATTTGACTTTTATCCTGAAATCCAGTCCTTCCTCTTGAGCTGTCAGCGAGCGAGATAAGAGCCAGTGGTGTAGACAGGCTGTCTTTTACCAGCCGAGACGACAGCCACATGGATTACTAAAGCATTGCAGGGGATAGAGAGCAGCAGGGCCGCTGCGCCCTCATCCAGTGCGCAATCTTTCTATTTCATTAATTTTTCATGGAATTTCATTTCACTACAAGCTGGCGTCTGCCATCCATCTGCTCCACTTACTATGCCCCCTTTGCCAACTTTTTATTTGCATTTCACAACATTCTCAGGCTGCTCCGCTACCCACCACCTTGCTGAGATTCCCAATTTACTTCCGTGGATCTGCCTCCTGGGGTCACTTCCAGAATTCACTCCCAGTCCCCTAAAGAGCTGAATACCCAAGCACCCTGGGTCAATAGCTCCATTTCAAGACAACTTTTTTGTTGTCAAGTGATCCAAAGCATGACACATTATGTGCCAATGCTCGACTCAACTGACCAGTCAAATCAGTACTTGCATGCCGTTTAGATACTTCCGCAAAGTCCTTTTCTAGTTGATGGAAGATGTATCGATACACCTCCCTATAAACTGTGTCCTTCAGTTTACCTTGAATGGGTATCAGTTCCCAATCTGTTTCCAAATAGGTCTATGTTAAAAATAGTTTTTTGTTTTAAATTCTCAGAAACTTGTATTTTATACATTGTATATAATAATGGGTTGTATACTTAAATCGTTTTTGAAAAATTAATTTCAGGCCAATGTATAGCTTTATTTGGAGGGGGGATACACTAACAATAGCAACAAAAAGAAAAACATGCACAACACAGAACACATGTGCCATTTCAATAAGTGAGAATGCCAAGGTGTATTTATGAGATTCTTCAAATATATTATCTTGATAGTCTAAGGTTGGGGATTACATTTTACCTGATCTATTTTTATAAACTACACTAATTTTTAGGAGTTCTTTCTCTTACACTATCTGAATGATCTGCAGCTTATAACAACAACAAAAATAAAACTTGAATCTTAACTTTTATTTTTTTGAGATTAAAATGAATTCTTTTTTGCAGTATTTACACATTGTTATTTTCTATTGTAGGCAGAATTATTTATAAAGCAAAGAATAGATGAAATTGTTTATAGTCATACTATATAATTCTTCCACGAATTATGAAATAAAGTGCAATCTTTTAGCTTTCTCCATGTCCTATTGAAAGCAATACTCAGGTGGTTGGCAGTGTCAGGTGATGGTCTCTGTTAACCATTGTTTTCCAAAAGTCTCTAATTGACATTGACAGAAGCTAAACTGCAACATTCCGCACATCAAATGAGCTCAGGCCCTACTTCCCATGTGTAAAAATGGGGTGCTCTGCCTGTCCTTCTCAGGGTACTTTTGTTTTGCTTGTCTATGTCTCATATAAAAGTAAGCTACTCACATTTCCCGTTTGTCTAGACAGTGTAAACCATTTTACAAATGATTTCTAAAGAAAATCCTAACCCACAGCTCCATGTAGGGAGACCATGCAAAGGTGAATGGCATGAGGTCTCAGTAAAAGAAGAAAAGTCAGACTGTGGGTGAAGAGACCTGTTCCCAGAATCTTCTTTAAAGTTTATCTGGCTGAGAAAAATAGGCTTTTGCTATGTGACCCCAGGAGTCCTGTTCTGTCACTAAGTTTTTCTTCTGCTTTAAGATATTTAAAGATATGCATTTCTTCCTATGTAATATTGTGACAGAAACCTACTCTATGATAGAAACGACCCCACTTCCAAGATGATGGATTGCATTTACCAATAATTATGTCCTATCATTACCTCAGTTAGGCTACAGCTAGAATGCCTCCATTTAGAGCATAGACTGTTGAATCATAAATAGCATACTACACCAAAGATACCTTTCAAGTCTACACAAAAATAAATAAATAAATAAATAAACAAAAAGCCTTTTACCCTGACCAACTAATGCTATGATTCACTTTTTTTTTAAATGAAGCTTGACTGATAGATGAACTAGAAACATACATGCATGGATACATTTATCACAATTATATTTATTAACCTGTGAAAATAGTTTGACCAAAGACTATAATTAGGATCTGCTCTTACTACTCAATAACCTCCCTAGAATCCTTGAATATTCTCCCATGCATGTGTCCTCTTTCATGTCGGATAGGTTTAAAAGTTGAAGCTATGCTATTCCATCTTGGTAAAGATATATGATTATTAAGACAAAAATTTAAAACATCATTATTCTTTATAGAGTAAAAAATGTGACTTTGTCATACGAGGTGTTACATATAAACTTATCATTTTCTGGGAGGTGCAAAAATATTTTCTCTTGTAGCTGGGTATGATAGCCTTTATTTATTTATTTTTTTGATCATGTATATTTACATGGCTAACTTTTCCAGTAAAAGTGAATATATAACACCTCCATTCAACTGTCCTACTACAATAGCAGTTGGCAGGTGCCACAGAAAAGGCTCCTTAAATACAGGTCTGCACACAATAGAGACTGGTATGTGATTACCTATTGCCTTTGTTATGAAAATTTGGAGGCTTACTATGGTCAAAATTACCAAGGATACAAATATTTGCTGTTAAAATTTTACTTTGAGCTACTGTAGTATAGTTTATACTAAACTAAACTACGAAAACTTTCTTGAGTTTCTTTTTATTTCCTTCCAGGTTTTTTTTTTCCTTAAGTTAGCATACCTGACACTTCGTGCTAAAGCAAATGAAGGAAGATGAGGATTTCTTTTACCTTACACTTCTACAGATTGTGTTACTGCAAATATTGCTCCATTTGCTTTTTTTCTAAACAGCTAAGCAGACTATATAAAATCAGGTGACATGAACACCTGGAGAGTAAATAAATTTTTTTTTAACTTAGAAAAGTGATAGTCATTGTTGAACTGTTGAAAGTGATAGTTTTCTTAATATTCATGACATTTCCAGTAGCACATAGGCATAGAAAAGATCACTAAAGTAAGTCACTTTCAAAATATTTTCAGATAACGAAGTGAACATCGAGCATACATTTGAGCTGTTTAAAAATTGAAGTACAATTATAAAACCAGCCTGTCTGAAACTAAAAACTCTGAAACATTCAAAGGCAGGTGTCCAGTCTCCTTTACTCTCAGGAGTCCTCATGTGTGATCATAGTCAAGGACTGTTTGCCTCAGACCTTTATGCTTGGTTCCTTGATGTTATTAGAAATTCCATGGGACTCAGGGATGGTTAGCAAGCAACTAAGGAAATAAAAGAAGAAACTTATCTTAGCCTCCCTAAGATATCTACTCTATTGATAGAGGTTCTAGAAGGGCTGTCTCACAATGTATCCTTTATTAAAATAATTTTTAAAAACCCAACTCACTTAAATTGTGTCTGCTCTGTACACCTCTGTGAGCACTTTAAAAACTAAAAGAAAAGCAACACACCCCTCAGATACTGGTGGGAACACTGAACTTCCACCAACTCACAAGGAGCTAGGATCAATGCAAGTTTCTCTCTGAGAAAGAAGGGATAGCGTTGGAATCATCTTAATCTGTCTGTGGAATGCACACGGGCTAGAGATGCATTCTATTGCACTGCCTACCACGTTGGAGAAATTGTTACATTGACACAAACCCTTGGGTGAAAGCCCTGCGCTCGCAGTGACATTGACTAAGTTCTGTGAAGCCCTTTTCCAGAAATTTCAATAACAAGGCACAGACCGAGTTTGTCAGCTGCAACCTACCATCCGGTTGCCTCTCCTTGTCTGGTTTGCGAGATTTAATTTTTTTTCTTTCTGTTTTTCTTTCTTTTTTTCCCCTACCAATAAGACAGTGTTTATTCCTTTACAGGCAATAATTTCTGCAAGGACATGCCTTGTCCTCTTTGTCTGTGCTAATGTTTACATGACTACGGGATATGTCACCAACTGGGGGGGAAAGCCAGTTTGAGAAGGCGATTGTCAGGATTTTGCCCTCTTTTTCCTCTGAGACAATTTGGATGGGAGGAGCTGGGGAGAGAGCTCACCCCCTCATTTTTATGTGTGTTGGCTTAAGTGAGTGTTTCTTTTGGCACCCTGTGATACTGTGGGCTCCAAGTGTGTCTAAGTGCCAGCCTCCCGTCTCCAGTAGGGATGGTGGTACCCAGGATACAAGCTTCAGAGGATAGATCCTCCTCTGCTCAGCCCTCTCAGCTAGCTTCTCAGTGTTTTACACTGAGCGGCTAGCTGGCTCTCTGTACTGTCCTGGCTTGAGGGATGTCCTCTGGCTATTTACAAAGAGGTTTGAACTCACAAGTGCCCTACTCAGTGTGGACATTCCAGAAGCATCCTAAAGTGAAGATGGCAAGCGGAAACCAACCGACAAGCGGCCACCAAGATCTTAGGAAGGACGAGGGGAGAGACAGGGGAGAGTTGCAGCAGGCACGGGAGCGCTCGCATAGCGAGCTTCTTACCTTTCCTCTTGGACCTCCTCCTCCTTCTCCGCTTGGACTTGCATTTGAGTTGACTGCTTAGCCCTCCAGACCCTCTGCCGCTCCCCAGGACAGATGCCATGCCAGTCGGGAGACCCAGAGAGGAGCCGGTCCTTAAGCAATTTCACCTTTTTTATTCTTGATGCTGCAGCCGCGGCAGTATTTCTGGTGTTGCAAATCAAGTAGCAGGCTCACTTTTTAGGACTGGGCTTGGCAGCGAGAACCTTCTCTCTAATTGCCCCGTCGCTTGGTTCCGGATGAGCCAAAAGCCTTGTATGCACGCCTGGAAGCTGAGCCCTTTCTTAGGCAAAAAGCTCTGGGAAAGATTCTCCCGCGCGTCCCTCCGTCCTGAGCGCCCTGGAGCTCTCTCCTCTTCGTCTGGGCTCCCAAAGCAGGGCTGCTACTTTTGCGCCTCTGTGAGTTGTTTGGCACCATCCACTTTAAAGCCAATCACGCAGGGAGCTCCTCTATTTGCTGCCGCAAAGTCTAATTAGATCCAATCACAACTGTCTTCTGGCTCTGACATCAGCAGCACCAGCACCACTGCCTCTGGTAGCTTGCAAACTCAGCTCCCATTTGGATGGATGGAGCCGCCCAGGACCGACTGGAAGAAGGGAGGCTTCAGAGGGAGCCACAACCCAGACACTGAACTGGTTTCACTGGGACAAATCCAATGGTGCAGTTTCCAGGAAAGTGACTACCCTGGGATGTCAAGGCTTCTTGCTGCAACCACTTGATAAACGCAGGGACTCGTTTCTCAAACCCAGCAGTTTTTAACTAGTTAACTTATTAAGATGCTCAGTGTCTGGAGCTGGCAAGATCTCTTCCTGTTCAGGACCTCACTTCAGAAATGCTGTGAGATTTCTAACTGCCAAAGAGACAAGCTCTTTAAGAGTTGTTTACTCAGAGACTGTGCATTTGTCTGCTTGCATGTTTGTTCTGGTGGGTTCTCACTCCACCTCTTTTTGCTATCCCTAGGCTGTTCCTTTAGAAAAAGGAAACAGCATAAAAACGGATGTTAGAATTTCATCTGAATTTTGTAAAAAGGGAATCCCCATACTGTTTTATTTACTGAGGAAAGAGCAATTACAGGAGAAACAGATTAGGAGACAGTAGCATAGGGGAAGGGCAGGGAGGGGAGCAAAGTGGAGGGGAAAGGAGTGAGGGAGAGGAGGAGAGAAGGGAGATATGGCAGTTGTAATATTTACAAGCGAATGTAATGTTGAGGAAGAAGTGGACTGCAGTTTAAAATGATGTTAAACAATTCTATTTTTAAGGGATATACTAGGTTTCAATAATTGATTTCCAGAACATAGAACTTTGACATATAAGAAGAAATATAATCCAACAATCATCCTGAAATCTTGTATTTAAATCATAAATTATTAATCATCATAAAGTTGGTTTGATAAACAATCACTCTAAAAGTCAGTAGGATGAGCTAACAGGAGGATATGAAAATTATTTTCTGTTCTGTTGTTTACTTATTTCCACACTTCCTTTTACAAGATCCTTATGGGCCTTGGCATTGCCATATTATTTCTCTTGTATAAGAAATAATTTTCTCAGGGAACATTGGGAGTAATTAGGATGTCCATGGATTGCTGCACTAGAGAGCCAAAAGATCTTCACTCAGCATTCATTGATAACATACAGAGACAACTGATTTCAAATCCTACTTCACTCCTATGATTCACACTCATTTCCTTAACTATGCCTCAGTTTCCTCACCTGTGAAACCACAGGTTAGCAATCACAGCCCCTTCATGGGGCATTCATACTTTTCAATCTCTATAGACAGCAACTAGCAGACAAAATCACTCCTTGGTTATTACATTTATACGTGGATATTTTCAAGAGACTCTGACAGGTAGGCTTTTGAGATAGAGAACTTGTGTTTTTCTTCTCTTTTAGACTAAGTGACCTCCTGGCTAAGAGTTATTTTAAAGGGATGGCTATAGTCAAAGCAGCCTTTCTAGTTTTGGTTGGGCTGGTTGGGTTGCTAGGATTCTCTCCTAGAAGCATGACAGCTTAGTGCAACTGATTATTTCTTCTGAGTGCCGAGAAAGCACATGACGTTCTCAATTAACCTACATGTAAAAGGTTGACGATTTGTGGAAGCGCAGTGAAGTGAAAATTCCAATAATATATAGACTTTGTGGTATATTTTGAGTAGTGCAGACGCTGTGATGAATTATGATACATCAAATAACAAAACAATATAAAATAAACAAGCAAATGAAAACAAACCACTTCTGCTCTAGGCTCAGAGACTGTTCAGTGATGGACTAAATAAACACAACATGAAGTCAACATTAAAGCTACAAGCTCATTTGTCACACAAATTAGCTGGAGCAATGCAGTGCTTATATGATCAAAGGTGAAAAAAATCATGGCGTGTAACTGAGAAGACTGAAGTTGATCTTAGTTATAGAAATTCCTTCTGGGGCACAGTCATGTCACATGGGTCTGAGTACAGATGTCTGAAGCAGTGTCATTGTCCCCAACCCCAAACCTTGCAAAGAGTTGAGTTTCAACTGTAGTCAGAAGAACAGCTGTACAACATCACCTGAGAATGTGTGATCTCTTCCAAGTTTGCCCTACTGATGTGCCAAAAGAAAAACTATCATCAAGTTGAGCCATCAATGGAAGAGGCCTTTCAGATAAAGCTACATACAGATTGCTCATCAACACTGGATTTTAGGAATTCATAAATGACCCTCTTATAGGCCCATAACCACACCACCACCATGACACCTAGAAGACTCATACATACTGACTCTTTCTTTACTAGGACAGCAAGTAAGGGAGGCATAAAACATAATCTTGAATATATATATATGTACATATATATGTATTTGAATATGTAGATAGATACATATATACTAGATTTTGATGATATGGAATTTCATGACTAAAATCTGAATGTGAACAGTTAAGATCTTGACTTAAGCATCAATTATGGCACATCTTGGCAAATCTTGACTTTTCTTGAAGTTTCTCAGTTTGTGTATTTAGCACATAATATATGCCATATCACTGTACAGATATATTGCTGTTTTATATTTTGTTGATTTTGTGTGTAGTAATGCATCATCATCATTGATGCTATAGTTGGTCCTCTAGTGAGGACACAACAAAAAAAGGGTATATCCATCCTAGAAGCAGAAGTGGCTTATGGTGGCAAATATTTACACTCAAGCACGGTCTCTAATATGTTTCAATTTGTTCTTGCCAGCAGGGCTAAAAGTGAGCAGCGCTGACAGTCTGCCACTCTTCTGATGAGTCCTTTCGATTTTTGTCTTTTTCCTGGATCACTTGAGCACAGCTTGGCAGCCTGAGATGATGAAGAGCAGCTGGAAGAGGCTTTGGGATCAGGAGCCAGTCTCAATCCATTGCCCATCACTGATGTGTCCTATGCTAATCGTATTTAGTTGCTCTTCTTTGCAAAGAGTCGAGAACTAGCAATGGGGCTTCCAAAGAGAAACTGGGCTGGTCAAAAAGCCTACTAGAGCTCCAAAGCTCAGCATGTACCTATTAGCTGTAGAGCTAGGTGAAGAACAGAAAGGTTTGGGGACTATGTTGCCCCTGTTGTTTGTGAGGACAAGTGTTTCTCCAAATCATTGTAACAGTCTATGGTTCTCAGCATCTCTTTTATAAAGTACTGTAATAATCAAACTACTTTGCAAGATGAATTTGTTTATTTCTTTAATGTTTATCTCCTAATAGCTAAAATCATGTCCCTAACTCACCACTGCAAAACTCTGAGTCCAGAGAAACATTTTTACATGATGCATCATAATTTTCAAACAACAGATAAAGTTTAAATATTACTATGAAACTCACTAAATTCAGGCAACACTTATTTCAAAGCAGAACTGAAACAAAGCTCATTTTATTGATGTCTTATTATTGGCTGTGACTCCAAATATTACAAAAAGCAGCAGCAAAAAGGTCCCTGGTTTATGATTCTTATGATCACATATCCAGATATCACCCGTCTTTCATCAGAATAAAATTATAACATGGAAAGGGAAGCCATCAAAGATGGTGAGAGGGCCAAGATTTGCATAGACTATTCCAATATTATCCAAAAGGAACACATGTCAGTGTTCTACCTCTCACAAATGACATGACTTTGAATTTCTACCAGAAATAGAATTGAGGAACATTCATTACGAGACACAACTACACATATGATGGATTTGAGAACAAGTTCAAGTCTTCTTATTCCCTGTATTAAGGTTTTCCCTTTGGACCCCTATATTAGTATGTAACCACACACACTTATTCTGGATTCTTAATGTTTATCAAATTCATAAGGGCTTTGACCCTTTATTTATTTTTATTAGCAAATGTGAATTGAACAAATGAAAACTTCATTATTACATTGCTGAATGCGTATATAAATTTGTACGTGTATATAGGTGATGTACTGTGATCATAGCACATCCTCTATTACCTTCATTTCTTGGTCCACAATTTGCCTTTCTTTTCACATCACAAATAGTCCTCTCTTTCATATTTCCATACATGAGAGCAAAAGTATATTTCTTTTATGGGTCTGGCTTCTTTCATGTAACATGGTCATCTCCAATTCTACCAATTTTCTTAAAAGTCAAATAATTTTGTGATGGGTAAAATCATCTGTTTATCTATTGTCTATTTATCAACTATCTCTCTATCTATCTCTCTCCCTCTCTCTATCTATCTATCTAACCTATCTAACCTATCTATCCATCATCTATCTTCTATCATCTATCAATATGTATGTATATAAAGGAAATAACTCACCCATGTGTTTTTTTCCTTTAATCATTCATCATCATGGGCACCTGGGATAATTCTTCAATGCATGAGAATGTTTGCATTTACAAACTATTCATTTAAAATTATAGTTAACTTGGTTTCTTGCTGGTTTGGGAAAATAAGCTGGAACACCAATATAAACAAATATGACTTGCTTAGAGTCAAGATTTTGTTTAGTATTCTCTCCCTACCAGACAATTTCACTAGGTGGGAAATATCAGAACAAAGGTTTCCCTGGAGATATTTAGGTTTGCTGACTCACTGTATCATCATACATGATATTAAGTTATTATTTTTACAAACAGAGACACAGTAGAAGAGGGCTATTTTACTCTTTCATCTTCTGTCATTGTTCTTAAATTTAAATAACTCACATCAAAGAACTCGGGCATGAGAACAGAAAATATCCCAGAATGATATTTTGCGATAACAGCCACTGTATCAAATGCATTCTTATTCACATCCCCGTCAAAGAGTGTGGAAGCAGGTCCCTGAGATGAGGCTTAGTGGAGAGGTCCTGGGGAGCAGAGAAGATTCTTGAATGTAAAAATGCTCTCTACCATCTTGCTCCTAGTAAAATTGTATTTTTTCCTTTTGTTCTTGGCTACATTTCTCCCAGACATGCCTATAGTTTGTGAACACCAGTGCATACTTAGCAATTTTGGGGGGTGAATATGGTGTGAAATGGATTTGAAAAGTTCTGTTTTAAGGTTAAAGCAATCAAAATGACATTTCTTAAAATAATTCAGATAGATAGGATTTGTCTCTGTGAAGATCAGACAGATTTTAATTGGCTTATGTACTTTTTACATCTTCAAGAAAAACAACTTTAATTCTGTATGAAAGTTGATAGAACATTGCTCAGAAAATAGAGATCAATAAAAGTAATGAATTTATGGCACAGCTGGTAGAGGGCTTGCCTCACATGTATCTGGACTTAAGTCAGATACTCAGAACTGCATGAATCACATGTGGTAGCAAGCGCATGGACTCCCAGTGTTTCAGGCAAAGACAAGAAATGGTAGTGACAGGTCATTGCTACATAGCAAGTGGGAGACCAGCCTGGGTTACAGGAGATCCTAAAAGAAATTTTAAAAAGCAGACTACATTTATAATTATAACTCAAACTTCAGATTCCCTTTCTCTATGTTCTGTGACTATTATGTTGTCAAAGACATTGGCCTGTCCCAGACTTTATGTCTAAATGAAAGAAAATGACACAGCAGAATTGTTACATACATTATATAGAAACAAGTATGTAGACCTGTTTGAGAATGGACCCTGAAACTATGATGTCAAATACCATGTTGAGGGACTTCTTGTGGCACACTGGGCATTGATTTTAACTATTGACTTTCACCCATAAAAAGAGGCTTTCAGCACCCAAAAGCACATCAGTGGACAGCTTCCCATTGCCAGAGAGTGCAGGCCCTGAGGCTCATCAGCCATGCACCATGGATAACCCCAAGGCATCAATCTTTCCTCAGGACTAATTGTAACAGTTGATTCCATTTCTTTCCCCAGATTCAGGTCATTCTTGAGATGGATCTGCCAGCTACAGGGACAATGTGTAAAATCACTGTTTTATGTTTACTGTGACCTTGACGGAGTCGAGTATGGCATTTTACTACTAAATATTTGTGCAGGATATGAGGAATAATGGCATTAAATAATTCTCCCTATTCAAGATAGATTCACTTACTTACATTTACATTTAAAATACTCTTGGTTGTTACTTTCTAAAACATGATACCTTGATATTCTATTGCATAATAGAATATCATAGTTTACTATGATATATGCATAGTTTACCTTCCATGTCTCTCTCTCTCTCTCTCTTTTTTTTGGTATTAAAGGGAGACACTTCAAGGGGTTAATGCTTTTCCTCTTGTAATTTCCAGATCTTTTCTTAGAAACTAGTGATTATCAAAATGAATGATGTCATATTCCCAGAGTGCTCTGTGACAGTAGCAATAAAAGAAAGAAACAAAACACAGATGGAATTAATGGTTTGGGATGTTAATCAATGTAATAAGTTGAAAGACAGAGATGAAAGCTGGTCAAGAATATATTTTTGTCATTCAATCCAAAACCAGCTGATGTAATTGTCTTGTTTTAATTTCTATTCTGTTTAAGAAAATCTCAACAGTTCACTTCTTCTGGTTTTCTTTGATTTCACTTTATTTGAGACACAAAGTGTGTGTGCATGCATGTGTGCATCCATGGGCGTAACACATGTGTGTGTATTAGAAAATCTTAGCATACTATTTTATTTATTTTCCACACCATAAATTGGGTTCTGGTTTTCTATGGAGAGATGAATGAACAATTGCTTGTTAGATTGTTTAAATGGCTTGAATTGGATTTTTTTTTTTAGATTTTCTTTGTATTAATTTCTAAAAAAACTTTGCACTATAAATTGTGTGTTGTGTTACAACAGAAAGTGTGAAAACTAGAGAAATACTAGAAGGAATATATATGTGAATTGTTAGTGGGTTATGAGTGCGAATGAGAAATACGAGTTGGCCCAGAGACCCTTCTACTCTGGGATCTGTCCATGACTGCATTCCAGCAGTATCAACAAAAATACCTCATTTCAGGTGCCTCCACACTGCCTGGTATTTCTGAGACTATAAAATTGGCTATCACAGCAGAGGTAGGAAGTTTTCCTATCCCTTACCTGAGTCAATGTGATCCTCACAGAAGTTAATCTCAGACACGAATGTCAATGAACTACAACAGATCAGCACAGACAGTATGTGACTCTGTTGCCATTCTCAGAAGTGATTTCAAAAAGACATGAAGTATGTCTGGTTTAATACTGAGATCTTTGATCCAGTTGGACTTTAGTTTTGTGCAGGGTGATAAGTACGGATCTATTTGCATTTTTCTACATGTAGACATCCAGTTAGACCAGCATCATTTGTTGACGATGCTGTCTTTTTTGGTATCTTTGTCAAAAATCAGGTGTCCATAAGTCTGAGGATTTATTTCTCGGTCTTCTATTCAATTCCGTTGATCCACCAGTCTGTTTCTATGCCAGTACCATGCAGTTTTTAGTATTGTTACTCTATAGTACAGCTTGAGATCAGGGATGGAGATACCTCCAGAAGATCTTTTACTGTAGAGGATTGTTTTAGAAATTCTGGGTTTTTGTTGTTCCATATGAAGTTGAGAATTTTTCTTTCAAGGTCTGTGAAGAATTGTGTTTGTAATTTGATGGGAATTGCATTGAATCTGTAGATTGCTTTTGGTAAGATGGCCATTTTTACTATATTAATCCTGTCAAGCCATGAGCATGGGAGATCTTTCCATCTTCTGATATCTTCTTCTAATTCTTTTTTCAGAGACTGGAATTTTTTTTTTATACAGGTCTTTGACTTGCTTGTTTAGGTTCACACCGAGGTACTTTATGACCTTTGTGGCTATTGTGAAGGGTGTTTTTCACTAATTTCTTTCTCAGTCCTTTTGTATGTTGTATACAGGAGGTCTACTGATTTTTTCTGAGTTAATTATTAAACCAGTCAAACTAAACCACTTAGAAGAAAAAGTGGGGAAGAACCTTGAACTCACTGACACAGGAAACCACTTCCTGAACAGAACACCAACAGCACAGGCTCTAAGAGCAACAATTGATAAATGGGACCTCATGAAACTGAAAAGCTTCTGTAAAACAAAGGACACTGTCTTCAGAACAAAACAATTGCGTACAGATTGGGAAAGGATCTTCACCAACCTTATATTTGACAGAGGACTAATATCCAGTATATATAAAAAACTCAAAAAGTTAAACAGCAACAAATCAAGTAATTCAATTTAAAAATGGAGTACAGAGCTAATCAGAGAATTCTCAATAGAGGAATATTGAATGGCAGATAAACATTTAAAGAAATGGTCAACATCCTTACTCATCAGGGAAATGCAAATCAAAAGGACCCTGAGATTTCACCTTACACCCATCAGAATGGCCAACATCAAAAACTCAAGTGACAACACATGCTGGAAGGGTTGTGGAGAAAGAGGTGCCCTCCTCCACTGCTGGTGGGAGTGTAAACTTGTACAACCACTCTGGAAATCAATCTGGTGCTTCCTCAGACAACTAGGAATAGCGCTTCCTCAAGATCCAGCTATACCACTCCTAGGCATATATCCAAAAGATGCTCAAGTACACAATAAGGACATTAGCTCAACCATGTTCATAGCAGCTTTATTTGTCATAGCCAGAACCTGGAAACAACCCAGATGGATACAGAATGGATACAGAAGTTGTAGAACATCTACACAATGGAATATTAGTCAGCAATAAAAAACAAGGATATCATGAAATTTGCAGGTAAATGGTGTGAACTGGAAAGTATCATCCTGAGTGAGCTATCCCAGAAACAGAAAGACACACACAGTATATACTCACTCATATAGACATGTACTGTAGGATAAACCTACTAAAATCTGTACACCCAAAGAAACTAATCAAGAGGGAGGACTCTTGCTAAAATGTTCAATCCCTATCCAGAAAGTCAAAGAGGATGGGCATCAGAAGAAAGAGAAAACAAGGAACAAGTCAGGAGCCTGCCACAGAGGGCCTCAGAAGGGCTCTGCACTGCAGACTATCAAAGCAGATGTTGAGACTTATGGCCAAACTTTGGTCAGAGTGCAGGGAATCTTATGAAAGAAGTGGAAAATAGTAAAATCTGGAGAGGACAGGAACTCCACAAGGAGAGCAGCAGAACCAAATAATCTGAGCATTGGTGTCTTTCCTGAGACTGATACTCCAACTAAGTACCATGCATGGAGATGGCCTAGGACCCCTGCACAGATGTTGCCCATGGCAGTTCAGTGTCCAAGTGGGTTCCATAGTAATGGGAACAGGGACTGTCTCCGACATGAACTGATTGGCCTGCTCTTTGATCTCCTCCCCCTGATGGGGAGCAACCTTACCAGGCCAAAGAGGAAGACAATGCAGCCTCCTGATGAGAGCTGATAGGCAAGGATCAGAAGGAGGGAAAAAAGGACCTCCCCTATCAGTGGACTTGGGGGGGAACATGTGTGGAGTAGTGGGAGGAAGGGAGGGGTTGAGACAGGAGGAAGGAGGGAAATATAGGGGTATATAAGGTGAATAAATCTAATTAATAAATAATTTAATTAAAAAAGATCCGCCCCCAAAATACATGAAGTAGAGAGGGAAATATTTTGTGGACTGTCTTGGAGGAAGCTGGAGGAAAATATGATCAAATATCACATACACACATATATGCGTGTATGTATATGTAATTTATATATCGACTTTTAAATATATTATTTTAAAATATTAACAACATAACAATGAAGTATATTTGTTATCACATGTTTGTTAAAGGTGGTATTTTCAGGCCCTGTGTCTAAGTTCCATGAACTGTGCAATGTTCTCTTACTCATCAAAAGACTAGATGGATCCATGCTGAGTATCTTTTACTCTTAGTGCGTTTCATATCAGGAAATTACCTTTGAATGTGCAATGATGATACAAAGAGTTGCACTATGACCATACCACCATCACAATCACAGAAACAATCAGGAAAGCACAATGAAGATGGTGTAAGAAATTGAGGGATAAGGGTCCAGTTAGTATACAAGGTGAATAAACTGTAATTATTAAGAAAAGAAATCACATCACAACAGCACAGAGCCAAGAATGGTTGTGTATAATCATGGGCTACTTCTTCATGTTTCAGAATAAAAGAAATCACAGTCTTCTACAAAACAATTTATCTTAGCTTAGTTTTGAGTCACAATGGTTTCCATGAGACACTGTTAGAGTTCCAGTCTTTCAGCTTTTTTTTAGGTTTATTTTAATTTTTAAAAAAATTTTTAAGTAATTACTTTGTTATTAATTACAATTTATTCACTTTGTATCTGAGCTGTTGCCCCATCCTTTGTCCTGCCCCAATCCTACCCTCTCCCTCTTTTCTTTTCTTGCCTTTCCCCCTGTCCACTGATATGGGAGGTCCTTCTCCCATTCCATAATTTTCCTAGGGATGTTGGGGTTTTCTTGAACATTTTCTGAGAATGAAAAGGTCTTCTTAGAGCATGGGGCATCCTTTCAGCAATTTATTACCATGCTTCCTTCTGCTTCATATTTTTAGTTCTCAGCCAAATTATTTATATATCAACGCATGACTTCAAAATCCAACCACTAGGGAAGTTCTCCCCTGAGAGTTAAGGCCCTTTGACCCTGGGCTTCTCTTCTTTGCTGTGAGAATCAGCTTTGCTTCAAAGTATTAGGGTGAGGATTAAAGGAGTTAGCATTTTGAACGTTATTGGAGCAAAGGAAATCTGTGTGCAGGTACCAGAAAATAACTCAAGTCAGCTGCTGTTTCTGAAAAGACTTCACAGGCCTGTTGGCAGAGAAAGGCTCATGCTTCAGTATGAGGGATGGTGGCGCAGCATCATGGTAAAATAACGTAGTCGAGAGAGCATAGAGCCAGATGGGACCACAAGTGTGTTATCTGTGTTTCCCATTTTCCCTTGGCAGAGGCAGAGAACATTGGTATCACCTTCTAGTGTTCTGACAGTGGCTAACACATTGGGAAGGAGGTATACAAAATAAGAAATTCACTTCTCTCTCATGTGTGTGTATGTTGTGTAGGTGTGTGTGTGTGTGTGTGTGTGTGTGTGTGAGAGAGAGAGAGAGAGAGAGAGAGAGAGAGAGAGAGAGAGAGAGAGAGAGAGAGAGAGAGACAGTGATGGTGCTTGTGTGCACCATCATGTGTGTGGATGTTAGAGGACAATCTTAAGTATAAGTCCTACTCTTCTCCCTTGTTTAGCATAAGGTAACGTTTGTATTCTTTGCAGCTTTCTATGCCAGGCTAGTAAGCTCATAAGAATCAAGAGATATTTTTCCTATCAACACTTCCAATCTTGTCACACCCAGGAACATTAGGATTAAAGATGTTCTCTATCAGGCTTTCAGTGGGTTCTAGGGGTTTGAACTACAATCTTCATTGGCAAGTGATTTACCCACTATTCGTACCACAGTATTGGAAATTGAATATTAGTATATAGTTTGTACCATGGTAATTTTTAGAGACACATTCAGCAATGTCTAGGTTCTTTCTCTTTACCATGCAAGTGACTAAATGCCTTTTCTCTCTTCTAGAGTAAAACTTTGGGCCAGAACAAGAGGGGATGAAATAGAAGATAATTTCTCTATTAATTCATATATTTGTTGTCATAAAGTATTCCTCTGCACCAGAAATATTTCTTTAAGAGTGACATGAGAAATGTTATGTGAGAAGTAATTGCAGTCTTTCAAGAAGAGAGAATGCAGGAAATTTTTAAAAGGAAGGGAATGTAGAAAATTCTATGACATTTCATGAGACGTTCCTAAATTCAAGAGAGATTTGAGCAAGTTCCATGGTGAGGTGTGTACCGCTCAGGTATATGTGAGGGCAGAGAGAACGAGTGAGTTTGGAACCAAGCAGCCTTGGCTCCAAACCTCAGTTTAACCCATGATATTAATTAGCTATCTCATCTGCCCTATGGATTCACATGTTAAGTTGTGGCCACCAGATACAATTATTTATGTGAAATATCTCACCCCAGACATTTCCCAGGAACTCCCATCTTTTCACTTGTTCTGGTGTCACAAAAGAGGGATGGGGTTATTATTGATGGCTCATTGCATTTGGGCCTTTCCATGGGATAGGGAAGCAGATTTCAACTACACACTTGCAGACTTTGCTGGGATTCAGGTGTCCTTACTTATACCCGTAGGATTTATGGAGCTAGGAGTATCCTGGCAGTGGACTGACAGTGGAGCAGGGTTGTTTAAAGTTGTGTTGGTTTCCATGGGGCACTCAGTGATGGCCATTTGTCCCCCGGAGCTAGCAGCCAAGGGAGATAGGATTTTCTGAGGCCGGTCACCAGCAATTCATGTAAATTGCAGTTTGAGTGCAATCAATAGATGTGACAAACAGCCAATGCTGGCAACAGGGGACATAATGAAGGTGAGGCTGTGTAAATGCTCACAGATAACAATGGAGGGGAAATTACAGGGCAGTGTTCTATTGAATAAGTGTGGTGCCAAATGAGCCTCTGCTCTCAGGTCAGGTTTTCCAACTGCTCAAGTGTTTGTGTTCTTGTCCTTTCTAATTGTTAGTGGCAGCGGAGCTGGCTGGACTTGTGGAGGGCATGCATTCTGTGTGCATTTGTTCTGCATCACAATCCACTTTGGATGGCACCAGCTGATCCATAGTGTCAGTGACCACCTCCCAGTGCACAAGACACCACCACAAATACTATCTCCCTCACTGTCAGAGTCAAAGGCCTGCCATTAAAGCAATAATGGGTTCTGAGCACTCTCAGAAAAGGATTAAAATAGAAAAATCGTTTTGGCTATTATTACAATGTTTTCATTTCTTAAGTATCTAGGAAACAGTTTCTGATAGATGAAAGGGAATATGCTAATATGGTATTTCTTCTTTAAAAAGAGGAAAATTGGAGAGATGCGTTTAAAAAGTGTAATCTTATATCTACAATCTACATGTATCATAGTGTTTTAGTAACTTTAAGACTGAATCTTTGGCATCTCAGTCTTCACAGTTTTAATAATTCATAAGATGTATTTCTATTTTTATAAAATATATTTTATTTTTTAATTCTTGAAAATATTTTTCTAATTTTTAAGGTTATATTACAATTACATCATTTCTCCTTGTCCTTTGCTCCCTCCAAAACTTTTAAAATACCCCTCCTTGTTCTTTTTCAAATTCTTGCCTTCTTTTTTATTAATTATTCTAACATACATGTATTCATATATGTGTATATGAATATATACATAAGTAAAAACTGCTCAGTCTGTAAAGCACTACTTGTAAGTATATTTTGGGGGCTGAGCAATTGGTATTGGATAACCAATTGTTGTGCTCTTCTCTGGGGTAGACTATTTTTCCCGCTCTCGGCATTCCTCAGTTGTCTAAAGTTCTTTGTGTGATGCAGAACCTCCTGGGCTTTCTCTAATCCACATTAATATGTCTATTGTTGTAAAGTTATATTTTAAGATTTTCAATCTATATTGGAAAATTACTAGGCAGTGTTGTAATTGTTTTTATGAGACTCAAATGACTGCATTTTATCTACAAGTTGCATTAATAATTAAATGTATTGCTTTTATGTTATTTAAACATCTATTTTGATACAATGGAAAAATAAAGCTGTTTTGTCATTGCATTATAATAATAATATATCCACTCAAAATTTCAAAGCACCAAAATAGACAGGTAAGAGTTTTCCTGTCAGGCAGGTCATGATGGCACATGTAATTGCAAACCAGATGGCAATTTGAGATCGAGTCTTAGGTCCCTTGCTTTTTTTCATGTACAGAGTGACTGTCATGGGCAGTGAGTGGTGTTTGGGAATATCTAGGACCTTCACATTTTTTTTTTCTTTTCAACTATACCACACTTAACCCATGTATTCTACCAGTTATCTTTGTTTGACATGCACTTTATAGCAATTGTATTTCTCCAAACATTGGTTTGTTGACATAATTAAGTATAATTCTTCAGTGAAGCCAATGTTGTCATGTTCATTAGTGAGTGTGCATCATTTTTCTCAAGGTTTATGGGTACAAAGGTTGTGAATTTGAACATTCCAGATACTCCATGAAAAACATTTTCCTGTTAAGAAGCATTTAATTTTATTATACACAATGAAGTATATTTTGTAAAAAGTTTTAAATCAGTGGTAGAGCCAGTATAGCATGCATTATACCTCACTAATGTGAGCATATCGACGTCCTTCCTCTTCCTCCCACAATTCTTTGGGTGTTCAAATTTTTTAAGGCCACAGCGTGGCAGAAATGGAGAGTCTGTGGCTCCAGACGACACAACACCAGCTTCCCCAGTTATTTCCAGCTTTATGGGATAGAATACAGAAGTAGTTTTGGTTCATTTTACTTCACTGAGAGGAATAAATCCACACACAGCAAGAGAGCAAATGAAAAGTGGTATCGAGGAAGAAGTTACCCAAGTCTACAAAATCAGCCTACATGGAACATGATGTGAAACAAGTTCAGGTTTTAAAATGTAAAGTTGATTTGCTTCTCACTCTCTTCTTCAAATGACTGACCTTCTTCAGAAGACTTCAATGGATGTTATAGGAATTTAGGGCCAGAGGCGGCCTTCCATGATCACTAGGATAATGAATATTCAAACCTTTTGTGGACAGAGAAAGCCCTGTTTAAATGAAAGTGTATGTTGAAAGCGACCAATTGAGCTCACTGTCAAAGCAGCTGCTGTTTTGGAAGCAGACTCTGGCCTCCTTGCTGCCCTGGCCTCTGGGGCACAACTACTTCTCTGTTCCTGAGGGGCACATTTGTAAGCCAGTGATTTACCTCAACACCCTCCCCTCCTTGTTCACAGGTAGGAAAACTGAGGTTTTTAAGGTCAAGTAAATAAGTAGATGTACTGCTTCTCTCAGTGAATTCATGAATCCGTTTTTAAGCATCAAATGCTGTATCTATTTTTCTACTATGATTAAACTGAAACTTCTTTTTACAAAACTTTATTTTATCCTCTTCCCTGGTGAGAGTCTTCTGCCCATTTAGATGGAGGCAGACATATCACTGGTATTCTCTTCCCAAACACAACACAGGAAGATGATATGCAGTCAGTGTGTATATATATGTGTGTTTGTGTGTGTGTGTGTGTGTGTGTATGCATGCACACATGTGTGTATGTGTGTGCTTGCATGTGGGAGAGATTTGAGAGTTTCATAATGTTTAAAACATATTTTGATCAAATCTACCTCTGTTTCTGCTCCTTCAATTCCTTCCTACCCCTGAAATTACCTCAAATTAACCTTAAAAACAAACAAACAAACAAACACTAAGTAGGCTTGGTTCTATGAGTATGTGCTTGATTGCAAGTCCATCTGCTGAATAGTGGCCATCTCCCCGAAGAAAGCTGAATTTCCCTCCTCTTAGCAGCCATCATTTGTTTTAGCTCCTCAGTCATGGTTAAGATTTCCTGAGTACATCCTTCATACATGCTTGTATTTTGTCTGGCTTGCTCTCCTTAAGGTTTTGCACATACCATGAATTCATGTGTGTAACTACAATAATTGAGAAGAAAACATGAATTTGAAAAGGAATTGAGGGGACAATTCCTTGAAGAGGAAAAGCAATGATTAAAATGATATGAATACAGTATGCATAGTATGCACATGGGACCTCCCCAATCATAAAGTTAATTTTTAAAAAAGTGAAAACCAAACCAAACCAAACAAACAAACAAACAAACAAACAAACAAAAAAAACAAATTCTCTATTGAAACCATAACCAGCCTCCCCAGTGATATAGCTACTGTAGAGTTCAATTTGGTAGATTCTTACAAAATAAGACATTTTCTTAGCATGTGATTTAGCAGTTACATTGCTTGATATTTATACAATGAATTGAAGTTCATGTCCATACAAATGTATATCCTGTTATTTAGCAGACTATTATTCATTAAAGACTTGGAAAGAGCCAAAATATCCTTCTTAGCTTAATAATTAAATGAATAAAACCAATAAGTATAATGTCATAAAGTATTTAAAGAAAAAATAAGCAGCCAAGCTCTGAAAGTCATGGAAAAATCTTGAATGTATAATGTTTAGTAAAAGAAGCACTCCTGCAAAGGCAATGTACTATCTGACTTTAAAGATAATGCGGGAAAGTCAAGACTAAGGATATATAGTAGAAGGGTCATTGATGCCTAGGTATTAAGGAGTAAAGATTAGATGACTAGGCAGAAAACAAAGGTTTTAAATTTTTTATTATTTAATTTACATGATTTTATTTTATGTGAATTGCTATCTTGTCTGAATGTGTCTCTGTGCACCACATGCATAAATGGTGCCCAGGGAGCTCAGAATAGTGTGTTGGATCCTCTGACTAGAGTTGTGAATGGTTGTGAGCAGCTATGTGGGTGATGGGTATCAAACCCAGCTCCTCTGGAATAGCAGCCAGTACTCTTAAATGCTGAACTGCCTTTCCAGCCAGAACAGAGGGTTTTAAAGGCAGTAAACCCACTCTATAATATAAATATGTGTCAGCACACATTGATTCAACATCATGCCGTATACATCACCAGAAACAAGTAAAATAAACCATGGGCTTTGGATGATAGTGATATGTTGATGATGTCAATTTACTAATGGTAACTGTGAGGGTCTGAATGAAAATGGCTCATGTGGGCCCATAGGGAGTGGCATTATTATGAGCATGGCATTGTTGGAATAAGTATAGCCTTGTAGGGAGAAGTCAGAAGCTCAAACAAGGCCCAGTGATTGATTCTCTCTTCCTGTTGCCTGTGGCTCCAAATGAAGAACTCTCAGACCTCTCCAGTACCATGTCTGCCTGTGTGTCACCACGCTTCCCACCATGACCATAACAGACTAAAGCTCTGAACTGTAATCCAGCCAGGGTTAAATATTTTTTCTTTATAAGAGTTGTCATGGTCCATCAGTCTCTGCAGGACTCTACGGGTCAGACCTTTTGGCTTTGTTGGTCTAATTGTGGAGCTCCTGTCCCCTCTGTGTCCTTCTAGCTACCCCTTTTTCCATAAGGCTTCCTAATCTCTGCTCAAAGTTTGGCTGTGAGTCTCAGCATCTGCTTCGATCCCCTGTTGGGTGGAGCATTTCAGAGGGTCCTCAATAGTAGGCTCCCATCCTGTTCCCTCTCTTCCATCATTTCTGGTGTCTATCCTGTTTGCCATTCTGAATGAGATTTAAGCATACTGTCTAGGGGCTTCCTTGGTATTTAGCTTCTTTGGGCCTGTGGATTTTAGTATGATTATCCTATATTATACAGCTAATATCCACTTATAAGTGAGTATATGCCACATGTGTCTTTCTGCTTCTGGGTTATCTCACTCAGGATGATCTTTTCTAGTTCTATCCATTTGCCTGCAGATTTCATGATTTCCTTGTTTTTAATAGCTCAGTAGTATGTATTTAATTATGTAAATGTGTCATAATTTCTGTATTCATTCCTCAGTTAAGGGACATCCAGCACGAAGAGGAACTAGACACCCTGCTCAGATGTAGCCCATAGGCACTCAGTTTCCATGTGGGGTCCTGAGTAAGGAGAGCAGGGGCTGCCTCTCTCATGAATTCGCTTACCTGCTCTTTGATCACTTCCCTCTGTCAATGCAGCCTTGCCAGGCCACAGAAGAAAAGGATGCAGGGAGTCCTGATGAGACTTGATAACCTATGGGCAGATGGCAGGGGAGAATAACTCCCCATTTCAGTGGATTAGGAGAAGGTGATGGGGGGACGAGGGAGCGAGGGTGGGACTGGGAGGAGTTGAGGGAGGGAGCTACAGTCGGGATATACAATGAATACGTTATAAAAAATAATGAGAAAATGAGTTCCCATGGTCGTGGTGTCTCCTAGCAGCAATAAAACAAAAACAAAAGACAGTAACAAAAGTGACACACAGAAAGAACATGCTATGATTACATGAAATTGAATGGGTGTGTTATTGAATAGGAAAACCTTACTTCTATTTTAATTTTTCTAACAACCAGCAATATGATCTAAAACTCCAATTACATTGTTTCAGATCATGCTGTAGGTTAGGTACAATATATTAACCACAATGTTTCGGGTAATAGTTATATATGTATATATATATAAAACACAAAATATTATATAACTATATAATATATATCTAAATATTACATAAAATATATAATGCTAATTATAATATTTTGGTTAAATTATAGATTTACTGTAACATTTTAGAGCAGATTAACTTCTCTGATTTCTAAAATTCTGATCTAAATTATTAATGACAAAAGGAAAAATATCAAAAACATCTTTGTCTTAGATATATTAGAAAGGAGACACCTGCAGATCCTATAGAGATTGGTTGAGCATCATAGTCTACAGTATCTACAGAGGTCGAAGTTGAGAATAACTACATTCAGCATGTACAGAGGGGAGTGAGTGCCTCTCTCTGAGTCACTTACAAAGAGAAGTTTTAGACCACCTGCTACAGTATCTATGGAAAGAGGAGTTGAGTGCTACTGTACTACAGAATCGACAGACAGGTTGAAGACTGTTATTCTGAAGCATCTATAGTGAGGCTGAGGACAACTATTTGCTACATGTGGGAAAAGTCTACAGGAATAACAAATCCCTGATGGAAAGATGCATGTCTAACACCTGCTCATGCTATATGACAATGGGCATGATTTTAGAAACTCCCTTTTTAATGAGTGTCATTCTGCTTTAGTTGAGGACTATTAGCCATGATATTGGATGGATATCAAGCTTCCTCTAAAATTAAATTGATGCTGAATGATACACTTCTTGAAAAACACGCAAGACTAATTATTTTGACTGCTGATAGATTGTATCAACTACCCATGAATAGCATTTTTCATAGATACCTGGACAGTTTAATGTCGTTCATTGATTTATCACAGCTCAATTTCATTTTAAAACATCTCAAACTACAAGAGTTTTCAGTTAGCTAAAATAACCTTTCAGTACTTAGATACCTAAATTCAGACAAACATGGTAAAGAAACAAGCACTATCGCTACCTGGAGCATCTACAGAGGGAAGCTCATCACTGTTCTGAAGCACCTAAACACAGAGGTTTAGCACTATTATCTGTAACATCTGCAGAGGGAGTCTGGGCACCACTTTTGAAGCGTCTAGAAACAGAGGTTGAAGGGCACTGTTCTATGGAATCCCTAGGGGGAAGCTAAGGATCTCTGTGCTACAGCACACATGGAGAGAGCCAGACAAGCCTTCTTGTGCAGCATGTACAAGGTGAGACTGGGGAACACTCATATTTAAAATCTTAAGGCATAGGTGAGGAGCACTATCCTGTGGCATTTCTGATCATATCATGCACTGTTTACACAAAGGATTGAGCATCACAGTTCTGCACCATGTACAAAGAGAGGCTGAGAACCATTTTTTTCTTCATCATCCACAGGAAAAATCTGAGGATCACTATTCTGCATAATTTACTTGGGGAAGGATGAGCACTGTCCTATACAGTCTATACAGGGCAGTTTGGTTCTGCACATTGACATAATGGTATGCAGTTACCAAATAGAATGAGGAAGTGTATTGTTTATTTAGCAACCCCATTCAGGAAAATAGCTAAAAATTTAGCATCATTTCCATTTGGAAACTGTTCAAATACATAAAAGTGCTACCCTCTAACCAATTTATTTTTCTTTTATTTTTGTCTTTTAAATGGCACAAGATGATAGTGGGATCTGGAGGGGACAGGAGCTCCACAAGGAGAGCAACAGCACCAAAATATCTGCGCCCAGGAGTCATTTCTGAGACTGATGCTCCAACCAAGGACCATTCATGGAGATAACCTAAAACCCCTGCTCAGATGTAGCTCATGGCAGCTCAGTATCCAAGTGGGTTCCTTCCTAGTAAAGGGAACAGGGAATGTCTCTGACATGAACTCTTTGACCTCCTCTCCTGCCCCCCGCCTAGGAGGGAGTAGCTTTGTTAGGCCACAGAGGTGGACAATGCAGCCAGTCCTGATGAGACCTGATAAGCTAGGGTCAGAGGGAAGGGGAGGAGGACCTCCCATATCAGTGGACTTGGAGAAGGACATAGGAGGAGATGATGGAGGGAGGGTAGGATTGGGAGGGAATGACAGAGGGGGATACAGCTGGGATACAAAGTGAATAACTGTAATTAATATAAAAAATGAGAAAAAATAAAAGGAGAAAAAAATGACACAAGATCTCTGTGCATATTTATGTGGCTTAGTATAATCCCATATGTTTACATAAATATATGTATAATTGAATTGGAAAGATTATAATTTTCACAGTTTATTATTTTTCCATGTAGATATTTTTTAAAATTTCATTATTTTGAAACATAAAACAAAATATTGTAAAATTTATTTGTTTTATGTATAAAGGTACCTGCCTGTGTGTATGTACTGAACCATGTGTGTGTCTGGTGACCATGGAGAAAAGAAGACAGCCTGGGATCCCCTGTAACTGGAATTATCTATGGTTGCGAGGTGCCATGTAGGTGCTGAGAATTGAACCTAGACCCAAAAGAGTGGCAAGTGTTTGCTCTTCAGTGCTGAGCCATCACTACAGTCCTTGATTATAGTAATTTTGCTGTGGTATAGAACTGACACAGTCTTTCTATTAATTTTATTCTGTTCCCCATTGTCGAACCTTTCCCTGCCTGCCTTCTCTCCTCTCTCTAGCCTCCACTGACTGATAGTCTCTGTATATTTTTGTTTTCTTTTTTTTACATGAGTGAGAATATGTGATATATGTGTGTCTTATTTAATTTAACCCATAATCCTTCAGTTTCATCTGTATTGCTACATATACCAAAATTTTAACTGTTTTAAGGTTGAATAACATTACATTTTGTATCAGTATGAATATATATATATATATATATATATATATATATGCATTTCCTATATTTCTCAGTGTTTCTATAAGTGGATATCCTGGCTGACTCCTTATCTGGACTTCTGTGAAAAGTCTCACAATAAAGGTGTATAGATATTTGTTTGATATAATTCTTTTTCGTTGACTATATACAGATTTATAAATCTTTTTTGTTTTGAGGCATGTCTATATTGTTTTTATATGAGTATTCTTATTTGCATCCATACCCATCACATATAAGAGTGCCCTTTCTTCTTGCCCTCACTCTCATTTTATTTATTTCTTTTAATAGAAGCTATCTTAGTGAGGATAGATGGCTATCTCATTGCAGGTCTAGTTTGAACTTTCCTGGTGATCAATTGTATTGAACATTTTCACATATAGGCATATATATCTCAATATCTATCTATCTATTTTATATCTGTTTATCTATTACATGCCTTGACAAAAATCTGTTTAGAACATTTGTCCATTTATTATTATCAAATTCTTTAATTTTTACTGGTGAGTCCTTGAGTTCTTTCATATTCTTAATATTGATCTTTTGTCAGATGGATTATTCTAACTTCTATATTTGTTAAACAGCTAAGAAAATCTTTACAATAGATTCTTTAAAAAATAACAAGGAAGACCCAAGGACAGATGCTTGCTTCTCAGTCAAAAGTTAAAAGAATAGACATCAGAAGTGGTTCAAGGGAGAGAATATGATGGAAACCTATCATAGATATCCTCTGAAAGCCTTCACCCAGCAGGGGATAGAAGCAGATGCTGAGACTCACAGCCAAACTTTAGGCAGAGAACAGGGAGTCTCATGGAAGACTAGGGGATAATAGGATCCTGAGGGGACAGGAACTTTAAAAGAAGACTAACAAAGTCAACAAATCTGTCCCCAGAGTGGCTTGCAGAGACTGATGCACCAACCAAGGACAATGCATGGAGAGGACCTACAACCCCTGCTCAGATGTAGCCAATAGGCAGCTCAGTCTCCATGTGGGTCTCTTAGTAAGGGGAGCATGTGTTATCTCTGACATGGACTCAGTTGCCCACTCTTTTATCACTTCTCCCTAGTGGGGTGGCCTTGCCAGATCACAGAAAAAGAGGATGCAGGCAGTCCTGATGAGACTTGATAGTCTAGGGTCAGATGGTAGGGAAGGAGGGCTTCCCTTTTCTATGGTCTAGGGGACTAGGGGAGAAATATAAGAAGGAAGAGGGTGACAAGGGAGGGTGCTACAATTGGGATATAAAGTGAATACATTATAAATAATACAAAAATTAAAAAAATAATTTAAAACTTTTGTAGTTAGGTATAACTTAATTCAAGGGTTAGCAAAAATCACCCCTTCCTATCAGGGAAAGAATAAAGGTGGTATCCCAAAAGTGTAAAAACTGTGTTGTCTTACCCATGCTTTTACTCACTTATTTAAGAGCTACATAATTAACAAGCCTGCTTGCTAGAGATTGGCATAAGCACTGCATAATGATGAAAACTGACTTGAATGTGGTATATGTCCCCAAGACAAAGAGAAGAATAAAGACAGTAGTGATTTTGGTAGATGAGGTAAGTGGAAGCAGTATGTTGGAAATGGACTCACCGAATAGGGCAAGGTAATTGGACTGGGAAGTTATTTCATGACACGCTGTCATAACTAAGGTAAAAACTATTGTGTGTATTTATCTGTGGTTGAATGTGTGCAAAACAGTGATATAAATGAGGAAGAATAACATATTTAAATTTTATCTCAGAAAAAATTCTAGAGGATGGAACAATAAGCCTTCGCCTTGGGAGCTAAACGGTTAAGAAGACAGGCTTTGGCTACCCAGTGGACCACTGAATACTTGTCTCCTTGACTGTACATTCAAATGCACCTGAATCATTCCATAAGAACAATGTGACAGTCCCAGTCCCTTTCCTTATGATGTTCAATGTTCCAGGGGACTGGGAAATGAAGTAAGTTAAAAAAAAAAAGTCAGTGAGGAAAACACAATAAGTAAATCTACATATCTAGAAGAGTCAAATGCATCCAAACAGCTTCATTGTATTTTATAATTCTTGTATCTGTGGAAAACATACTGCCTAGAATGTTCCTCCAACTACATCTGGCTGTGGATATTAACTGGCTTGCTCTAAATACTGTTCTCTATAACTCAAAATAGATTTTTTCATAGCCTCCACGTATACAACGGCTGGAGAGTTTTTACATTTTTCTTAACAGCCAAGTGATTACTCTCCAAGTGATATGTTTCAAGCATTTATTATGCTTTTGTTTTATTCTATCCTTAAAAGTTTAGTTTGTTATTTTAGGACAAGTAGAAGAAAAATAAAGGGGAACCTTCAAATCCATCTATAGTCCATATTAACTCAGATTTTTAAGCTCCAATGTATTCTTTGAGTTTTTCCCTGTTTTATGTGTATTTATTTTAGGTATGCAAAGTCTTCTTTTAATTCTAGCTTGAATTTTTTTGTTATATTTTCCTTGCTGAGTCTAGTATGCAAATGTTCTTTGGGGGGAAATGACTGAGTATATTATTCAGGTGTCTGGCTGGATGACTTTCATGACTTCAGGACTAACTACATCAGTCATATTTCCTGCAATCACCAATGATTAAGTCAAAAAGGATCTTGACTTTATGTTTATGCCTGCATAAACATGTCCATACTCAGAAGTAATTTCTTATCCCCTCTATCCCATGCATGACTTAAGTAAGAGTGGTGACTGGAGTTTTTCTTAAATTCTGGCATCATGTTTCCTGATATGAATCATAAGGTAAATTGGCAAGATATGTATGCCTTTATGTAAGATAAAGTTTGTGTGTGTGTGTTGTGCATATGTGTGTGGGTGCTCATGCATGTGTGCACATACGGAGGCCAGAGGTTGACATCTGGTGTGTATCTCAGTTGTTCTTTTTTTCCAGAGAGCCTCTCATAGACCATAAAGCTCCCTGATTCAGTTACACTGAATGACTGAAAAGGCTCTTGGCTCTCTCTCTGCCTCTTCAGCACGTACTGTGTGATTACAGGTATACAGCACCCAAAGCATCTTCTTATGTGGGTGCTGCAGAGCTGAACTCAGGTACCCTTGCTTGCATAGCAAATACTTTACTGACAGAGCCATCTTTCCAATAGGAATACTTTTTGATATTTAAATGTCCACACTTGTTAGTAATGGCGGTGAGAGGGCATGTCTCCTTCAGTGTCAGACGTTTCCGTATAAAATGATTTTGTCTTTTCTGTGTCACAAAAGCACGGCCTGCATTGATGCTATTTAACATTTTATCAGCTGAGCAAGAGAAGAGATGTTACCTCTTTGAGCGCCGGGCAAAGGCCACTCGGCTAATGCTGACCCCTGCCAACTATAACACATGGAACGCGAAACACGCACAATTACCACTCTAGTGTATTTTGTAAGACACAAGGGGTCATAACAATCAGATTGTTATGTTGTGAAAGAGCAATAATTCAAGCCCCGTTTACTTGTGCCAAGCTTGAGAAAGCTGCTAAGGTCAATGTGGTTATGTTTTCTGAGGATGGACTGAATGTGAATGGCTTTGGTGAACCCACAGGGCAGACTTGATGCTGACTGGGGCTTGGGCACAGAAATTGTAACCACCTTCGAAGTTTCTTATGTAAGAGGGTAATGAAACCATATTTCAGCTATGAAACACAGATTTTTATGAAGGCCCTCAGTATCTTACACAGAAGCAAAATTTTCTGATCTCTGCTTCTCCTTCACCCTCTCTCTTAACCTTTAGGTTGAAGAGGCAGTATGGTTCCTGTTTTTTTGTTTTTGTTTTTGTTTTTTTCCAGATGTGTCATCGAGAGGCTTTCTTTAGGTGCCAGGCCACTACAGCCTTTGTGTCTGAGCTCAGCCTTAAAGTAAAAAAGAAAAGCAACAGCCAAATCAGCAAGACAATTCAATAGGGAAATGGTACAGAGAAAAGCTTGCATTTTAACATATCAGAAATGGTATCCATAACTCTAAACCTTAGGAGTACCTACTAACCAGCAGTCAAAATATGAAGGTGTGAGAGAGAGAGAGAGAGAAAAAGAGAGAGAGAGATGTACACATGCAGAGCACAGAGAAGGATATCAGATGTCCTGCTCTATCATTCTCTTGAGATAGGATCTCTCACTGAACCTAGAGATACGTTGGTATTTAGCAAACCCCAATGATTCTCTTGTTTCTGTCTCTTTGGTTCTTCTCTCTCTCTTTCTCTAGTTGTGAGTGTGTGTGTGTGTGTGTGTGTGTGTGTGTGTGTGTGTGTGTGTGTGTGAGCCCATTCAGGCATGGTGTGCCGTGGTTTACTCATACCAGGGCCAACATAAGATTACAATTTGTAAAAACCATATGGTTCTAGGGATCCAATTCAGGCATTCAGGCTTGGCAACAAAACACTCAGTGAAATATCTGGTAGGCTCTTTATCTATTTCCAAAACAGTGCTTGCTTACAATTAATAATAACTCACCACATTAAAACATACTTTGCTTTTTTGTTATTCTTAAAATAATGTTGTAGATTTTCTTTGTCTCAACTCCATGCTTCCCCATTACAGTTCAATTGAGGTTTGTTTGGTTGTTAGTTTGGTTGGTTGGTTTTTGTTTCCTTTGTTTGTTTTGTTTTGTTTTTACCAGCAGACAGAATACTTGAAAGCACTTTGCTAGGTACCCTGAATTACTGATATTTTTTTACGACTGAAATAATGATCCCTTTTGATTTTGTGCTTTGAGGAAGAATCCTGTTGACTTTAAAAAATAATTTAATTTTGTTTTATGGATATGGTATTTCACATACATGTATGTACAACATGAACTGCGTGTGTGCAAAGTTCAGAAGAGAGCATTGGATTCCCTGAAACTCGTGTTACAAAAGGTTGTAAGCCACCATGCGGATCCTGGGAATCAAACAATGGTCACCAGCCAGTGATCTTAACTGCTGAGACATCTCTTCAACCTCTGATGCTGTCAGTTTCTGAATAACTATACTTTACAGGTTAAGGTATTATAAAAAAGTACATTTCCCTTTTCCTTAAATGCAGGTGCATGTTAGTACATGGAGATGAACACATATGCACTAATACACACATTACCCAGCCAAACATCTGTGATTATTAATAGATAGAAGATAATGGACTCTTTCCTCTGTAGCCACAGGGGGTCACTGGAGAGCAAAGCTGTTGTCGACTAACGAGAAATTCTTGTTTTGCTGTAGGGTGCTTTCATTAGGAACAAGTTTAAAGAAAAAGCAAAGCAAGAAAACTGAAGGGATGAAATAATTTCTATTCAATAAAAGGAACACGATTTGGAGATAAATTCTTCTGTGCAGACAATTTTCCTTCAGATAGTCCTGGTAAAACAACAGTGCTAGTAGCTTGAAGTTTTAGAAAATAACTAGAAGGTGCCAACAACTTGGCTTTAAAAGGGGGCAGGGGAAGATATGGTTATATTATGTGCTGTGGAAAGTATTAGAAATATAAAAATAAATGATCACAACAATGAATTAATGGAGTGTTATAATGTATAAAGTAGAGTTTGGAAAATATATTATGATGTATTGTCTGGTAGGAGTAAACAGAAAACTAAAATTCTGAATATAAAATGGTAAACATGACGGAAAGACTTATTTCCTTGTTTAAATTCTTGGGTATAATTTATTACAATAAAGGAACAGAGTTTAACAAATTTATAGGTTTATCTATCGTTGAGTAACCATATCCTGAATTTATTTTAAAACGTATGACTTTCATAAAACTAACTAAAAGCATTAGTTAGTAGTTTTTAGTGGAAGGAACAGTGTGGAGAGTGGAGGAAGCTCTGAGTGAGTTAAGTTCTGAACGAATGTATATTGTAGACATAGGTACATCTATGACAAAGACCCAGGCCTACAATGTACGGGAAACTGGCAAAGCTTTGTGATATATAAACCAGACCCATGGTTGGAAAATTCTCCCTCTGGTGCAAGTCAAGTGTTTATGGCTGGACCCTTGATCAGTGTACCAAAACTAGTAACTGCAGCTCCTTCCATTATGAGAACTGAGATTACTCACCTATGCACACCTTTTATGAACACTACATAACACCTTGCTCTGGGCTGGTGTATAAACTATACCCCAGAGTCCAGGTTGCAGCATTGGTAAGTATTTGATGCAGCTCCATTTGAGTGCACTCAGCCCACCTGACATCCCATTTAAGTACATTTAAAACTGTGTCTATTCATAGGGTGGTTACTTGGGGGACCCATAATCTAATAATTTTTGGTGTTTAAAAGCTAAGAAAAGTTTAAATGAATGAATGTATCCTGAAACATTGCATTTCTCGGGGGTGGGTAATTAGTCTCTGAAGGTGTAGCTCACTGGTGCATAAAATTAATGTTATTGGTATATTCTGTGTAGGGTTAGTAAGGTCTAGAGGGAAAGTGAAGTCGGAAACAAATTTAAAAAGTTACTACTTAATAATGAAATATTTTTTTTATTTTCGAAGAAAAATTGTCACACTAGAATGTCATAATTTCTGTGTAATATCTTAGGAGTTAGAAAGTATAGAACATTCTAGTTGAATAGAACTGTGGTTCAAATGTCAACTAAATCTGTGTTTTATGGCACAGGCTTATACACCTGGAAACTAGAAGGTAGAGGCAGGAAAACAGGAGATAAAACAAAGGAATGAGTTCTGGGCCAGCCTGGTCTATATGGGTCTCTGCCTTTACAAGCAAGCAAGCAAGCAAGCGAGCAAGCAAGCAAGCAAGCAAGCAAGCAAGCAAGGAAGCAAACAAATGAATCAAAGGTAAACTTAACCAACCCTCCTCAAAAATAGCCATCTCCTCTGAGACGGAAGAGATGATGACCTCTTCCAAGACCGTGCAGAAATTCTCTTTTCTAAACACTCACCAGGAAGCATTTTGCACCTCGTAAGCTTGACATATTTTCCTGCTTAGCCAGCACCCTGAGTGATCACTAGTACCGTATTCTGAAGATGCTCTGATATTCTATACAATAACTCATTAATTCTCATAGAAAATCTGTAACAAAGCCAGCCCTCATTTTTTGCAGATTTATGTTTGTGTGCTACTATGTTTTGTTCAATGTAATGATTGTTTGCAGACATGTGCTTAGGACTTGGAAAGTAGTAAGATGTAGGAGTCACTGACACTCACATTCCCTGATGAACAAAAGCTCTGTGCTCCACCTTCAAGTCTCATTCTGTAAACAGGTGTTCTCTCATGACTTAGCACTATGCATTTGTATTTAACAGGTTTTGTTGGTGATTTAGAAATTTAAAGCAACCTCAAGCACAATGCTAAAACCTATGTATTTAGCGTTTCCAAACATAAGAAGTGTTGTTTCTTACTGAGAAAAATCTGTGTGTTTTTGAATTTTGTTTAGGTGAGTTTGATTTCTGTTATTTCACAGTCAGTGATCCAACAGTAAACACTAAACAAGGCATGTCGGTTTGAATGAGAATGACCTTCATAGGCTCATGTGTTTCTCTGAATGCTTGGTCCAAAAATGGTGGAACTATTTTAAAAAGATTAAGAAATATCGCTTGTTGTGGGAGATGTGCCCCTCTCTCTGCCTCCTACTTGTTTTTGCTCTAAACCTCTGAAACCATAAGCCCCAAATTAAACACTTTATTTTGTAATTGTATTGGCTTTAATATTTTATCATAGCAACAGAATTAGGACGTAAGGTGTCCCTGCTCTTTGAGGCACTGCAGGTTTGGCTGATGTGTTGTGTGTACCTCAGCAGGTGGTAGAGCAGAGAAAGGCTGTGTTTATGCTTAGTGTTCTGACCTCTGAACATCTGTATGATTAGTAGCCTAACATTCCCTGAATAAAGTGAGCCTGAGATGACCAGCAATCCAGTGGCAGGCAGTCCTGGAAGAGATCCCAGGTTGGGAAGAAGCTGGAGCCCAGAAGAACTCCACGTGGTACCACAGACCCAAGGAGAGAGTGAGCCTGAAACAGATTACCCTTTCAAGGGGCCACTTGGGCAGGTCAGGCAAGGAGCAAACCTGAGATGACCACCAGTCCGGTGCCATGGGGCCCAGGCAGGGAGCCAGTCTGAGACGACCATCAATATGGTGTCTTACAGGCCTGGGGGACAGACCGTCCTCGAAATGATCCCTGCCTGGCACCATAATGCATGAGAAGGTCATAGCATTCCTGAGATCACTGCTGGGATGAATCAAGACCCTCAGAAATCCCAGGCAACACTAAGAGGAGCAAATAAGTGGTGGAGAAATGGAAGAGAAAGAGAAATAGAAGGATGGGGGCACAGTGAGGAAGGGCAGAACTAGAGGATCGAGGGTAGGGAGCAACAACCTGATAGCGAGGAGCAAGCTGACTTGAGTAGCCATGATGCTACCTGGGACCATAGTGGTGACCCTGCTTGTGCTGCCACCTAGTGGCTACATCTGGGTCCATGAGCCTGCAGTAGCAGGGGTCTGTAACAACCAAAGGTCAGGCAGGCACTCTTGGTCTGGGTAGCTGCCTGGAGACATTTTTATGTCTGAGGACTTTGTAGGATTGGGCCCACCTCCCACCTGGGCATCGTGGGAGAGCTGACAGACGAATGACAGCAAGAGAGCTGACCTTGCCACTAGCCAGATACAGTACTCAGAAGAACTGGGCCCTGCGTGTTGCAGAAGTTGCTGGTTTGCCGGTTCCGAGGATGGGAGCACCGAAGAGCTAGCCCTATCACTCATCTCCCATCTCCCATGAGGTGGTGTGGACACGGGAGAAATACCCTCCTCGCTCCTTTGTCCCTTCATCACCTGTAGCAGGCAGGATACCTGGCCCTGGGTTCATGAGAGTCGGAGAGCTGGCCCTGGCAAGTTCTCACCAGCTTCAGAAAGATCAGGAGAGCAGGTCCTGCACCTCACCTGAATGTGGAAGTTGAGGGTGAGCTGACCCCACGGGCATGAGTTGCAGGGATTGCTGGTAAGTCAGCCCTGAGGGCATGAAAGTGGAAGAACTAGAGGGCTGATCAACTCAGATACCTCTCAGGCCCAGATCCAGGGCTTTGAATTGGCCCACCCCAATTCTACCCATTGATGAACTGCTGGAGTACATGAAGGGACCAGCCATACAGATCCAAAACTACAGGATCTCCACGACACAGGGCAACTACAGGATATCAAGAGTAGTACTGGTGAGGTTCCAATGTTGATAGAGTAGAAGAAGCCAGAGACCTTTTACTACATCAATGAGCTATTGCAATGAACATTGGCAAGCAAAGTTGTGTGAACAAAAGGGTATACTGTAGGGCACACTGTGTCACACTACAGCTTCCAAAAGAGATATTTTTTTTTCTCTGTTAGAGGTGTAATTTCAAGGGTGGAGGGCAGGTAGGAGGTGAGGTGAGGGGAATGTCTCCTATAAGCTCATGTGTTTGAACACTTAGTCCTAAGATGATGGCACTCTTTGAGAAAGTATGGAACTTGTAGAATGCAGAGCTTTGTTGGAGGGAGTGGCTTGCTAAAGACCGGGACTTGCAGTTCTGTAGGTTGAGTCTACGCCCCCTTTATTCTCTACTTGCTCAGGGCGGGAACTACTGTAGCACCATTTTAATGCACAGGCACATTATCACCTTTGTTGTGCAATTATCCACTTAATTAATGGATCCTTCACAGAGAGTGCAGTCAGCTCTGACATCACAGATGTAGGCACTGTCTTTAGAGGGGATTCTGCAAGAAGCAGCCACTCAACTGGAAACACAGCAGTGAAAACCATTAAATGGACAATAGAAAAAATGTGTATCTCCCAAAGAAGGATTTTTTTAAATAATCCCCCAAAAGAAGAAAACCCTGTTTCTAAAGTTTCTGTTAATAATCTACACTGGTATCGGGGTAATGAGTAAAATGTCTATTGCCTTTCAAAGTCTTTCAAGCACAAAGAAATTTGTACTGGGAAAAAGAAATAACTTGTTGAAAATCAAATATCCAAATATGTTTTAATCTGCTGTGTGTGTGTGTGTGTGTGTGTGTGTGTGTGTGTGTGTGTGTGTGCGCACATCTACTGGCATGTGGAAGTCAAAGAATAATCTAGGTGTAAGTTCTCACCTGCCATTGTGTTTGAGACAGTTTTTTCTTTGTTGTTCATTGCTGCTTATACCAGACTAGCTGAACTGAAGGTTGGGCGTTTTTTTCTGCTTCCCATTTTGCTATAGGAGCAAAAGGATTATGGATGCATACATCTTTACCCATATTTACATGGTTTAGGAGGTTTGAACTCTGGTCTGTATGCTTACATGGAAAGTGTTTTACTCACTGATCCATCTTCCTAGCCCTGGGAAAGATTTTGATTAAATTTCTTCATTAATATCTATTAATTCTCTGACTTTTTCCATTTCCCCTATAATCTTCATCTCAATTTAGTTTTAAATGAGTATTCAATTAAATAAAATAAAAAAAACATTTTAAGTGTTTTTCTTAGTTTGAAGCCTGCCCTGAAGTCTTATTACTCTCGTTCCCAAGAAAATTAGAACCTGAGCATCATCATAAACATCTCTGCAAAGTTACTCTTAGATGTCTTCCAGAGTGAAATACCCATGAAAATTCATGGATTAATTGCTTTCTATATCAGCAGACTCAAAGCCAGATTAGGACACTGTGATGGAAATATGCTACAAATATTGGAAGAGCAATTAAGTGAGAAATTAAGAATTTTAACATCAAAACTTAGACTGCTAGTTATACTAATCCTCCACCAATACTCCTGGCAAGTAGGAAGTTGCTATATTTAAGAATCTCATCCTGTGCTGGCAACACACACACATACATGTACACGTACAGACACATGCACACATGCGTACACACCCACAAGCACATGTATTGCATACACATGCTCACACAAAATCCCAGTGTTCTAGAGGAGAAAGATCCTGAGTAAAGATCTGGTCCTTCTGTCTTTTGCCCTCTCTAGTACTCTGTTGGCTTGGTTCTTCTCATCTGTAAAATATGATGCTAAGATTTCATAGACTGGTCCACAAAGGTTAGAAACATTACAATTATCAAACATTTTTACATAACCTTTACTTTCAGAAAGTGTTGTCCTTCTCTCACTCCCTGTTCAGTCACCTGTTGCTGGGCAACAAATCATTCTGGAGTTCAGTATCTTAGAGCAACCCCAAGTTTTCTGGGCATCCTGCTTCTTTCATAAGGGCCAGGAATCATGCCCTGTTACCCAAGGCTTGGCTTCAGGGAGTTGCTTTCAAACTCCTTCAGTGGTTGTTAGCCAAATATAGGTCCTCACTGATGATTAGGTGCAAACTTGTTTTTCAGCGTCTGAACTACTCCATGAACTTCCAAAGTATTGCTATAAGGGAGCTGCCCAAGCGACTTAGAAGAGTCAGAAAGAGAGGAGTGAAGGAAAAAGAAGGGGAATGGGAGAAGGAGCACGAAGAAGAAGGTGATGACAAGGTGAGGGCACAGTGTTCAAGGTAGATACAGAAGTATTTCACAGCTTAATGACAGAAGTGACATTCCCTGACCCCTCAGTTCTCTGCTCATTGCATCTGATATATATATATATATATATATATATATATATATATATATATATATATTTTTTTTTTTCCAGGAAGCAGAGATCAAAGAGTCTTCTGGGAAGGCTGCCTATCTCTGCTCCCCAAAGATATGTTGGTTGTATACTAAGAATAAATGAGTAGGAAAAATGTAAAGTACAAAGAATGGTAGTAGTAAAATACTGCTCCAAAGAAATAACGGGAAACTCATTCATGGGAGCCACACAAAATTTCAAATTGTCTCTAGTGTCCACATTGAAAAACCATGGCATCGTGCAAAACCCACTTTCCCTAAGGCTCATTTCCATCTGTAAAATGGGATTGTCTATAGCTCATACCTCTTGTGGCGATGATGATGAAAACTGATGGCATTTATTTTTCAGGTAGATTTCTTGAGGTAGATCTGGAAAGTACCAAATCCACCAGTAGTTAGGTATGAAGATAACCATAATTGCTTTGTTTGGATTTGTGAATTTGGTTATTTATATTACTATCACTATGGAAGAAAAACAAGGAAACTGACCAACATATATGCACATCTCTTTCATTATGTATCTGAGAAATAGCCTCATAGTAGTCTGGTAAAAGCTGAGTGACATGATAATCATAATGCCCTTTTCAATTGTTCTGTCAGGAGCAGAAATTCTGCAGACAAATCTCAGGGTCTAAACATTGTTTTTTTTTAAAAAAAATCTCATTTTCAAAAGCTGTATCTTCTCTGATATGATTGCATAAATTACCCACTGGGTAAGGTTACTCAAATGACATAACCAGTATCACCTCTCTATTGCTATATTGCATTTTTGCTAAAAAGACTGCAATTATACAAAACACCCCGAATGCAAATGACAGTTGGTCCCATAAGTTTAAAAATATTAATTTCTTGTACCATTCAAAAATGCTATTTTATGATAATTTTTACTGTGTTAACATTGTGTGTAGGTATGCTAGAGAGAGAGAAGAAGAGAGAGGGAGGGAGGGAGAGAGACAGAGACAGAGAAAGGAGGATGTAGACAGAAAAGAAAAAGAAATAAAAGGAAATAATTTTAATAGAGGACAATGTCATTATTTAATCTCATCAAGTGAGCTTCAAAATATGCTTAAAATTCTTACCACCAAACTTCCTCTGTGGCATATTTAGCTTTATGCTGAACTGAATTCAGAAGATCCTATTAATAAAGACTGTTTAATGCTTCTGCATTATTATAATGGACGCTTTTGTTCCAGCACTCCTTCCTGTGTCATAGACGAAGTCATTAATCAGTGGGTGCCGAAAAATAATTGTCTAGTTCTTAACAATTGTCTATTGTTGAGACATTTGGAATTTCAAGATAAAGATGTACAAGCTGCTCTAAAAAACGGTTTAAGATTACCCTTCATGGAACTGTGGACGTTTTGTGGAAACGTGGAACAGCTGACCTGCGTTTAACGCATCTTTGAGTCTCCTCATTCAGTTGCCCATTCAAATAAATCTGGAAAAGTCAACTTCGCTAATGTAAGGAAATAATGATTTCACATGTTTTTATTGGGCTGGCAGAATTACTCAATGCTGAAGCATCATGGAATTACTTAGCATTTTAAAATAGAAATCTAGCATGTTAATAATCATGACAGCAACCTCTTGTCTACTTAACATCATTTTGTGTGTGTGTAGTACTCCCATCCTACATTACACCTATAAATTAGAATCCCATATCTGAGTGATTACTATTCAGCAAGAAATATATGGCTGCATCATGCTGGTTTAGTGGCTTAAAATTAGATATCTTTCTCATTGAAAATGCTGTAATTTGAAATGTCAATAAATACATTTCATGCCATCTCATGTTATAACAAATTGCTGTTTAAATCTGTCAAGATGGAAGTCTAACTCATAACTTAAAAAACGTGAATTCCAAATTGGGAAAAATGTGTGCTCTGATTTTTTAAATATGTCAATTTAATGTAAATGTCCTTATAAGCCTGTGTATTTCCATATCAAGCATTGACACAGGCAGTTATTATTTTTACTATCCACCTAAGGTATAAAAATTGATGCATATTATTGGCTATTTTTATTTGATGAATGCCTAGAATACAAACTACTTTCTGTCTCTGTGTGTGTTCTCACAGGCACATATATGTGTACATGTGGCAGTGATAGTCCAATCTTGGGTATTGCTTTATTTGAGACAGAAACTCTAACTGGAACATAGTATTTTGCACCCAGAATGTTCTACTCACCATGAGTAAAAGAACATGGAATTTTAACTCTCTTTTAATCTATTTTTAATATTTTAACAGTTTTATTTTAATGGTATGAGTATGTGTGTGTCTTTGCATGTACACATATGTACTTGTGCATCAGTGAATGATGACCATGGAGGTCAAAGGGTTAGATTCCTCAGTAGTTGCAATTAGAGACTCACGCCCTCTGCAAGACCACTATCCACTCTTTCCCACTGAGCAATCTCTCCACCCCATTCAAAATAACTTTTTATTTCTGAGTGGTTTTCAATTGTGTCCCTAATTCCATAATTTGCTTTTCCATGCCTATTCTGATGAACATTTAAATTCATTCACACTTCTATCTGTTACTCTAGAAGCTTCTATAAACAGGTATGTACGGTTCTTAGGATGGACATAAGCTTTCACTTCTATGGGCAAATACCTAGAAGCAAGATGGCTCCATCTTCTGGCAGGCACATATTTAACATCTCAAGAAGTTGCTAAACAGGCTTTGCAGATCCACTGTCCCATGTCACAGCTTGATGCAGCCATAGCCAACCCCACTATATTATTTCCCATCATGACCAATGAGGAATCCTTAGGCCATCTCTCCTTCAAGTTGTTAACAAAGTTCAAAAGGTATCAGAAAACATTCTTGCTCTGAGCACCTCAGAGAAAAGCATTTGGGTAGAAGTTTGAAGATGATAAGTTCATCCTGAAGAATACAGGTCCTGGCAACTTGTCATTGCAAATACTGGACCAAACACAAATTGTTTCCAGTTTTATATCTGCGCTTCGAAGACTGAGTGGTCAAAGATATGGTTTTTGGGATGATGAAAGAGCACGTGAACATCATGGAATCCATGGAACATTTTTAATCCAGGAATGGGAAGATCAGCAGGAAGATCACAATTGCCTACTGTGGACAGCTCTTTTTTTTTTTTTTTTTTACTTGCAGGCATCTTACCCATCAGACCATTCCTTCTGTAGCTCAGAAGAGCACCTTCACCCCATTGACTCTCAATATCCTGTAATCTGTGCTCTCACTGAAGTTCTTTGGGTTCCATATTTCCTCATGCCCCTTGAAGTCTAGCTCGATTACAGAGTCACATTTATGATTATGAATAAAAACTAAATAAGAAAAAAATTGCCAAACAGTTTTTATGATGTTGTGTCATTCCCATTTCCCAGAAATAGAATTAATCTCTCCCTGAAGGTTGTCAACATACTATTTCTATTGTGAATGTTCATTTTGATTGAAATTTTCACTTTGAAAATAACTAAGGATGGTGAATCTATTTCTGTGTGTATGTGTGTGCATGTGTGTATGTTTGACACTACATAAGGAGTTTATATTCTATACTTTTACACAATTAAAAAATGTGTTGTTTATTTTCTTGTTAGTTGATTCCAAGAGTTCTTTGTGTATTATAGATAATGGGTTCTTTGTCAAATATGTGATTTAAAAACATCTTATTTCAGTGTGTAGCTTGTTGTCTCCTAAAGTAAAACAATTTATTTTGATAAACTTTAGTTTAATTTTTGAAATATTTATTTATTCATTCATTTACTACAATTTATTCACTTTGTAGCCCTCTCCATCTCCTTCCAGTCCTACGCACTCTCCCTTTTCTTTCTCTATGCCTTTTCCTTACTACCCTTATAGGGGAGGACCTCCTCCCCTTCTGTCTGACCCTAACCTATCAAGTCTCATCACAGCTGGCTGAATCATTTTCCTCTGTGGCCTGGCAGCTAAACAACAAAGAGGGAAGAGGTTGAAACCTCATTCAGAAGGGCAAAAAGGGTACATATCGGAAGTAGAAGAAGGCAGAGAACAGGACAGGAGACTTCCACAAGGGACCTCTGAAAGATTCTACCCATCAGAGTACGGAAAGAGATAGTGAGATTCACAGTCAAACTTTCGGTAGAGTGCGGGAAACCTTATAGAAGAAGAGAGAGCTAAAAAGACCTGGAGGGGAAAAGAACTGCACAAGGAGAGCAACAAAGCCAAAAATCCTGGGCCCAAGGGGGGCCTCCAGAGACCAATAATCCAACCAACGACCATGCATGGAGAGGACCTAGACTCCCTGCTAAGTTTCCAAGTGAGTTCCCTAGTAAGGGGAACAGAGGCTGTCTCTGACATGAACTCAGTGGCTGGCCTTCTGATCATCTCCCCCTGGGGGTGCAGCCTTGCCAGGCCACAGAGAAACATTTCTTAATATTAAGCAATGCTGTTAAGATGGCAGTGATTCTAAAATTAAGCTGTAACTTCAATCTCATCTTAGTGGAAGCTATAACTTGATTTCTAGAAGAAGATGTCAAGCTAGATTCTGAAATTTCCATGGCAATAAAAAAGGCATAGAGTATAAAAAAGTAACTCTAAAAAAAAGATGTAATTTGGAAGGATAATTCTATTTTATTTCAAATTTATTCTACAGCTACACAATTGAGTCAACATAGAATTATATCAAGCAAATAAAAGATGTATTTAGGTACACATACACACACACAGCAACCTCCCCCCCCCCCCCCACTGATACAGAAAACACTCATGCACCTGAACTTTAAGACATTTGCAAAGATTCGTGGAAAGAAAGAAGTATTTCCAGCAATTTGTGCTGGGAACTTTAAAGAGTAATATGAAGAAAGAAACCACTTTGATATTTCTCTTTCTCTCTCTCTCTCACACACATACAATCATGAAAGGTTCAAAATTGAAGCATATCTAAGTATAATACCAGCTAAACGAACCCCCAGAAGAAAATATGAGCCCAACCCTGCAACTTTGAGCAGGCAAAACTTTTATTTCATTCTTTATACAAAAGTCAAGAACCTCTGTACCTAGAGCACAGAACTTCCATGACTCTTTTGTGTCATGATAGAGAGCAGTGGTTTTCAGCCTTCCTAATGCTGCAACATTTTAATACAGTTCCTCATATGTGGTGACCTCAACCCCCAAATTATTTTATTGCTACTTCATAACTGTAATGAATGATAATGTGAATATATGACATTCTACCCTGTGCGTTGTGACCCACAGGTTGAGAAGCACCGATATAGAAACTGTTATAGAAATGATCACTTTGGACATCAGAGGGAAGGGTAAGTAGAAGCAGAGGAACACAAGAGAATCCAGATAACAGAATGTAACACTCTAGCTAGACCAATACAGCTGGCTATTCAGTGGTGGTGGGTATTGCTGGAATGGCTGGGAATGGATGGATCACAGTGTTTTGTTTTGTTAATTTGTTTGAGGAGGAAATGCTAGAAATGTTCAGGCCATCATTGTCTACCTTCTGTGCTTCTCACAGTGTGACACTCTCAGTTTTCATTTGTCTTAGCTCTGCTTTCCAGTTAGTCAAAGGAGGAATAAAGCTTATGATGTTTAGGTAGGTGTGATACAGGTCCTAAAGCAAAGCAAGCACATCAAAAGGGCATTGAGATTTATAATGAACTTGTTCCTGGCCTAGGGTGAGGTCTGGACAGCTAGAAAACACAGAGCCAACAGGAATGTCCCAGAGCTCTGTGAAGCAACTTGATGAGCCTCAAAGGGTCAGCGGGGTAAAAAAAAATCAGAGGTTGTACATGGAATGAAAGTGAATAAGAACATGGAAAAAATAAAAATGGGCTAGAGGGATGTGTAGGAACACTGATAGGTGAATATCCAGGAGATGCAACATTATACATCTTTTGTCTATAATTTATAAATATTTAATGAATAAAGTACTGTGAGATTATTTAATTTATTGAGTACTGGGGACAGATATTGCAGCTTACATTTTGCAAACATTAAATAGATATTTTGAAGACTTAAACTCACAACTGGCATAGATGCACATTCTTTCTACTCTGTAGAACACCATTTTGCAAAAGCAAGGGAGAGAGCTCTTCTGGTCCATGGTCACTGTAGGTGTTACTTTATAACAATCAGAGTAGGTGGTTAATATTTTTAAATTTTTCCAATAATTCTCATAAGTTTTGGAATGAAATGTTTATACATTGTTTTCTGTGTTTTTATGATTAGTTATATTTTTAAACTTGCAAATGTCTTTTATTTATATAATCACCATTTATGTTTCATTTATTCAATCAATGCTTAGTATAATATATGTTTGCCTTATGTCATCATATTAGTAAGTTAGACTATTATAATAGGTTTAACTTCCTAGGCCTATGCCATTTTTTTCATATTGAATGAGGATGTGTTTTGCCATATATACTTTAGTTGTCCATTATCCATCATAATTAATTCAACCAAAGGAAGAATAAACACAGCTTTTTGGTTGAAATGATACAGATTAAAGTTATGTAGAATTTCAGTTATTCTACTTTATTCACATGCTATAAAACTCTGTCATCTTCCTTAAGCCTTATTAGTCATAGTTTCTCTCCACCAACAATCTGTTCTGTTCCTAGACACTTTAGGTTCTTGTGAACGTTGGAGAGGACTAGGACGAGGCTCTACTTCGTGTTCTCTTTATTTTACCCCAGGAACATTCAGGTCACATGTAATCAACCTGAGATTATATAAATATAATTAGAAGGCTGGGGATGATATTTAAGAGAAATTGTGGTAGTTTGAATAAGAATGCCCTTCACAGGGTGAACTTGGTGAACTGATCATTTGGTGAACTGTCTAGGAAGGTTTAAGAAAGTTTAGCCTTATTTTAGGAGGTGAGTCAATGGAGGTGGATTTTGAAGTTTCAAATGCCTGCTTCAGATCTGATATCTCTCTCTCTCTCTGTCTCTGTCTCTGTCTCTCTCTCTCTGTCTCTCTCTGTCTCTCTCTGTCTCTGTCTCTGTCTCTGTCTCTGTCTCTGTCTCTCTCTCTCTCTCTCTCTCTCTCTCTCTCTCTCTCTCTCTCTGCTTCCTGCCTGCAGATCTGGATGTAATCTCTCAGTTACTGCTCCAGAACCATGTCTGTCTACCTGCTTCCATATTCTCCACCATGATGATCATGGACTAATCCTCTGAAACTGTAAGCAAGCCCCAGCTGAATGCTTTCTCCTTTAAGCTGTCTTGATCCTGGTGTCTCTTTACAGCAGTAGAACAGTAACTAAAGCTTCATTACATAGAAAATGATGCCGAGACATAACGAGGTAGTTAACACAGTGCACAGTTCCTGAGGTTACAGATAGAAAGGTTATCCATACATCCTAAATTGAGGATTACTGCTCTTTGAAACAATGTAACATATTTGATATTTGTGGGTGTCCCTACAGGATAGGTGCTTTCTCACATACCATTGACAAAACAACAGCCTTTTATTCTTTTGCAAGATAACCTCATGGAACAACAATCACAGCCTTTGCAGAGATATTCATTTAAGAAAGCAGGCTGAGCAAGCCATGAAAAGCAAGCCAGTAAGCAGCATTCTTCCCACAGCCCCTGCATCAGCCCCTGATTCCTGGTTGCTGCCCTGTTTGTGTTTCTGTCTTGGTTTCCTTCAGTGATGGACTACAATGTGGACATGTAATCCCAGTAACCTTTCCTTCCCCAACTTGCTTTTTGGTCACAGTGTTACACCAACAATAGATATTCTAACTGAGACAAGCTGGTACCAGGATAGTGAAGGTTACTGTTGTGACAGACCTGAACATATTACATTGGGGAAGATTATAGAAGGGCTTTGGAACTACAGGCTAGAAAAGCCATTGAGTGAGTGTTGAGAACTCAGTGAGCTGTTCTGTAGGACAAACTCTGATGGTTATTTCGGCTTGCTTCTTGGGTCCATTTGTTTAAAAAACCCTTTTTCAGCCTTTTACTCTGAGGTAATGTCTATCTTTGTTGCTGAGGTGTGTTTCTTGTGTGCAGAAGACTGTTGGGTCCTGTTTACACATCAATTCTGTTAACCTGTGTCTCTTATTGGAGAGTTGAGTCCTGGGAGGCTGATAAAACTTACTCAGAAGGGGAAATAGACTAGGCAGTGGAAATGTTTGAAGAGAGGGAACAAGGTAGGAGAGGGAGTATGGAGAGAAACAAGGGTGATGAATAGACCTGGGAGGAATGAGGGTGGGGCTGGAGGACAGAGGGCTGAAGATAAAAGAGAAATGGAGGGCTGGCGGGTCATCTCTGTGGTAGGCTGGACACCTAAGTCAAGGTTGGTTTCTGGGAAGATATGGAGGTGACTTTAAGTGAGACTCCTAGTAGTATGGGTTTTAGAGACTGAAGAGGCCATCCTCTAACTAGACAGGATTCCTAGCAGAGGGAGGGAAAAAGCAACCCACCCACACAAATTTCTACTCAAAAGCTGTACAGGTATAAAGATAGAGCACAGACTGAGGGAATGTCCAACCAATGCCTAGCCCAATCTGAAACCAACCCCATGGAAGAAAGACAACACCTGACACTATTAACAATACTCTTTGGTGACTTCCCATGGCAGAAGGGGAAAGGATTCTCTGGACTGCTTAGAGAGGCAGAATTGACCAAGAGGGCAGATATTGTGCATTAAGTTGTGTTTAGTTGGTGCCTAGTAGGTTTTTGTGGCTAGGATGATGGCATATGACTTTAATCCTACCACTTGGGAGGCTGAGCTTGAGGCAAGTCTTGGGCTACATAGTGAAAACTTGTTTCAAAACAATAATAATAAATAAAAATATTTTTAGGATGAATGACTCAGGAGAAAAATACTAAAAAAAAAGTAAAGAAAATAATACTCTGCTATGCTCACAGAGGCCTAGCATAGCCGTCCTCTGGTCCTCTGAGAGGCTCTACCCAGCAGAGGATTGAAACAGATGCTTAGACTCACAGCCAATTATCAGGCAAAGCATAGGGAGTTTTGTGGAAAGAGAGAATGACTTGAGGTGATAGGAACTCTATAAAAAGACCAAGAGAACCAACTAACCAGGACCCAGAGGGATCTGTAAAGACTAAAGCACCTATCCAAGGACCATACATGAACTGGACTTAGGCCTCCTACACAGATGTAGTTGATGGACAGCTCAAGTTTATGTGAGTTCCCTAGTCAGAGGAGTGAAGGCTATCTCCAACATGGACTCTATTGCCTGATTTTGATTGCTTCTCCCTGCGGGGCTACCTCACCAGATCACAGAGGAAGTGATGTGCTCTCTCCTGAAGTGACTTGATGAGCTGGTGTGAGTTGATAGGAGTAGGGTATGGGAGAAGAGGAAAAGAGCGTGAGACTGGGAGGGGGCTACAATCAGAGTGTAAAGTGAATGAATGAATGAATGAATGAATAAATGAATAAATAAATGAATAAATAAATGAATGAATGAAAACAAGAAAGCAGACTGAGTAAGCCAGTAAGCAGCACTCCTCCATGGGCTCTGCATCGGCTACTGAATCCAGGTTCCTGCCCTGCTTGAGTTCCTGTCCTGGCTTCCTTTAGCAATGGACTACAATGTGGAGGTGTAAGCTCAATAAACTCTTTCCTCCCCCACTTGGTTTTCGGTCATGCTTTTCCATCACAGCACTAGAACCCCTAATGAAGACAATGGAAAACAGAAAATAAAGAAGTAGGGCCTAGCTATAAAACCTCAAGGTCCACGTCCTATCACCCACTTTCTCCAGCAAGCATCCATGTCCTACAGATGCCATGACCTTCTCCAACAGCACTGCCACCTGGAGACTGAGACTTCAAACACTTATTTAGACTGTGGAGTCCAAAATAAGTACCTATGTGTTTCATGAAAGAGTTCATGATTATCATAGGCTAACACTAAATAGAGGATAATCAGTAATTATCTACTCATAATTATCTACTCATACTGTTGCTTGGGCATGTTCTGGAACCACCAAATAAAACTGTAATTAGGGCCTAGAGAGATGGCTTTCTGCCAAGCCTGACTACCTGGGTCTCTGGAACAACAACAGAAGGATCAACTCCTGCAGGCTATCCCCTAACTTCCATAAATGTGCCATATAATGCGTGCCCCTCAAATAATTTGATCAATTAATTAAAAACAACAAGTAAAAATAAATCAAATAATTTAACAAACCAATAAGAACAGCAAGCCCATTGTGCATCTTCAATTAATTGTAACTGAGCAGGGCACTCTCTAAATGACAAGGTTTTAGCCAGGATCAGTACATTTTATTACAGTGAGGTACCTCAGATTATTCAAATTGTGCCGAGAGGAAACACTACTGGACTAGCAGCGATGACTTTTGTTGTGATTTTATTAGGTAAAGATGGGCATTAATTACATAGAAAACCCCTCTAGACTTGTATGAAATTTAAGAACATAAACATAAAAATGTATAGTAAAAACAATGATGAAAAATCTAATAAGTTTTCATCTATTTAATTCTTTGAGAGTATTTTATGTATTGTGGATTCCTTTCCAAAATGTATGTCATAAATAAAAGTGATTATAGGCAAGCTGGAGATGTAGAGAAGCATAATTCAGTTTTATTGTTTAATATGGGACAGAGAACACAGTTAACTTCAGTTTATTTTTATGTTCCCTTCTGCTTGACTGGCATATCTAAAGCTACTGAAAAATCCATATTAGAGTCATGAAAGAGACAAATGGCTTTGCTGAGAGATATTCTGCTTTGAATAGGATGTGTTTCTGGTGAGTGATATTTTACCTCTTACCATGACTATTCCATTGTAAGTGTTGACTACCACTAAAAAACCTACCCCCACCTTGTCCTCATAATTATTTAGTTTTATGTGGCACACACACACATAAACACACCCAAACCCTTCCCCTAAGTAATCATTATTTAAGATCATTTTTAATATTATTTTTTATTATTAAGAACATTTTTAATGATAAGATTTTACTCTATAAATCAGGCTGGTCTAAAACTCACTATGAACATGTAGCACTGCATTCCTAGCAATATCACTCACTACCTCAGCACACTGAGTGCTAGATTCCCAACATGTGTCACCATACCTGCTGATTTTTGGAATGATTTTATTTTGTATTTATATTCCTTACTTTTTAATAGCTCACATTTTATAATTTCTGCTACAAATGTCCTTGTTTTGGCCCCCACCTCAGTAATCTTTGTAGGTTATAATTCTTGACCAAAGCCAAGAATACAAAACTGTTTTTGAAGGTTCACCTTTAGAATAACCATCACCAACAATATGCCTTCTGTTGAAATACACTTAAAAGGCCCTAATTCTAGTTTCCTTCCATTGCTATGATAAAATACTGAACAACTGCATCTTAGGAGAAGAAAGACTTTATTTAATTTTATACTTCAGGTCAAAGGCCATCACTGAGGGAAGTCAGACAAGTTACTTGAGGCAGGAACCTGAGGCAGGGGCAATGGAGGAATAAGACCTGTTGGCTCTCTCACTCTGGCTCACTGTCTAACTGAGTCTGTTTAGTTTATTTTTTATTATTTTTAATATTAGTTACATTTTATTAAGTTTATATCCGAGCTATATTCTGCTCCCTCATTCCCTCCCAATCCTACCCTCCCTCCCCTAACTTCTCTCTGCCCCTTTTCAAGATCACTGATAGGGGAGGACCTCCTCCCCTTTCATCTGACCCTGGTTTATCAGTATCTTCAGGACTGGTTGCAAAGTCCTCCTCTGTAGCCTAGCAGGGCTGCTCCTCCCTTGTGGGAGGGAGGGAGAGAGGTCAAAGTGCCCACCACTGAGTTCATGTCAGAAATAGTCCCTGTTCCTCTTACTAGGGAACACACTTGGATAGACAGTGCACATTCTTCATGTAATTACGAACAATGGGACTCAGATTAACGTCTAATATTTCAGAACACAGCCATTTTTGTATATGTCATAAGAAGGTTGCAATCAAGAAGTTGAACTCTTGGCAAGGAGAAAGTCTTTGATTTTTCTTTACCAGAAATACAGTTTGTTTAGTGTATGTGAGGACAAATTTAAAACACTCATATGTGTTCATTTATGAGTTGTCAGAACACATAAGAGCTTTGCATAGTTATGTGTTTAAATATTTGCAACAGGCTCATGAAGCCAGATCTTGCATTGTTCATGCATAATACTAATGCCTATTATGTATGAGATAGAGTCTTAATCAGACCTCTTTTTTTTAATTTATTCATTTATATATCAACCACAGGTTAGGTACTTTGCATCCCAGGCATAAGCCCCTCTCTCATTCCCTCCCACTCTTCCCATCCCTCCCTCATCTCCTCCCTGCCCTCTCCAAGTCCACCTACAGGGGAGGATCTCCTCCCCTTCCATCTGACCCCAATTCATCTTGACTCCTCAGAGCTGGCTGCAATGTCCTCCCCTGAGATCTAGGCAGGCTGTTACTCCCTGGCGTGTATGGGGGAGGGTCAAGAGCCAGCCATTGAGTTCATTACAGAAACAGTCCCTGTTCCCCTTACTAGGGTCTTCAGTTGGAAACCGAGCTACCATGGGCCACATCTGAGCGGGGGTTCTAGGCCATATCCATATATGGTCCTTGGTTGGAGAAACTGTCTCATAAAAGACCCCTGTGCCCTGCTCAATTTGGTCTTTGTAGAGTTCTTGTTCTCCCCAAATCTTACTAACTTCCCGTATTTTCATTATTATTCCCCACCCTCTGCTGAAGGCTTGGTTGTGAGTCTTAATATCTGCTTTGATGCATTGCTATATTGATTCTTTCAGAGGCCCTCTTTGGTATGCTCCTGTCCTGTTGTTTGTTTTCTCCTGAATTCAATGTCCATCCCATTTGTTCATCTATACAAGCATTGATCATACCAACCTGGATCCTCCTTCTTGTATATCTTCCCTAGGTGTATAGATTTCAGCATGACCTTCCTATCCTATAGGTCTATATAAGTGAGTATATACCATAATGTTTCTTTCTGCTTTTGGGATACCTCACTTAGGATGATCATTTCCAGGTCCCACCATTTGCCTGCAGATTTCATTATTTCCTTGTTGTTAATTGCTGAGTAGTATTCCATTG
>CM053760.1:35001367-35013443 GCA_028658305.1 Pachyuromys duprasi | reverse complement strand
TTGGATAGAAGGGGAGGAGGTCCTCCCCTGTTGGTGGACTTGGAGGGGGCGGGAGGAGGGAGATGAGGGAGGGAGTGGGAGGGTAGGAGGGAATGAGGGAGGGGGCTATGCCTGGGATTCAAACTACCTAACTTGTGATTGATACAAAAATAAATAAATTTTTAAAAGTCAAAGATTAAGTGATACTCATGCATATTTTAGAGGTGTTTCACAGTATATCAAAAACACATAACAAAATTAATTATATAAAACAAGACAAATAAAAAAATCTCAAGCTATAATTCACAGATGAATCTTGGTGGTTTCCATAGTAATAGGAAGTTGAGAGTTTCCAAATAGAGCAATCTTGTGAAAGAAATACATTTAGTGATTTTCCTGACACTTCATAAGTGGTTAATCAGGATACATCTATCTTGATGCTGTTGGAAACTGATGCTTAAGAGAAAAATCAAACTCTTTTAGTTTCAGCCTGGTACAGAGCATCTGACTCACCGTGTGCCTAGTGCTGGTCTAGACAAGGTTGCATTGACTCTTGTAAGGCAGAATGCTGCTAAGGTTTTGAGAAGCTCATCATTTATTAGGTTATTTAAAGGTAGTGGTAGAAGAGGTAGGCAGGGCAGTGGGTATGGGATATAGGGCAGGCATAGAACTGAGGAGTAGTAGCACAACTAAGAGCATCATGACCAAGCTAAGGCATCCTTGTGTTCTTTTATCTTTGAGGAAAACAGTATTTATGGGTATGCTGTGGAGTAAATTACACAGCGAATTATAAGTGAAAAATACAAATGTAAATAAGACTGATAATGAGCTCTCAGCCAATTAGAAATGTTCTAAAGGTAGAGATAATTGAAATAAGAGAGGTGGACTAGTAGGCAAGAGGAACATAAAAGGAAATGACAAAAGAAAGTGACAAGATGTAGAAAGGTGTTTAATAGCAGTCCCAATAAAGGTGAGTGAATGCAATTGCTCAGCTTTCCATACTTCTCCATAGGGTTGGACCTGGAGCAGGCAAGCCTCCTTACCTGTGGAAATTTCCTTCTATGCTATGAGTTTGGTTGTGGAAAATATTACTCTATTCTTCCCAAAAGGGATGAAATTGCTTACTAATGCAGCTACAACCTGGAGAAAGGCATAACTATAAACCATGAGTGAAATGAGATATTAGCTGATATTTTGACTATAAACTCGAAATCCTTCTTGAAACAAACAAGGGGTCTGGACAGATGGTTCAGAGATTGAGAGCACACAGAACTTCTACAGAGCATCCTTGCTCAGTTCTTGAGACTCATGTCAGGCATCTTAGAGCTACTCCCATCCTAAAGGTACTTGAAACACTCTTAAGGCCATCTGCGCTCACATGTACAGAATCACACGCATACACAAAATTTTTGAAAAAAAATACAAAAGAAATACATAAGCTGGGCAAAACCCAAACTTTAGATGATGAAGATAGAAGGCTTCCCATGCTTACACACTAAGCTCAAGATGTCCTGATTCTCGCACTGTCTCTTATAATGTGGGATTTTGGTGTCTGGCTATATTTAGAGACTGCAAGTCTAATTCAGTATATGCAATGCAAAACTTTTGTGTGGTAGACCAGACTTTAAAAATTGCACTAGGTATTAAAAATTTAGAGTTACAAAATTACAGAGAAGAAAATACATGAAGATTCAGAAACCTGGCATTTTTAAGTGGCCAGCATGTTCAAAATGACATGTAATATCCATTTCTCTGGAAGAGGAAATACAACAATTGCTATTGCCAATGAACAATAGCGTATATAGAACTTGCTTTTGAAACTAGTGGTTTTTATTATTGTTTCATACTGCTCCTGAAATAGTAATCCAAAGTGAGTAAAAGCTGTCAATTTAATCAGAAATCAAGGTAATTAGCTGCAGCAGAATCAGTTTGGAATACAAAGTGGCTGGCCTTTTGGTCATATAATTGAGTGCTGAGGAAACCTTGAATGGGTAATAGTGATCTAGTCTCCTGTAGTTATTTGTTTGGGTTGCACCTTCCATATTAGAGGGAGGAGGGATGCCTGCTAGGCTGATGAAACTTACAAGGAAATTAGAAGACTCAGAAAGCTCATGGAACTTATAGGACTCAAGGGGTCTGTCTTCCTTAAAGCTTTAGGAGTAGTAAACGGCTGCTGGTATGCAGAAGTCTTTTCAGTGAAACCGCCTGCAGGTTTTACAGGATAAACTAGTGGTATAGTTTCATGAGTCATTTCTTATGCTGTAGTAAACTTTTCTGTGTTGCAGCTGGCCCAGTCATCCTTGTGTATGCTAGGAAAACCTCACCCCGGTTCTTGTAAATAATACCGATTAACTCATTGGTTTATCAAGCTGTGCTCCAATGGAATGATTTCTTTGGTTACCCTCTAAAATCGAGGTAAATAGAACCAGTCTCACTAGTTAAATCCATAAAACATAAAGGGTTTCCAGCAAACCCTAGCAGAAGGCAATTGCATTTGCTTCTCTGTTTCAAGAGCTACTTAGAATGAGCTGGGTATAATTGGATCCTCTTTCACATAGACTCAGATAAGTCCAATGACACTCACTGAAGATGAACAGAACATGCTGGGAAACAGGCAAGAGCGGACCCAATGGCATCAATCACAATAAATAACTTGAAGTCTTGCTGGTGCCTGCACCACTCCTTCAGTCCATATCTTTTACTTCCTGGAGGATGTCCCATGATCATATGGTTATTTTTTTTCCTGCAGAACTGCATATTTTAATAGTAGGAAAGGGACTCTATTAATCATTAAAAGGGACTCTATTAACCTATTAACCTGATCTCATAGTATTCTACTATCTATGTTCCCATAACCAGTAAATGAAGAGAGACTAAATGGAATTTTCCACCCTTTGACTTGTTGTCTCAACTATATATAAGACAATTTGAAATTGTTCTTATTTTGAGGGTGTTCCATAAGACTAGACAGTATTGGTGGGGCTGGAGAAATGGCTCAGCAGTTAATACCAGTTAATGACCTAAGTTGCCCTTTCAAAGGAGACAAGTGGGGTTCTAAGCACCCTTGTTGGATGGCTCACATGTGCCTATAACTCCAGTTAGTTATGATTTGGTTCCTAATTCTGATCTCCATGGGCACCTGCATTCATGTGCACATATTCCTTTATAGAGACAGGCAGACAGAAAATTAAAAATGAAGCAAATCCTTAAGAGTTGATATGTTGATGTATTTACAAAGTGTTTTAGTTTATTCTTCAGATATTGCCTATTTAATGAAGAGTCATAAATGACTCTACCTAAAATAATTGCTTATGATAAGCTGTTTTAAAGGCTGGATTCATGTGAACATTGACAAGGGAATGCATTTGGTTAAATTTTATTTTGATTGTTTGTTCAAAGCATTTTTAAAGGATGTTAACATAAATAAACAGACTGTGTGAAGTAGGTTGTTTTTCTGGATGCAAACATACCTCTTCTAGTGAAAATATTGAACAGAGTTGAAAGAATACAAGGGTATGTTTTTACTTCCTGAGACTCCCCAACCCGAGGAACAGGGATTTTGGAATTTAACAGTAGGATACATGCCTTAATGGCTCAGAATCAGCATTCAATGTATACTTCTGCCTGGCTTTGTTCCTATGTAGTAATATCCTCTAGAAAGCTGGTGTTTTAAGGAATGAAGGCATACAAAGACATAATTGTGAAACTATTCCATCAGTATAAATATGGAGACTTTGGGAAGTTAAAATCAGAAAAGAAAGCACTTTTATATTGGAGTAATTGAAAATATGTAAAGCTGGAGGCAAATTGTGAGCTAAACAGTCAGACACGAAAGCTACCATGTGGTGTGTGCAGAGGAGAAGGAAGTGGGGAGGGTGAAGAGCAAATGAACAGGGTCTGTGGGACAGTGTGGGAAGAAGGGCAGCCTGAGCGTGTGTGCCTGTGTGTGTATTTGTGCACGTATGCATGCTTCTGTGTGCATATAGATTTATAAATGCACACACATATGTTGTTTGTATGTGTATTTGTGTGTGTGTGCATGTGTATGAACATCTAGGGAGAATTTCACAAAAGAAAGACTAGGGAGACAGTTTAACTCCACTCTACAGCCACCGGAAGATTCTTTAGTAGATGCCAACCTCTTACTACACATAAATAGTTTCATTGTGTTAATGAGCATTACACAGACACACCACACACATAAGCATATGTAAATCTAGAAGGAATTAATGTTTGGAAATAGTCCCTAAATGAAATGTTGAATGATATGCACTGGAAAATATAGCTGCTGTTGGGCAATAATAGAGAATTGACTTTTTACAGTTTTCACTTTTAAGTCTTACAGAGTTAGCTTCAGCAAGTAAAATGTAAATTAATATATTTCACGAAGACTTCAGACACATGATTGAGATTTTCACATGATAAGCTTTAAAAATCTGTTCCAAGTTCCTGTCTTTCCTAAATGTTCCATTTGTACTTAAAAATTAATTTATATTATGAAAATTGACAAAGCTCTATACAAAGTCATAGCTGGGTTCAACAAGATAACAATTGAATAGATGTGCCTAACCTCTCCTTGCATAATGATTAGACTGAAAGCAGACATAGTTTTGCAATACAATAATGATGAAAATTGAAGTGACCCTTTGGTATTATATTTAAATAGCATCTGAAGTTTTATATTCATATTTGGCTGTGCTAGAAAAATCTATATGCAGTGAAACATTTATAGGCAGTAAAACATATGGAGTAACCACAATAAATTTTTAAATTAGAAGGAATATCAAATACCCTATATTGTTCAATATGATTTTATTAGGCTTCCTAATAATTGTATCATAAATAGAGGCAGCATCAGGTCAGTATAGACTTTCTCAATTACATTGTTAATGCGACTTAATGAAAATGACCTTTTCATTTTATTTTATTAAAACTATATGATCAGCAACATGAAACAATTTTACCTTTCATGAAATTCTGGAATTTTCTAAGTCCTAATGCCAGCTATCAGAAGATGCTAATGGAAAGAGATCTGATGTGAAGAGTCAGATGTTTTCTGACTTCCCTCATTCTGGGTGTCTGAGTATGAACGTAAATCTGGTCTCTGAGTTTAGCACTGCTGTTTCCCTAACACGCAATCTCTTAGGTTGTTTTTTCACTGTGAGACAAGCAGTTCTTTCTTGTTCCTGTACAATTTAGGATTAATTTAATTGTAATGTTGAATAGTTTTTAGAGTAAATTTGTATTTAATCTATGCAATGTACTCACTTGGTTTAACAGTTTTAGAAAGAAGCCAACGAGCATTATGAGTAAGAAACTTTCAAAGTTCATTTTCAATAATTTTGGTGCACACTCAGCTGACAACAATTTTAAGTGCTGCAGATACTGCACTATAAGAAGAAATTTTATTATCTGTGTGGGTAGAATTATGTCATTATGATCCGTTTAAATAAAATCAGATGATTGTTTAAAATATGACAATCTCTATGGACATTTTATATATATTGATGCAGATATTTATGCATGAATGTATGCATATATCATTAATATATAGCATGTCATTAATATACAGCGTATATTATGCTGTATATATGCATATATATATATATGCTGTATATATATACGCTGTATATTAATGTATATATACATGTAAGTATATACGTGTATATATACATGTAAGTATGTACGTGTATATACTTACATTTACAAAGTAAATATAATTTAAAGGGCCTGAGATATATTCAATAACTCACATGTGGTAAGAAAGCTTAAACATGAAGAGCATGTTTTAAGTATGAAAAACAGAGATATCTCTATGTGAATACTAGCCTGTGGTCACGTTTTGATCTGGTGCAGCCACGGAGCCCTGCAGAGGCGTGGAAGGTGCATTCTAACAACAAGGTGGAAGGATCCTTTGTAGAGAGAGAAATAAGATGCAGACCTGGGAGAGGCAGGGATCAGCCTTGAATTGCTTGCTCTTTGGAGGGATTAGTGGAAGTGAGGATTAATTAGGGATTAGGTGCTGCTGTGAGTTAAGGGCAGTTTAGCAACAGGGTATCCAATTTCTGGGTGGAAATAGCAAAGCAGTTCTAGGGTGTTATTAGACAGAAAGCAATAGCCACTCGAAGAGGGGGCCATTAAGGCATTTACAGCTGCTACCTGACCTTGGAGAAAGCACTTTCCTGAAGTCTGCAGCTGGCTTTATCTATCACGTGTTTCTTTCAAATCTGATCAGTGACAGTCCGTGCGTCTGCGTTTTCAATCTAGCTGACAAACCGAGGTGTGTTTATTTGATTTTCAAATATAAGAAACCATGCCATTTAGTACCTTCATGCATTTGGTATGCATGAGATAAATGCAAGGTCAGAAGGTATCAATACAGGGGGATGAAGGAGTGTTGTGGAATTTGAGAGAAGAGACATCCCTAAAGAGGAAAAGATTCAACCAGATGCCTAATCCAGTGATATAAGAAAACCAAAAGAAATGAACATGCAGTTCTGTGTCTGTGTGTCTGGTAATCTTTCCCAGGACAGTGTCCTGAACTAAATGTGAGGGTAAGAAAGTGAGAGGGAACACAGAACAGAGATACAGACTATGGACCCTCTCTCCAAGGAATTTTAATAATGAAGCAAATTTGAAATGGAGTGCGATTTTTTAAATGGCACACATCATGGAGAGAGAAACAGAGACAGAGACAGACGACAGAGAGACAGACAGAGAACAGACAGAGAGCTTAGTGGAAGGAGATAATATAAACAGTAAAGTAGTAAACACACATATTCTCAATTACATCCACTTAAATGTATCCAAAGTGAAAAATAATATAACACACACAGACAGTTTTTAAAAATGAAAATAGATGTAAGTAAAGGCATATGTAAAACCCTAATATGTTAGTATTGTGCTACCTTTGTCCTACTTTGCTTTCTGTGGCTGTGATAGATGTGTAGAGAGAAGGCTGGAATTTGTGGTGGTTTGAATAGGTTTGGCCCTCATAGGCCCATGTGCTTTAATGCATGGCCCATAGGGAGTGGCACTATTAGGAGGAGGTGTGGTTCTTTTGGAGTAGGTGTGGCTTTGTTGGATAAAAGCCTGTCACTTTGGGGTTGGGCTTTGAGGTTTCCTGTGCTCAAGCTATGTCCAGTGTGGCACATAGTCTCCTTGTGCTGCCTGTGGAGTAAGATTTGAATTCCCAGCTCATCCAGCACCATGTCTACGTAGACATTGCCATGCTTCCCACCAGGATAATAACGGACTAAACCTCTGAAACTGTAAGCCAGCCCCAATTCAATGTTTTCCTTTATAAGAGTTGCCTTGGTCAACTCACTGCAATAAAACCCTAAGACAGGATTTTTGTTTTTTCCATTTACAGATTAGATCATCATTGAGGAAAGCGAAAACAGGAATGTGGAGGCAAGAACTATGAAAGGATGCTGCTTGCTAGTTTGCTCTCTGGCTTTCTTTCTGATAGCTATTTATATTGCCCAGGTCCATGTGCCTAAGCATAGTCGCTTTTATGGTGAGCTAAGCCATCCCACATCAATCATATATGAAGACTATTCTGCATAGACATGTCTGCAAGCCAATCTGATCAAAACAATGTTTCAACTAAGGCTCTCTCAGACAACTCTGGGTTGTCAAGTTAAACAGCTGAAGATAACTAGGAGAGCTCTGGAAATGAAGAATGAAAATGAAAACTGATAGGAATATGATAAATAAATGAAGATAGAATAAAATGACCTGTCTTAACTGTATTATTTGTCTATTACTACTAAGGCCAGGACACTGATAGCCACAAATATAAGCTGGGGTCCTTATCAGAGTTTCCAGAATATGAAAATACATTTACTACACATCATTCTTAGAGCTTATTCGACTACAATAATTAAATTTATCTTAAATACACTGTCACTGAAATGAGCCTTTTATGAATTTCCTGGCTGACAAACATGTGTTGTAGCATTTCTTGAGATATTTGATTTTTACATAGTCATAGAACATATATGTACACACACAATTACATATATGCACATGTAAACACAAATACAGCTAACATGCTGTCATATTCATAATTCCAGCAATCCAAATCTGAGGAAGAAGGCTTCTGAGTGTGGGACTAACCTGGACCACACAGTGAGTTCCAGACTGTCCCCTTGGGCTTATATAGTGAGACCTAGTCTAAAAACAAACAAAGATAAGTTCAAATAATAGTCAAATGATCAATGCATGTAAGCCTACACACGAATTCACCTGAACAGTTGCATATATAGACCTCCTTCCTTCCTACAGAAACATGTAGTCAACATTCATCTTCTGAATTGTCTACAAAAGCTTGCCATATGCAGTTTACAAGTGAAAAGCCCTCTATATGGTATGTCATATCAGTTTGGGTATTGTAGTATATTGCATCATTTTGCCTGAGAAATCTGCTGTGAACTTAATTATTTGTCTCACAATATGAAGTGCATATTGCATATACAATATTTCTAACAATTTTCTATTGGTTGATAAATAGCAACTAGTGTTTTAAGACCTTTTTGAGGAATGTGCCCCCAACCATAATGCCCACTGGTAATAAATTCAGCACTGTGTCTTGGGTTGTTTTTCCATGTAGATATGGGCTTCTCCTGTTTCTCAACATTCTTATACAACAAAATAAGATGCATGCTAAAAATATAAGTTTTGGAGCTTTTTCACCCCATTGTGATTGGAGCTGAATGGTTTGCACATTCTTTGGGAGAAAAAAGATTGAAATCTTGCTAGCATTATGAGTCAGCTGTCTATATTTATGACACTGGTTTTATGGAGTGCATATATTTATTTGGAAATGGCACCTGAGGGAATAAGAAGATCAAGACGAATGTCTCAGGTTGTCCCTATGTGATACCTCCGGAATTCAAACATTATACCAATTCAGGAAAAAAAAAGTCAAGCAAACACTCAAATCAATTGTTTTGAATTTTGAGTGCAGAAAACCTGAGAGAATAATTTATTTTTATTTTTCATTATGTTTAACTATTGTAGACACCATTCTAACACTAACAATTATATTGCACTTTTAAACTAGAAGTATGGAAACTATTTGGCATTCCATTCTTACAGAATTATGTGTGACGTGAAGGCTGCATTTTGAGTTTCACAGCAGGTTCCACATTTCTTTTTCTTGAAGTGCTAAGAATCAGAAAAGAACTTGTGCATGCTGGGCACAGAATTCATTTTAGGTGAGATAAATCATATTTGTAAAAATATGTCCTGGGTTTTAGGGCTGATCAAGCTAAGAGCCAGAACACTGGTGATCTTCATGGTGTTAAAGAAAAAGTGTGTGTGCATGAAAGATGAGGTGAATGTACTTACTATGTACAGAAACGAAGAGAAAGGCAGAGGTTATATATCAAAATTTATAGGAGCATGAGAGTGGTGCTTTTTTGTTGATGTGATAGCATATTCAACATAAATAAAACGAAGAAATATATATATATATATATATATTTATTTATTTAATGATTGCAGAGGGTTCAATCTTTTGTAGTGTAGAAGTCATGTTGGAACACAGAGGGTTCAATCATTCATGCTGTGGCGATCATGTTGGAACTCATATCATGACAGACAGGAAGCAGAAGTTAGCAGTAATAAGAAAGGGCAGGCCAAGCTTTAGCCCAACAGGACATGTCCTATTTCACATCTTCCTCTAGTCATGCCATACTATCCACAGTTCTATTATTTCTCAAATCTATTTAGAGTTTACGTGCATTAGTGGATGAACACAGTCATTAGGTTAGAGCCCTCATGATATATCATCTCGGGCACAAACTATCACAGTTATACCCAGAGGTGTGCCTCACCCATCTCCTACTCTCATCAAGTTAACAGTCAAGATTATACATCATAATAAGTGTAATCACACTTATCACATCTGACAGTAAGCATGCAGGGCACACCGAGCAGTCAGTAGAATGCCTGGCACAACTGGCTTCTTCCAGAATTTGTGACTAAACTGAATCAAATGACTAAAGCATACTCTAGCAACTCAAACCAGTAGCCTACAACATCTTGGATTTTCAGCTTTCTAGAACAACTCTAGGAAAGGCCAGTGTTGATCCATCAACCTGTAGTTTGTTTTTGAAAGGGAGGTAGGTGTTTGTGTGTTTTGTGCATTTTATTTAAAGGCCACCTCATGAGCTGTAACCCGTTCCTGATACAGCTTAGCCAGCCAAAAACATGAGACTAGATAGGCTAAAGATAGACTAGATTTCTGAATGAAATGACTCATTCAGATCCACCAATTGATCAGTATTTCACTCAGCCATCATCAGAGATGCTTCTTACTGCAGTAAAAGAAAACTATGACAAAGATCATCATGAGCACAATATGCAGAGAGTAAATGACCGTAGATCACTCAGTTCTAAATGTTATGTCTTCTTTAAACTCCTCCCCTCAGAGCTTGGGGATCAATGCAGAAGAGAAGGCAGAAAGATCTTAACAGCTAGAAGGGATGAATGGTACTGAGCAAATCCTGTTTTCCTGGCAGGACAGGTCTGACACATGTATGAACTCACGAAGACTGTGGGAGAACATACAAGGTCTGGATTACAGCCCTAGAAGGGGGAAGTGAGCATGTGCTCCCATCCCTAACCAAAAAGTTGCCTTCAACTACTTACAGAGAAAAAAATGGTTTTCTTCAAGGTGTTTCACTGACTGTACAAAGCACACTTAAGGACAGGTCCCATGCTCAGCAGTAGGTGGCTAACCAAAACCAAGCTCAAACACAGTGGTATTTTTGGAGAATAATTTATCTCATATTGATTTGTATGGGTTTTTTGTTTGTTTGTTTTGCCATACTGGTAATTTGCTTGTATATTATGGCTTATGATTTTGTGTTTCTATATTGTGTGTGTCTACTATCTATATATGTGTATATATGTAATTCTTGTGATTTATCTTTTTAAAATTTTAGGTTCATTTTTTTAAAGAGAAAGAAGGCATTGGGTTTGATGTGTGGGGAGACTGAGAGTATTTGGGAGGAAATGAGAGAAGGGAAACTGATCAGAATGTGTTGTACAAAAAAAATTAAAAATATAAGGTAGAGAACAATAGAGGAAGTACTTGGTATTGATCTCGTGCCCGAATGCACAAATTCATGCATACATGTATGCACAGACAAAAATTACCCCCTCCTGCCAAAAGGGAGTTATCACTGCAGAAGAATTAGAAGTTGAACACATTGTTTCTTTTTTTCTTTCTTTTTTTCATTTTTATTTTATATTAATCACAGTTTATGTACTTTGTATCCCAGTTGTAGCCCACTCCCACATTCCCTCCTTTTCCCCCCTTTCCTCCCTAGTCTCCTCCCTGCACTTTTCCAAGTCCACTGATAGGGGAGGAACTCCTCCCCTTCCATCTAACTCTAGCTTATCAGGTCTCTTCAGGAATGGCTACAATGTCCTCTTCTGTGGCCTAGCAAGGATGCTCCTTGGGGATGAGGAGGTCGAAAAGCCAGCCATTGAGTTCATGTCCAAAATAGTTTCTGTTCCCCTTACTAGTATACCCACTTGGGAATTGAGCTACCATTTGCTACATACAAGCAGGGGTTCTAGGTTATATCCATATATCGTCCTTGGTTGGAGAGAGAGTCTCATAAAAGACTCCTATGCCCTAATATATTTCGTTCATGCGGAGCTCCTGACCTCTCCAGGTCATACTAACTCCCCTTCTTTCATATGATTCCCTGCACTCTGCCAAAGGGTTGGTTATGTTTCTTAATATTTGCTTTGATACGCTGCTAGGAAGAGTTTTTTCGAGGCCCTCTGTGGCTGGCTCTTGTCCTGCTACTTTTTTACTCCTACATCCAATGTCCATCCCACTTGACTTTCTAAGTGAGTATTAATCCTCTTACCCCAGGTCCTCTTTCTTGTTTATCTCCTTCAGGTGTATAGATTTCTTTATTTTTATCCTATCTTATAGGTTTATATAAGTGAGTATATACCATGTGTGTCTTTCTGCTTTTGGGATACCTCATTCAGGATGATCTTTTCAAGGTCCCACCATTTGCATACAAATTTCATGATTTCCTCCTTTTTAATTGCTGAGTAGTATTCC
>CM053760.1:34956749-35001267 GCA_028658305.1 Pachyuromys duprasi | reverse complement strand
TTCCTCAACTGAGGGACATCTGGGTTGTTTCCAGGTTCTGGCTATTATAAATAAGGCAGTTATGAACATAGTTGAGCAAATGTCCTTTTTGTGTACTTGAACATCTTTTGGATATATGCCTAGGAGTGGTATAACTGGATCTTGAGGAATCACTATTCTTAATTGTCTAAGAAAACACCAAATGGATTTCCAGAGAGCTGGTACAAGTTTTCATTCCCCCCTGCAATGGAGGAGGGTTCCTCTTTCTCCACAACCTCTCCAGCATGTGTTGTCACTTGAGTTTTTGATCTTAGCCATTCCGACAAGTGTAAGGTGGAATCTCAGGGTCGTTTTGATTTGCATCTCCCTGATGGCTAAGGATGTTGAACATTTCTTTAAGTGTTTTCCTGCCATTCTACAGTTCTCTACAGAGAGTTCTCTGTTTAGCTCCATACCCCATTTTTTAATTGGATTACTTGATTTGCTGCTTTTTAACTTCTTGAGTTCTTTATATACGCTGGATATTAGCCCTCTGTCAGATATAGGGTTGGTGAAGATCCTTTCCCAGTCTGTAGGCTGTTGTTTGGTTTTGATGACAGTCTCTTTTGCTTTACAGAAGCTTTTCAGTTTCATGAGATCCCATTTATTGATTGCTGATCTTAGAGCTTGAGCTGTTGGTATTCTGTTCAGGAAGTAGTCTCCTGTTCCAATGAGATCTAGGGTCTTTCCCACTTTTTCTTCTAATCCATTTAATGTGTCTAGTGTTATGTTGAGGTCTTTGATCCACTTGGACTTTAGTTTTGTGCAGGGTGATCACATTGTTTCTTTAATGAAATGTTTACTACACTAGAGTTAATTTCTTCTCTATGTGACACTTAATGAAAAAAGAGCAAGGTAGGAAACTCTATTTGAAGCAGGCTGAGATGTATAACATTAAGAAAATATTTTCCAGTGAGTGCCCTGTTAAGGTTGCAACTGTAAGCACAAGATCTGCACAAGATCAGACCAATTAAAATTCAACAGGGATGAGAAATGGTTTCTGAAGTCCCTCCCCTAGAAGGAAGCTCTTAACCATTGATGGCTTCTGGGTGTTAGAGTAAGTTTTCTTCAGAGAAGCAGCCCCTGAAAGGCTGTAGTGGATGGTTTTACAACTACACACATGTAGGCAACACTAATTGGACTCAACGTTCAGGGAGACAGACAGACAGAGAACACAGCATGAAGTCATGAAGTTGGGAGGGATAAGTGGTGTGGGTTATAGGGAAGGTAGTGGAGAGAAATGGGGTGATCAAAATCCATTATATGTATTAATGAAGTTCTCAATAAAATATAAAAATAGATGAAACTTATAAAAAAAGAAAGCAGAGGTAGATAGCTGTTTCTGTTTTCCTCTCTCTCCCTTTCCTCCACTTTTCTCCCCTTCACTTCAATTTTCCTTCTCTTTTTGAAACAGTCTCTCACCATGTAGCCAAGAATGCGTTTTACAGTCTTACTGCCTCTACTTCCTTACTGCTAGAATAATAAAATCAATAACATTAATTATAATAATACTAATAAATAATAACAAATTACTTCAGGTTAATTGCTTCTTAACAGAATTGTTTAGGCTGAGATATAACCTCATCTTTCCTCCAATCACTTCTGAGTTTAGACTGACAAAGTTACACTAAAAATTCAAATAAATTCCAAAACTTGAATATGTGAGTGTGTGTATCTATGTATCTATGTATCTATCTATCTATCTTTAAATAATTAACAACTCTCTTAATTTTAAGCTAAAGACATCATAAAATCCTAGGTGAGTTTTCCTGCGGTATTTCTTTTCTTCTTGTGTTTGGAACTTGTACACAAGTGTGTGCATGCACTCATCTTCCCCATATTCTAATCTCAAAAATAGTATGGATGTCATCTGTATTGATAAGTGAGCATCTTAAAATGTAATTGGTAAAATATAATAGTCTCTCTTTATATCATATTCATTACATTGTTTCTTATGCCATTTCCAGGGTGGTGCTTTGGAGCTCCTGTGTTGACCATTCATTCCTATTTTGTCTTGAAGCTGTTTGCCAGTACTAATGCAATGTGGAAAGACAATGGGAATCAGAGACTGGAAGTGGGAATGTGGGCTAAGGGAGAAGTAGGAAACTTCAGTGTAAAGCAGCTGTCTTGGAGAAATACTACTTTCTTTATGAACAGTGTTAATGCACTTGAAGAAGGCAGTCCCTTTCTGTTCAGTGCCTAACATGCAAAAGGCAAGCTGGTAGGACAGGAGTCCTTGAGCTTCTGCAAGTAGAATCTGGCTGAAGTCCATGTACATATAAAAACATTGACCAGCTCTCTTCCTAAACCTAAGGTGACTATTTCTGATAGCTTATGTCTCAGATTGTTGGCATATCATCTGAATGCCTTTATTGATAACGTCTTTTTAAAATAATGTATGAGATTGTTTTATTTTTATGTGTTTGTGGGAATAAGCATGGATTGTGTATCACGTGAATACCTGGAATGCATGGAAGCCACAAGAAGTCAAGAGATTCCCTAGAACTGCAGTTACAGGTGGTTGCCAGCTCTGGGCAATGGGATTTGAACCAGGTCCTGTGCAAGAACAGCCATTGCTATTGACTACTGGGTAATCTCTTCAGCCCCTTGATACTTATCATACAAGCAATATCACCATAGGGATATTTTAACTTTGGAAGATTTATCGATGAGTAAAAAAATCCATGAGTAAATTTTATCCATGATTTAAAAATTGGATGTCTTCACCCCTTAACATCTCCCAGATAAAATCCTTTTTTATGTGCAACATCTTGGACAAATTTTGATCATCCTTTGTCTTATGGTAAGATGTGAAATACTTTGCCTTTAATATAATACTAAAGACATTCTGGGTAAGAGAAATTAATTTCTGAAGCAACAAATTGCCTACAGGAAATATCTATATATTGGAAAATATATCTCCTTCTGACAACATATGGGTCTCTCTTTAAAAGCGTAAGCTTTTCAAATCCCACTAGACATGCATTTTTCTAAATAGTTACTCTTAAACTTCACAAACAAGCTAAACAACATATGGGAGGATTATGATTTACATAAAATATGATGTGGGAAATGTCCCATAAATTCTTCCTAAGTTTATTGCACACTTTTTCTGTTGGAAACCGCAAACCCGAAAGGAGGAAAAGACAATAACTGTTTTCAATTTATGATCCTTTTCCAGACTGAGCTGCCCTCTGAGTGACCCTAGTTGTTCTCAGGTGCACTTACTCTATTTAAGTGCTGACTGTAGGTTTATTTATTTATTTATTGTTGAGCAAATCCTTTCTGGCAACAAGTAATTTTTTTCTATGATGTCATAAAAGAATCTATGTCAAGTCCCCAAATGTTTGTGACTCTGCCATGTTGACTGGCTTCATGGTAACAGGGACACACAGAAGCCGGCATAAACAGGTGCCACAATCATTCCTTTATGTCATGCAGAAGGACTTTCCTCCTGTAACATAAGTAAGTAGATCTTTCTCATTCACCTACTCAGACATAAAAAGAAGCTTGCTTCTGACTATACGTTATGTTTAGCTTTGTCAAGAGAACCAGGGTACGATGCAGCTTCCCTCATCTTGGATGGTTATTTTCTATTTGTAATACGTCCACCACATCTACATTTTTATTATTATGGTTTACACACAACTACACCATTTCTCTTATTCCCTTTACACCTTCCCTCCAAGCCCATATCCTCAGCCCTTAATGTCTCCCAAATTCATGATCTCTGTTTCTATAATTTTTATTCTACAAACTTTATTCTTTCCCCCCAGGGATGAGGATCAAATTCAGGGTCTGGCTCTTTCTAGACAAGTGCTCTTCCACTATGATAAACCCACATCCACATTTTTATATCCCAGTTGCCCTATGTGTATGGATTGACTAAGGGTATAGGAAACAAGGTGACAGAGCTGCAGAGACTGGATAATACAAATGCTTTTAAGCGCTCCACGTTGCATCCATTCACTTATTTGTCCTGACGTGCTCTGTGTTTATCAAGGATACTGAAGTAAAAGCTCCACACCTTGCCTTAGGACTTTGACAGAAACAAGCTGGGCAGCCGGGGCCTGCACCGTGTCTCTGGCCTGTCTTCACACTGCTGCCCTTTCTATCAATCTTAGTCTATATTCTAAGACTGTATACCTGGTGCTACAGAAGTATACCATAATGTAAGTTCTCCCTTTCTAGGCATTGTCTATCAAACTGATTTGCCTATGGATAATACCCGAGAGTTCCTAGAAGACAGACACCTGTAATGAAATTCACTTACATTTAATTCTGGAGGCAGTACTGAAATGAATTCCTTTGCTATTATAGAATGACGTGCCTGGTACATGACCTTAACTTTTGCTTTAGAAAGGAAAGCTGATCACCTGGATTGCTATCTCTTATGATCTAGTCTATCTCAATGGTACTTTATATACTCAGTCTTTTATTGTGGATCCACTCATTAAACCTGTTATATAGATACATGGTAGTGATGGAAAAACTTACCCTGTACATGATTTTCATGATTGAAAGTTTCCCTCTATTTTGTTTTCTTCATTTCAGTGAGGGTATAAAAGACATTAACAGAATATTTCCACTAAATATATAAAATCAATTTTGACAAATGAAACAGATACCCCTAAAGCCAAAACCTGGCACAGTAATGGATACATAGAAGTTTATGTTTTACACAATTCTAATAAGCATAATAAGTCATACATAGAAACTGAAAAGGGACATTGTTTTGTGGGACTAGGGAGTTGTGGGACGCGGGTAGCCAGCCCTGAGTAAGAGTGGGGTCAAGGTCAAGGCATGTCCAAACCCTGGGAAATATCATCCTGAGATCTGAATGTGCAGTACCTCCATCCTGGCCCCAGGTCTGCATGTACCAATGCACAGTGCCTGTAGCCCTGCGTCCTGCCTTCCCTTTGCTAGGAGGTCATGTAGCCTCCTAGCAAGGTTAAACTTCCTCTCCCCTTATAAGATCATGTCCAGCAGTACCTGTAATTTCTCCTCATGCAAATGAGACATCCCCAGCATCCTGGCCTCAGCCAACACTGTACACCCACCCCCAAATCTCCTACCCACATGCAAAGGTTTAAATGACCTCTGTTCTCCTCATTAAATGGGTGATGTCACCGAACACTGTGTCCCAATTCTATTCTCACCCCATTCACAGCTGCCTGAGATCTCTTTTACCACTGGTTGTGGTCGGTGGTCAACCATGTGGCAATGGGTGAGGAAATGAAGCCTCAGTGGCAACATGTGACTGTGACACAAAACTTATCTTGTGTCTATAGTGAGGCTGGAAACCCATTGTTAAGGAAGGGAAAGACATCTTCAGTGCAGCCTAGAGTCATACCCTTAGCAGCACTGAGATAAACACAGTGCAGAAAAGGAACATGAGTACACACAGCTTCTTCAGCTGTCATGCAAAGTCATGTCTACCTGCCCGTGAGCTTTCCTGAGAAGTGGATAGCAGTGGCTTTTACCAGCTGTGATCCACCGTCAGGTCTGATGAAGTAAGGTATGGTGGCAATGAAATGAGAATGAAAGATGAGAGAGAGCCCAGGTTTATATAATCATACAGAAAATGCTACCAGAAACAAGTAGACTCTCTATTGTCAGAAAAGGTGTGGGATTCTCAGTCTATATCTTGATTGTTTGCCAGGTGTAAAGTGTCGGGAGGACACATTGCAATAGGCAATGCCCCAGCCACCATTTAGGACAATGTTCCAGGTCTACATGGATGCAAGCTTAGGGCAAGATCTTCTCTTCTAGGCAGTTTCTTCAAATTACCCAGGAACTGTGGGCAGAGACCAACAGAGAAAGAAAGATGGCAGTGAAAAGTGTAAAATAAGAAATGTACAAACAATAAAGATAAGTCAGAAAATGAAATAAACAATATTTTATAAACAATTTCTGGAGTATAGATATGACAAACTTAAAAGAAAAGGAAGAAAACTCAATCTCACAGCATACAGCCTTCTCTGGTGCTTACAATATTTCTTCATCTTCTTCCTTGATGTTCCTTGGTCTTGGGTGCAGGAGTTAAGTTGTAGATGTATCAGTTAGGGTAGGTGCTATATGATCACTTGATCTCTGCATTTTGATTGTTTGTGTTTTCTGAAAAGGTTTCTGTTGTGAGAGCTACAATTATCTGTGGTTCTATAGGTAAATATTTAGGATGAAGTTAAGGATTATGTTTGGGTAGTAAAATTCTATTTCTATGTTCTTTCCAAGATTTATGGCCCCATCATCACTGGGTAGTTGGTTAGGTTTCCAGTACAGGACATGGTTTTATTCTTGTTGAGCAGACCTTATGTCCATTTAAAGAGATGTTATTTACAATCAAGATATGAGTTTGTTAATTTCACTCTTAGGCTTATTGTACTGTCCATGCTTATTCTGTGTAGTTCACAGATATCATATCTGGGTAGAACTGGTCTCAAAATCAAAAAAAAATTATTCAAAGATTAAAAACGAAAACTATTAGGACTGGCTGCATTGTCCTTCTCTCTGGCTTGACAAGGATGCTCCCTCCTCAGTGGGGGAGGGGGGGTACGGTGCTGGTCAAAGAGCCAGCCACTGAGTTCATGTCAAAGACAGTCCCTGTTCCCCTTACTAGGTAACCCACTTGGATACTGAGTTGCTACATCTGAGCTGATACCTGGTAACTAAGGTCAGATGGAAAGGGAGGAGGACCTCCCCTATCAGGGGACTTGGAGAGAGGCATGGGAGATGAGGGAGGGTCAGATTGGGAGGGAATGAAGGGGGGGGTTCAGCTGGGATACAAAGTGAATAAACTGTGATAATTATAATTTTTCCTTTGTTTAATTTTTATTATTAGTTACATTATATTAACTCTGTATCCCAGCTGTATCCCGCTGCCTCATTCCTTCCCAATCGCATCCTCCCTCCCTCATTTCCTCCCTGCCCCTTTCCAAGTCCACTGATAGGGGAAGACCTCCCCTTTCATCTGACTCTGCTTTATCAGGTATCTTCATGGCTGGCTGCAAAGTTCTCCCCTGTGGCTTAGCAGGGCTGTTCCTCCCTTGGGGGTTAGGGAGGTCAAAGAGACCACCATTGAGTTCATGTCAGAAATAGTTCCTGTTCCCCTTACTAGGGAAACCCACTTGGTTACTGAGCTACTATGGGCTACATCCTAGCGTATATAAAAATTTAATTAAAAAAAAGAAACAGCTGACACAGGGTGTGGTGGTGGTAACACACACCTTTAATCCCACCATTTACAGAGGCAGAGGCAGGAGGGTAGAAGAAAAGGGGGAAGGGGGGCTGAACTATTAAAACTTTCAAACTTAAATAATGTGATTAAAACTATGTTAATTCCAGCTTCTGGCTATTACAAATAAAGCTGCTATGAACATGATTGAGCAAATGTCCTTGTTGTATATTTGAGCATCTTTTGGATATATGCCTAAGAGTGGTACAGCTGGATCTTGAGGTAGCACTATTTCTAATTGATTGAGAAAGTGCCATATTGATTTCCGAAGTGGTTGTACAAGTTTACATTCCCACCACCAATGGAGTAGGGTTCCTCTTTCTCCACATCCTCTCCAGTATGTGTTGTCACTTGAGTATTTGATCTTAGCCATTTTGATGGATTTAAGGTGAAATCTCGAATCATTTTCATTTGCATTTCCCTGATGACTAAGGATGTTGAGGCTTTCTTTAAGTGTTTCTCTGCCATTCGATGTTTCTCTTCCTTCAGTTGAGAAATGGATGCAGGAATTGTGGTACATTTACACAATGGAATACTACTCAGCAATTAAAAACAAAGAAATCATGAAATTTGTAGGCAAATGGTGGGATCTAGAAAGATCATCTTGAGTGAGGTATCCCAGAAGCAGAAAGACACACATGGTATATACTCACTTATAAGTAGATATTGTACATATAATATAAGATAATCATACTAAAATCTGTACACATAAGAAATCTAATCAAGAAGGAGGACTCTGGTAAGATGCTCAATCTTCATTCAGAACAGCAAAGAGGATGAACATCGGAGGAGGGAGAAAACAGGGAACAGGACAGGAGCCTCTGAACAAAGGACCTCTGAAAGACTCTACCCAGCAGGGTATCAAAACACATGCTGAGATTCATAGTCAGACTTTTGCAGAATGCAGGAAATCTTATGAAAGAAGGGGGAGATTAAAAGACTTGAAGGGATCAGGAGCTCCAGAAGGAGAGCAACAGAACCAAAAATCTGGGTACAGGGGTCTTTTCTGAGACTGATACTTTAGCCAAGGACTATGCATGGAGATAACTTAGAACCCCCTGCACAGAAGTAACTCATGACAGCTCAATGTCCAAAAAGGTTCCCCAATAATAGGAACAGGAACCATCTCTGACATGAAATCATGGGCTGGCTCTTTGATCACCTCCACCTGAGGCGGAAGCACCCTTACCAGTCCACAGAGGAAGTCAAAGAAGCCAGTCCTGATGAGAACTGATAGACTAGGGTCAGATGGAAGGGGAGGAGGACCTCCCCTATCATTGGACTGAGGGAGGGGCATAGAAGAAGTGAGATGGAGGGTGGGATTGGAAGGGGTTGGGGAGGAGGCTACAGCTGGGATACAAAGTGAATAAACTGTAATTAATAAAAATAAAATAAAGAAAAAAAACCTGTTAATTCTACACCTGAAATCTACATCATGAGAACAAAATGGTGTGCTTATACTTCCCATTTGCAACTCAAAGGTTTACTTTATGCAATATTCTGTGGAGAAAACACAGGGATATTCTGAAAAAGGAATTGCATTCAGCTGCTCTTCTCTGTTCTACTTGGGTGTCTTTTTATCTGTCATGACAAAGGAAAGTTTTTAATGAACACATAGTATTGTGTGACAGTTACAAGAGGTAGAGCTCTTGGAAGACAATGTAGTAAAGCAGGAAGTGGATCAGATGTAGTGTTGAATATAATATGGATCCATTTATGTCAGTATCTCTGCTTCTGTCTAACATGCATGCACAAGTAGATGTCTTGTGAAGTATTTTGTCTTACTTATATTTGCTTATATTGTTTGTCTATGTTTTTCTTTTATTGATTTTACATTTTTACTGAGAGCTTGTGGTATTTGTATAATCATAGAAAACACAAAATGAAGCCATGCTTTGTGAAATGACAATGGGTATACAGAAAAGTCTACATATCTGCTCTTAAAGCCAAAGCTTATCTTTTTTAAATTTATTTTTAATTTTTTTATTTTTATTATTAGTTACATTTTATTAAGTCTTTATCCCAGATAAATCACACTCCCTCATTCCCTCCTAATCCCACCCTCCTTCCTTCCTCTACTCCTTGCCCCTTTCCAAGTCCACTGAGAGGGAAGGACCTCTTCCCCTTTCACCTGGCCCTAGTTTATCAGGTCTCTTCAGGACTGGCTGCAAAGTACTCTGTGGCCTAGGAGGGCTGCTCCTCCCTTGCTGGGTGAGGAGGTCAAAGAGTCTGCCATTGAGTTCATGTCAGAAATAGTCCCTATTTCCCTTACTAGGGTACCCACTTGAATACTGAGCTACCATGGGCTACAGGCAAGCAGAGTTTCTAGGTTATATCCACCCATGGTCCTTGGTTGGAGAAACAGTCTCATATAAGACCCCTGTGCCCAGATATATTTGGTCCTTGTGGAGTTCCTATCCTCTCCAGATCATATTAACTACGCCTTCTTTCGTATGATTCCCTGCCTTCTGCCAAAGTAGACTCTACCTAGCAGTATATCAAAGCAGAAACTGAGACTCATAGCCAAAGGTTATCTTATTCTCTCTCTCTCTCTCTCTCTCTCTCTCTCTCTCTCTCTCTGTCTGTCTATCTATCTCTCTATCACAGTTTATTCACTTTGTATCCCGGCTGTAGCCTTCTCCATATCCTCCCAGTCCCACCCACCCTCCTTAGTCCTTATGCCCCTTCCATAGTCCACTGATACAGGAAGTCCTCCTCTCCTGCTATCTGATCCTAGCCTATCAAGTCTCATCAGGATTAGCTGCATCATCTTCCTCTGTGGCCTAGCAAGGCTGCATCTCCCAGGGGGAGCTGATCAATCAGTGACCCACTGTATTCATGTCAGAGAGAACTGCTGCCCACTGCCCCCTTACTAGGGAACCCACTTGGAAACTGAACAGTGGGTCTGAGTCTTCTCCATGCATGGTTCTTGGTTGAGGTATTGGTCTCTGAAAGCTCCCCTGGCCCAGGTTTTTTGGCTCTGTGGATCTCCTTGTGCAGTTCTTGTCCTCTCCAGGTCTTTCTATCTCCCTATTCTTCGATAAGGTTTCCTGTACTCTGCCCAAAGTTTGATTATGAGTCTCAAGATCTCCTTCCATACCCTGATGAGTAGAGTCTTTAAGACTCATTGCATTTCTTGCATTTAGCAATACACATTCATATGTCATTAGCAAATATTCTAGTACCCAGGAAAAAGACACAAAATATTATTTACTAAGAGAAATCTCATTACCATGAACTATGATTTTAAAAAGTAGATGACAATATTAAAAATGCATAATCACACTTACGGAAAAATGCATAAAGGTTAAAATATTTTTAAATTTTTGAGCTATAAATTTAAAGTATTGTTTTAAATTTATGAGCTATATTTTCTAAAAATTTTAATTTTTGTTGAAATTTATTCTTTTATTCTAAATTTTCACACACTCATATATATAATAAGATTTTAAATTGCAACTTAAAGGAGACTGAAGGAATCTCATTTGCCTCATATGTGCTCTAGGAGCAAGTTAGGTTAAGTGTCTCAGCTGTTTCACAGGAAGGCAAGCACATGTGCCCATCATATGCTTAATCAATTCCAACCATGCCAAGAATTGCCTAGCAACACAGTGCAGAGATGGGAAGAGGAGAAGAGTTGATGACATAGTAAGGAGACGATGCTGCACAATCCCGTGTCAGAGATGTTGATTTCTTCTTTAAGATAAAAAAGACTAATTTCCAAGCTGTGTTTACTGTGCAAGTACAGAGCCCAAATAACCAGACACTGCATGGAGCAGGTTTTTGGTTTGGAAGACACTCTTTCTCCACCTAATTTAGCTGTGTCATGTTTCTAGTGAGATGTATTAGCAGTCATGCTTCTCAAACTCACACTGGTGTGAATGCAAATAAAATGCAAATATACATGTATACTTTTATAATATATACATATATAAATACTCAAACACACACACACTCACAAAAAATCTTAAAAGGATATTTAGCCAAATACCTGTGAATCTTATGGCCAAGTCAGGTTGATGTATGAAAACAATTTACATATATACTATATTTAATGTAATATATGTCTATATAATTATCATTATTGGTTGTTTTATATGTGCTCTATATATAACAGTATAACTTAAGGTGTTATGTGCAAAGGAAAAATAAGAAAGGAGGGGAAGGCAGGAGAGAGAAAAAAAGAAAGAGAAGAAAGGCTAAGGAATGGGATAAAACTATATAATAGCTTTTAGAGTTCTACATGAAGCTCCATTACTGACTGGGTATTTAAAAGTTGAGAATATATTAAGCTTACTATGTTTAAGACTTAGTAAGTCCAAAATTATGTTTGAAACATTTACTGGTTTAACGGATCCTAGAAGACAATGTAGAGAAAACAAGTTTAAGCAACAAAGATCCAAAATAAAGCAGCAAAATAATTTCTAAAATTTGAGTCAACCCTGAAGAAATAAACCAGTGACAGCTTTGTCTAGTTTTTCTTCACTTTGGCATTTTTCTTTATTATAGTTCTCATGCCTGTGTGAGATAGAGATTCAAGACAGGCCTAGTCACTTTTCTAACAAAACGGAAAAAGTGTACTCCAGCATCGATCTTTTCTTGTTTGAGTAACTGGCCACAGTGTCATAGTTTCCTACGAGATGGACTGTACTGCCAAACTGTGAGCCAAAGTAAATGCTTCCTTCCTTAGAAATGGAAAGTTTGTGTTAAAACACTCCCTAACAACGCTCTACATCAGTATCTCAGTTTTCATGGCATATTTTCCCAAATGCTATTGCGTATTTGAATTTAAATACTGAAAGCTTCATTTTGTAAACTGTAGAAGGAAATAAATAAGAACTGCATACATTATATATAATAAATACAATACTTTAGAAACGTATTTTCTGTAATTTTAAGAAATCAAGACAGTTGAAGTTGCAACCCAGGTAGGTGTTTGGGAAGCCCCACCCCTTGCTGAGGATTGATTGGCAGGAGACAGGAGCAGAGAGGGAGGAAGTGGTTTTTCTCTGAGGTGGGGTAGGCTGTCTGTGTCTTTGCCCCAGTGTCCCACGCCACGCCCATTATCAAATGGACAGCAATAATAGGATACAACAGAGTAAAAAAAAAGGTATAAATTTGGAAGAGGGATGGGATGAGGGGGATTGTTCAGAAGAGAATGGGCATATATATAATCATTTCACATTGTGTATGTATACGAATTTCTCAAAGAAGAAATACTGTCGTTCTTTAAAAAAAAAAGATTTTTTAAGGTCAAGTAAAAATTTAAACTCTTTCATCTGGTTTTAAATATGTTCAATGTCTCCAGAATGGTCAGAAACTATCTTCAACAAGGGACACATGTATATTTAAATTTGTAAATTTGTAAATTCAGAATGATTCTGTAAGTTACAAACCAATTTTCCCTTTACAAATGGATCAGGGTAGGTTCATTAAATTTGTTCATTAGACTTCCATATGGGGCATGCTGTGTTGGGAGACAAACAGAAACATTTTGGAAGAAATTTGTTATCTAAGTCAGGGCATGCTGTTGAAAAGAAGAACTTGAGATCTTGTGGGTTTTATGACTTTTAAATAATTAAATAAAAAATTATGAGAGCATCTGGGCGATGTCTCCAAGGTATCACATTAGAGAGTAAAGTAAGGCAGGGAAGGTGTCAGTCCTCAATAAGGCTGAACATTGCAGGGAATTGTACAACAAAGGGACACACTAGGTCAGGGAAAGGACATTACAAACCCTTTGATAATTCTATGTGTTTTACTTCTACGATTGGTGATGGTTAGGGTTCAGCCTGTATAAAAGTTAAAAGGAATTCATGTCAGTGAATTCAAGGGGCTCTGAGAAAATTTGTGGACATTCATTTAGGCTAGGAACAGGGATGAATAACAACCTTATTTGAAATCAGATGACTTTGGAGGTCAGGTATGTGATATTTTGTCTTACAAGGTCTAAGCAATAAATTGAGTATAATTCAAATCCATGTAAGTGAATGCATGCAGATGAAGAGATGAACAGGTGTATGGGACCCTGAGGCAAAGGTGAGTAGTAAAAGTGTAGATTCATTAAATTATTGCATTAAGAATCACTCTCACGTTTTGCTGTTATTTTAAAATGATCAACCTACTTTTTCTTCATTAATTTTATATTATATTTTTATTACAATTTTCTAGTTTTTATTCTCTAAGTTTCAGGTTTCATTTATGCAAGAGATGCAGTCCTTTCAATTTTGAAGGCTCACTACCATTCTCTTCCTAGTTTAAGTCTGACAAATACTTACCATGGTTCACAGCCCAACCTAAGTCTTATTTTTCTTCAAATCTTCCCTGATCAAATTATATGTGTCAGTATTAATGATATTTCTGAATAGTAATTTTATACCTCTGTTTTGTCATATAGTTTTTAAAATTGATGCATCTGCTTCTTATGTGTTATGTTTCTCTAGATTTGTATGTTCTGGGTCTACTCTTAATCAATATATGCCTCAGAAACATAGATTGTATCAACAATTGATTAAACATTGATTATGAAATAAAGGCTGATAAGATCAATAGAATACTTTACTCAAATACCAGCCAAATATTTACAAACCTCAAAGCACACTGGGGATTCTTCAGGAAAAACAAAGAGCCCATTAACCATATTTAAAGAACTGATTAGAAAAGACTAAATGGCCTGTTTTCTGAATACAAAGGATCAGGAATTTAGAAGCCTGTGCAGGAACACAATATTTAAAGAGATATTAATGGCTAGAAAAGTCTATGTTTGGGGGTGGGAAAAGAAAAAGAACTTGATCTGGTAAACTAATTTTATACTTTAACACATGCAACAATGAATAATGAGTTAAGACAAAGCCAGGAGGAAAAAGGAAATGATTACTGTTAGAAAAAAATTAGTGACCTACTGAACAGCAAGAGAAGACACAAGGGTACTGGAAGGTGTTTATTCTTACTCAGCAATTAAAAATGAGGAAATCATGAAATTTGCAGGCAAATGATGGGAATTAGAAAATATCATCCTGAGTGAGGTATCCCAGAAGCAGAAAGACATACATGGTATATACTAATTTATAAGTGGATATTAGAAATATAGTATAGGATAAACATACTAAAATCGCTACACCTCACTCAGAAAGGCAAATGGAATAGACATTAGAAGACGGAGAAAACAGCGAACAGGAAAGTAGCCTACCTCAGAAGGCCACTGAACAACTCCACCCAGCAGGGTATCAAAGGAGATGGTGAGACTCACAGTCAAACTTTGGTCAGCATGAAGGGAATCTTATGAAAGAAGGGGGACATGAAAGACCTGGAGGGGAAAAGAACTCCACAATGAAAATAACAGAACCAAAAAATCTGGGTCTTTTCTGAGACTGATACTCCAATCAAAGACCATACATGGAGATAGCCTAGAACCTCTGCACAGATGTAGCCCAAGGCAGTTCAGCATCCAAGTGGGTTCCCTAGTAATTGGAACAGGGACTGTCTCTGACATGAACTCAGTGGCTGGCTGTTTGATCACCTCCCCCTGAGGTGGGAGAGGTGCAGCCTTACCAGGACACAGAGGAAGACAATGCAGCCAGTCCTGATGAGACTTGATAGGCTAGGCTCAGATGGAAGGGGAGGAGGACCTCCCCTATCAGTGGACCTAGATAGGGGCAGGGAATTAAATGAGGGAAGGAGGTTAGGATTGGGAAGGAATGAGAGCTGGAACTACAACCGGGATACAAAGTGAATGCACTGTAATTAATACAAAAATTAATTTTTAAAAAAATTTTAAAAAGAGCAACAAATTGACATATTTTTTTAGTTACAGTTTTCAAAACCAAGAGCTTCTTAATTCAGAAAGAAGTGAAGGAGGAAACTTACAAAAATCATCTTGCAGAAATAAAGAGGATTTAAGAGCAATGAACCAATGATTTAGGTAAAAAAGGCAACTTTCCAAAAAGGTACACTGTTTAATGATCATAAATAAAACAAAACTTAAATAAAGCCTTTTGTACTGGTACATCACAATACCCACTATTATAAACATGTTGTATAATTGATAGAATATTTCTATTTTTCTTGTGTAAATATGTCAATGATAATGTGAGTTCATAACCATTTGTACACTATTACGTGTCAATAGATTCCATTTCCACATCACCTGAACTAAGAATTCACTGCTAGAGGGTCTTAATAACATTCATCTGTAAAATGAAGTTCACAGTTCATCCCCTGATTGAGAAGCAACTTAACACATGTTGTCATCAAGAGCCTTAAAATAAACGGCAAAATGTTGGTGGCTTCTCCAGCTTTATGTTAAACTTGTAACAAATTTAAATTCTGCGTTGATGAACTATCACATGGTGAAATTACAGGAGTTGCAGTTACTGAAAAAAAAAAGAATTTTGAAATGCTCAGTTGACCTTTGACCTACCGAAGAGATTTTTTTAAATTAATAATTAAAGACAGAAACTTTCCAAGCAGAAAAGTAGAGTGGTTTCATTTGTAAGCTTTATTAGATGATAAAGATAAATTTTAACTTTTATTAGATAATCAGTGACACACATTTTGTTTCAAAAGTTAGAACACCCCTAACTCACTCTCTGCGGCCAGTTATGTTAACAATACCCAGGAGGAATCGTGAAAAACTTTAAATTTGTGTGAATACTCACTAAAAACAGTTGTCAGTCAATTAATCATATGGAAGAAATATTTAATGTGATGAAGAGGAGTTTATCCCAGAGGGGAAAAGATTGCATTAGCTTCCTAAAAAATCAATTAATGTAATATGTCATAACAATAGGATAAATGATTAAACACTGCAGACACAAATGGACATTAATAAAAGCAATGACACTTACCAAAAGCAGTCAACAAAACAATAGTAATTTACTATGGTAATTTAAAAAAATCCAAAGTTGATATTAGACTCAATGGTAAAATGCTGAATGTAAAAACTCCTAAGAGAAAGCAGAAGAATTATGCACAATTGTTACTTCTTTTTTCTCTTTCTTCTTTTAAAAATTATTTATTTTTTATTAGTTAGAGTTTATTCACTTTGTATATCAGTTGTAGCCCCCTCCCTCATCCCACCTCCCTCCCCTCCTTCCATGCCCTGCCCCCTTCCCCAGTCCACTGATAGCAGAGGTCCTGCTCCCCTTCCTTCTGACCCTAGCTTAACAGGTCTCATCAGGACTGTGTGCATTGTCTTCCTCTCTGGCCTGGTAAGGCTGTTCCCCACTCAGGGAGAGGTGATCAAAGAGCCAGCCACTATAAGTTCATGTCAGAGACAGCCCCTGTTCCCATTACTAGGGAGTCTACTTGGAGACTGAACTGCCATGGCTATAACTGTGCAGGGGTTCTAAGTTATCTCCATGTATGGTCTTTGGTTGGAGTATCAGTCTCAGAAAAGACCCCTGTGCCTAGATTTTTTGGTTCTGTTGTTCTTCTTGTAGAGCTCCTGTCCCTTACAGTTGTTACTTCTTTTAATTTTTAAAATAGAAAATAAAATTAAATGTAATTAAAATGTAATTATATCAGTTCCCTACTTTGTTCATATTCCTCCCTTCAACCTAGCCCCTTGCACCTTCCCTCCATTATTACATTTTTAATGTTAGTTTTTTTTACATTAAACTGGAAGATATAGGTCAGGGAGGGAAAAAGAAACCAGTCAGAATTCAGATTACAAGGAAATATTAAGTGTCTTATACAGAATATAAATTTTTCTATATAGAATATAGGCTAGGGTCAGATAGAAGGGGAGGAGGACCTCTCCTATCAGTGAACTATGGGAAGGGCATAAAGGAAGAAAAGAGAGAGAGGGTGGGACTAGGGGGAGATGAGGGAAGGGGGTTCTTCTGGGATACAAAGTGAATAAATTATAATAAGTAATAAATACATAAAAAGAAAAACCTAATAAAACCAATAAAATGATTAAAACTAACGATTTTATGAATGTCTCAGCTCACAAAATAAGCATACGGAAATCATTTTTATATCTGTGTGCTAGTTGTGAACAAACCAAAAATAAAATCACCACCACCAACATAAAAAAAAAATCTTACCTCTGGAAGAACAGATAGTGCTCTTAACATCTGAGCCACCTGATTTTTGACAAAGATGCTAAAACCATACAGTAGAAAAAAAGATAGCATCTTCAACAAATGGTGCTGGTCTAAATGGATGCCTCCATGTAGAAAAAGGCAAATAGATCCATACTTTCCAACCTGCACAAAACTAAAGTCGAAGTGGATCGAAGAACCCAACATAAAACCAGACACACTAACCTGTTAGAAGAAAAAGAGGGGATGAACCTTGAACTCATTGGCACACTACTCAACTTCATGAACAGAACACCAACAGCACAGGGTCTAAGATCAACAATCAATAAATGGGACCTGCTTCTTTAAAGCAAAGGACACTGTCAACAGAACAAAATGACAGCCTACAGACTAGGAAAAGAGTTTCATCAATCCTATACCTGACAGAGGGCTAATATGCAGAATATATAAAGAACTCAAAAAGTTACACAGCAATAAATCAAATAATCCAATTAAAAATGGGGTACATAAGAGAGTAAACAGAGAATTTTCTATAGAGGAATATCAAATGGCAGAGAAACATTTAAAGAAATACTCAATATCCTTAGTCATCAGGGAAGTGCAAATCAAAAAGACCCTGAGATTTTACCTTACACCCACCAGAATGGCCAAGATCAAAAACTCAAGTGACAACACATGCTGGAGGGGTTGTGGAGAAAGAGGTACCCTCCTCCACTGCTGGAAATCAATCTGGCACTTCCTCAGACAACTAGGAATAGCGCTTCCTCAAGATCCAGCTATTCCACTCCTAGGCATGTATCCAAAAATGCTCAAGTACACAATAAGGACATTAGCTCAACCATGTTCATAGCAGCTTTATTTGTAATAGCCAGAATTTGGATACAAGGCAGATGTCCTTCAACTGAAGAATGGATACATGGATCGTGGTACATTTACACAATGGAATACTACTCAGCAATTAAAAACAAGGATATCATGAAATTTGCAGGCAAATGGTGGGATCTAGAAAAGATCATCCTGAGTGAGGAATTCCAGAAGCAGAAAGACATACAGGGTATATCCTCACTCATAAGTGGATATTAGACATACAATTTAGGATAATCATACTAAAATCTGTATACATGAAGAAGCTAAGCAAGAAGGAGGACCCTGAGTAAGATGGTCAATCGTCATTCAAAAAGGCAAAGAGGATAAACATCAGAAGAGGGAGAAAACGGGAAACAGGACAGGAGCTTACCTCTGAAAGACACTACCCTGCAGGGTATCAAAGCAGATGCTGACACTCATAGCCAAACTTTGGGCAGAGTGCAGGGAATCTTATGAAAGAATTTGGAGAGAGTAAGACCTGGAGAGGACAGGAGCTCCACAAGGAGAGCAACAGAACCAAAAATCTGGGCCGAAGGGTGTTTTCTGAGACTGATGCTCCAACGAAGGACCACTCATGGAGATAACCTAGAATCCCTGCAAAGATGTAGCCCATGGCAGCTCAGTCTCCAAGTGGGTCCCCTAGTAATGGGAACAAAGACTGTCTCTGGCATGAACTGATTGGTCTGCTCCTTGATCACCTCTTCCTCTGGGGGTTGCAGCCTTACCAGGCTACAGAGGAAGACAATGCAGCCAGTCCAGATGAGACCTGATAGACTAGGATCATAAGGAAGGGGAGGAGTACCACCCCTATCAGTGGACTGGGGGAGGGGTATGGATGGAGAAGAGGAAGGGGTGGTGGGATTGTGAGGGGAAGAGGGAGGGAGCTACAGGTGAGAAACAAAGTAAAGAAACTAATTAATAAAAATAAAAAAATTAAAAAGAGTTAAAAACATCACGGAGGCATACTCAAAAAATAACTAACAATAAAACTAAAATGCATCCCCTGGAAATGATAATATGTTGTTAAATGAAGTGAACTGATCTCAATATGAGGAAAGCATTTCATGCTCATGAAAATTTAGACAGTATAGCTAAGATTGAAATTGATTTCCAGATTGGCTAATGTCCTATCCATGACCCATATGCATAGAAACAGGCATTGACAAACTGATCTTAAATGTGTATAGATGTTAAGGATCCCTACAGAGAGAAAAAAAAATGTTTGAAAAAACTGTAAGTAGGAGGTTAAAAATTCCTATTTTCAAAAAACAGAGCAAAGTATTTACAAGCATTCCTCCAATGTGGGAATGGTGAAGACAGAGTATAAACCAATGGGTAACGCTAATATTTAGGAAAAATTTTGTTCTAGTTTGCTTCCCTTCTGTTATGATAAACACTATGACCAAAAGCTACTTGTGGAAGAAAAGGTTTATTGCAGCTTAAAGATTGTAGTTCATCAGGAAGGGAATCCAGGCCAGATCTGGAGGGCAGGAAGCTGGAGGCAGGGGCTAAGCAGAGGCCATGGAGGAGTGCCGCTTTTTGGCTTGATCACTCTAGCTCTTTTAGTTACCTCTCTGAATACACCTCATACCACAGTGGACAGGGGTCTCTCACATCTATCATCAAACAAACAAACAACAACAACAACAAAAACTCCATAGATGTGAGCTCTTTTCTGATGGGGGGAACTCCTCAGCTGATCTTTTCTCTTCCAAGCTGTGTCTAGGTTTGTGTCAATGTAACAAAAATTATCTATGACATGCCTTCATAAAATCATGTAAGTCAACATGCATAGCAACATAATTAACAATAATTTTAAGTGCACACAGAACCTAAATTTCAGCCAGCTAATTTGTAAATTGAAGTAAATTGTTTAATGAACCTATATTCCAACACCGTGTTTCTACTGGTGGATTTAAAAATTACCTTCATGAAAAAATTATTGAAATTCTGCTGTGAAATTCTAGCACAGATAAGCCTTGCAAACATGTTACTTAGAAAAAGTACTTAAAGAAAATGGAGGAAGCTTTTTCCCAACCTTCAAAGGACTGAAATGTATTCTAAAACGCATAGTACTGCTATGTAAAAATGGAACTGCAACATTTTTAGACACGAATGGCAACCAGTAAAAATACAGTGGACTCAGCATTACTGACAGCATCATCATGAGTCTCAAAGCCATGAAATTTACAATCCCATTACACAGGGTCAGTAAAACATGAAGTCCTTTTTGGCTAGTGTCATAGATTCAGAATGTTCTAGACAGTTTGATTCAGTGAGGGAAAAAATGTTCAACTTACAGATGATGCAGATTCAGCTGGTCAAGAACTTATGCATGAATTTATAAAATATCTGCTAAGAAATATGGGGGAATTGGTTTACAATAAAAGAAAGTTTAAAGTCAAGTAAAAGTTACATTATAAAAGACTAGCCAGGCAGGCTGGAGAGATATCTCATTGGCAGAGGAGACAACTTCCTGAACAAAACAACAACTGCACAGGCTCTAAGATCAACAATCAATAAATGGGATCTCATGAAACTGAAAAGCCTCTGTAAAGCAAAGGACACTGTCATCAGAACAAAACGACTGCCTACAGACTGGGAAAGATCTTCACTAACCCTGTATCTGACAGAGGGCTAATATCTAGAATATATAAAGAATTCAAGAACTTAAAAAGCAACAAATCAAATGATCCAACTAAAAAAAAATGAGGTACAGAGCTAAACAGAGAATTCTTTATAGAGTAATATTGAATGGCAGAGAAGCAGTTAAAGAAATGCTCAATATCCTTAGACATCAGGGAAATGCAAATCAATATGACCCTGAGATTTCACCTTACACCCATTAGAATGGCTAAGATGAAGAACTCAAGTGACAATACATGCTGGAGAGTATGTGGAAAAAGAGGAACCCTCCATTGCTGGTGGGAATGTAAATTTGTACAACCACTTTGGAAATCAATCTGGCACTTTCTATATCACTCATAGACATATATCCAAATTATGCTCAAGTATACAGTTAGGATATTTGCTCAACAGTGTTTGTAGCAGCTTTAATTGTAATAGCCAGAATCTGGAGACAACCCAGATGTGCCTCAACTGAGGAATGGATACTGAAATTGTGGTACATTTACACAACAGAATACTACTCAGCAATTAACAACAAGGAAATAATGAAATCTGCAGGCAAATGGTGAGAAATAGAAAAGATCATCTTGAGTGAGGTATTGCAGAAGCAGAAGGACACACATGGTATATAGTTACTTTTAAGTGGATATTAGATGTATAATACAAGATAAACATAGTAAAATTCAGAAAGGCAAAAAGGGACAGACATCGGAAATGGGAGAAAACAGGGAACAGAACAGGAGACTACCACAGAGGGCCTCTGAATGACTCTACCCAGCAAGGTATCAAAGCAGATGTTGCGACTCATGGCCAAACTTTGGGCAGAGTGCAGAGAATCTTATGTAAGAAGAGGAGATAGAAAGACTTGGAGGTGACAGTAGCTCCACAAGGAGAGCAACAAAACCAAAAATCAGAGTCCAGGTTTTTGTTTTTTTTTTTTCTGAGACTGATACTCCAACCAAGGGCCAAGCATGGAGATAACCTAGAAGCCCTGCAGAAATGTAGCCCATGGCAGCTCAGTCTCCAAGTGGGTCCCCTAATAATGGCAATAGGAACTGTCTCTGGTACAAATTCAGTGGCTGGCTCTTTGATCACCTCTCTGTGAGGGAGTGGGGGAGCAGCCTTACCATTCCACAGAGGAAGACAATTCAGGCAGTCTTGATGAGACCTGATAGACTAGGGTCACATGGAAGGGAAGGAGGATTTCCCATATCAGTGGACTGAGGGAGGGGCAAAGGAGGAGAATAGGGAGGAGATAGAATTGGAAGGGGATGAGAGGCAGGGGGGGGCTACAGCTGGAATACAAAGTGAATAAGCTGTAATTAATAATAAATGAATAAATTTTTAAAAAGAGCATTGGCTGCTCTTCAGAAGGACCTGGGTTCAAGTCTCAGGGCCCACCTGGCAGCTCATAACTCTCTGTAACTTCAGTTCCTTTGGATCTGACTCCCTCACACAGACATGCATGTAGGCAAAACACCAAATATTCTTAAAAATAAAAAATAAATCATTAAAAAAAGACCAGCCTGGCTTGTTGGCTCGTGCCTATAATCCCAGCAGTTGGGGAAGCTCAGGTTCCTCAGGAGTAACGTAACTACTAGAGCTGATACATGTACTGGGGAGAGAGTCATTCTGGTTTTGGGTTTATTTACAGTAAATTTATTGAACACTTTAATGTAACATGGTTAAGAGAGTCCAACAATAGTATCAAACCTGGGAGGCTAGGAAAACCAGTACACACTGTCTATAATGCGTGCTGTGTCAGCATTCTTTGTTTCTAAAGGCCTAGAGGGTCTCTATACTCTACCAGTGTTCAGTTCATGCCAGAAGCTCAGAGAGAATCAGCAGAGACAACAACAGGGCAAACGAACTCAGATGCTATTTGGAAGGTCAAGTATACAAAAAAACAAACAAATGGCCCTTATTCCTTGTTCTTTTTATCTGGGCAATAATTTTCTTTATAAAGAAGACTTTGTTTACATTCTTTTATGATGGTAGCTATTTATTCACCTCCCATTCTCTAATCAGTGCCTCAAGCACAAAAGGAAGCTTATAAACAGAGTAAAATTTTATTTATTGATAAACAAAATGCAACACCCTGTGGACCACTTATTAACAGACTTGCCAGTTGTAAAGCTTGCTATAAAAGGCCTATAAATATCTATCAGCGTGGAGGCTGTTGATTCTGAACTTACGATCCTGAAAGGGATGTAGAAAAGGAAGGGAGACGTTCAGGCACAGAGGCGTGGTGTACTGTAGGGCTTCTCTCAGCCACAATATCTAACTCGATAAGATGTTTCAGTGGCTAATACTACGTTGTATTACAGTAAATTCTTAGAGGTGACTATCAAGTACATGAGCCACAATGTTACTGCATCCTCTGAAATTAGCAGAGACATGAACTGAAACAGCTGCCAGCATATATACAACAGGGTCCCCTAGGGAGGAAGCTTAGTCCTAGCGTTTTTTTTTTTTAATTTTGATTTTTGAATTGATATCTCACTAACTCTATTTTGTTCTATAATTTACTGACCCTGTGAAACTCACTTTTTATTCCTAGAAAAGATTACTTAAATACTACCTATGCTCCTCTCCTACATCTGTTTCCTCTCTGGCCTCTGCTCAAGTGTCGATTCAAATACACAGCTCCAAAGACAGTTTGATAGATGAATGGGCTTTTGAAATTTAAACTAAATCCTTGCCATTATTTATAACTTTCCATCCTCACAATCCACCATTTTTGCCTATCATCATACAAAAATTACCTTTTAACTATTCCAGATAAATTTTTTATTCAGCTCCTCACCGGCTCATTCACTTTCTCTTTAAGTTTCCCTTTTCAAATCCTGTTATATCTTCAAGCATTGAGCACAATTTGTCTTCCCTTGTTAACGTACTGCCTTGTTAACTCCGATTCTGATTCTTTATTTCATGCAGGGGTATTTGTTCGTGCTTATGATCTAGACAGCACCTACAGCCCAACGAGTCAAATGCCTGTGTGGTATCTTCTCAGTGATAAATGTCTCACTTTATTCTTGACAGCGGCATCTTTGGTACCATTTCATTTTCATCTTTGTCTGACGCTTTGTTTCATTTTTGCTGTTCCACCTGAAATTATTTTTCTCTCATCTGCAGTTACACATAAAATACCCTCTCTCTTTTTTTCTCTCTCTCTTTCCACCACTTTCTCAACCTTGAGATTCACCTTCTACAGAGATTCGCTTAAATATTAATATGTATAATATTTCTGGCAACAGTATTTGCATAACTGTATCAAGTGCCTGTAATTGATAAAATCTATACTCCTGGAAATGTGGAAAGTATTTTGCTTGGGGTTTGAAGTCATCACTAGGTCAGACTTCATTCTGTTTTCTAGAAGTTTATTGTTCACTATAAAATTTAAGATATGCTTTTTGTTCGTATGATGAAAACTGTAACAATATTGCTAAATAGAATAGAATGAGTACCTTGTGGTTGAAATTGATACCCCTTCTAATGTGTGCCTGGCATTGACTCAGATAGAAGAATATTTTATTTTGACGATGGGTCACTTGGATTGGAACTTGAAAAGAACCAAAGCATAGATTTCTGGGTAGAAGTGAAGAAGAAGGATAAAAACTATGTAATTTTACTAGACAGGATCACTTCAAATGATTTTTTGTTTATGAAAATCACATGTATAGGAGTTTTTGTTTTTCAAGGTTAGACTCATTTTGTTAAGAAACTGGTTAAGACAAATTCACAAAAGATGCCATTTGTCAGTAAACATGAGCAAAACCACTTGGACTTTCTTAGAACTACAGTTTGAGGTAAGCGTCATTCTTGGGAGTTTTCACCATGTTCAGAACTGTCATTTAGCACTGATCTTCCCTCTTTCATGTAGGGAAGATAAATGACAAACACCAATTCCAAGTGCACTACTTTGAATATTTCTTTATTGGACCACAGTGATGCAGTTTTTCTAGTCAGAGGATTATTTCAAACTCTTTAGATATATTGTTTTGATACTATTAAAACAGAATTGGATATATTTTGTAATTTCTGTACTTTTAGAGAGTCTCATGTTTCATTATGGAAGTGATAGTAATGCTCCTGCCTTGATAATATGATTTTATTTTATGTAGGTATGAAAATATTTCACTCTTTTGGCAAGTGATAGCATCGCACCACTTGGGATCTGAAATGCAGTGTTTGCCTCTGGTGTCCTAAGTTGGTGCATAGAAAGTTTTCTCTTGTGACTACGGGGGAAGAAAATGTGGCTTCTGACCAGTGATTGATGGCAGAATCCTCTTGTTTAGGTGATAACAAGAAGAAACTTCAGAGCTGTTTCCAGTTGACTCTGTTTCCTCCACAGCTCTTTTAAACAAATGGTCTTTTTTTGTTGTTTTTGTTTTTTGTTCTTTCAGTTTTTTTTTGGGGGGGGGGGATTCTACTAATTTAATCAAGCAAGAAACCCATACTACTCACTGAAGATAAGTGTTGTTATAGTCATTCAGAAGGCACAAGACTCAGGACCAAAATGAGTTATTGATCATTCTGATGTTACATTAAGGAGAAATGAGAAAAGGTCAATTTTCATGTGCCTTGACAGTGGTACACAGTAGACAGAAATGTGTCTCATTATGCCAGGAACATATCATGGTTGGGCCAGGTCTAGGTGATGATGGGAACAGTGGAGGATAACTATGGAAGTTGAATAGTTTCTCTTTGATTGATTATAAATCCATATTTAAAAAAAACACATAGAATCTATGAGGACACAAACATACAAAACAATACACTGTGTACATGTATTATCTGAGCTACAGAATTCATTGTAGATCTTCAGATAATAAGACTTTAATTTTTTTCATGTTCCCTAGCCTTTGATAACTGGAAAAAAACTTGTTTTAAGGTGTTTATTGGAAATTAATCAGTAATAATAAGATGAAGACCCATCTAGTGCTTCAGTTATACCACAATTATGGATGTAATGTGATTTAACTATTATCCCAATATGAATTTCACAAAATTACTATGACATATATAAAATTATTATCCTCATTTTATAGATAAGAAAACTGAAGAATGAAATAACATGACTATTAAATATTAAGTGATAGAGATTGGTTAAAAAAAACCTTAGCTTTCTGACATTATGTTTTTAGCTAATGAACTTCAGTGGTATTTATTTACCTAATTTGATAATTAATCTGATAGTGTTAACCTTGTTTCTTGAAACTTTTTCCGGAGGAAAGAGGTGCTCACAGAAACATATAGGATTAAAAACAAAACAAATCAAAACCTCTGGATACACTTAAGATTCCTGAGCCCCTCTTTGGGCTTATATAATAACTAATTGCTGAAGAGAGGAGACTCTTCAGCAAAGCTGCGTGCAAGTTGTGTAGGGAATTCTGGAGAATGTTGGATGTATAAGTCATCACCCATGATGGGGTGGGCTTTTTAGTGATGCAGCTGCCTAAGTTAACCATTCTCCTGTGACTCCTCACCTGTGTTCCTTTAAGGAAGCTCAATAAATTCACTGATTAAGTAAGCTAAACTTGGAATCAGTTCATAGGGCACCTGTTGATGTCCTCTCTGGGGTGAATAGACATACATACAGAGCTTACATACAGTTAGCACCTTAACTCCAAAGCTTAAGTGTTTATATAAATGCATATGTATACAACTAGGTATTGTTTTCCCCTAAATACATACTTATATAAATTTTTTTACAATGGAACCTTGTCCAAGACATAGATAACATACGTAATTATCACTTTTTTCTATTAAATTGATTTCTGTCAAAACGATAAATATGATAAGATGGCTCAGTGGATACAAGTGCTCTTGAGACTAAGGATGATCCCAGGATCCACACAATGGACGGAGAATGCCAACTTCCCAAGATTTTTGTATGACTTCCTTCCACATGGATACCATGGCAAGAAAATATTTCCCATATACACACAAATAAAAGAAATAAAGAGTAATGTTAAGGGTCATTTATCCCTACTTTTTAAAAAAGACAGTAGTATTTGGTTTTACCCTAAGAAACTGAGCTATTTAGTGTCTGATTCTTGTTCATCTAATCAGCATTGAGAATGAGGTCAATTTTATGTGTTCATTTTCATTGAGTTCTAGAAAGTCTTTAATTTCTTATTTTTGTCTTGATTCATTTTTTTTTCTTTCAGTAGAATGCTGTTAAATTTCTATGAGTTTTTTTTTTCTTTCATTGTGGATCTGAAGCTTTAGTCCATGGTGGTCAAGATAAAGTACAGAGTGTTAGTTCAATTTTCTTTTAACTGTTGAGACTTGCCCTGTGTCTGAGTAAGTGATCAATTTAAGGTATATTCTTTTGTATTTTAGTGCCATCTTAAACTGCAAATATCTAATACTGAGCTATTTATATTTCCTTGATCTTAATACTCAAATTTATTCTTTCTAATGCTTCACTTTAGCAAGGGCCCATTTGATTCCTCAAACTGCTGTTTTTAAAATTAGAATATGAAATAAATGAGATCAAAAATTATATATTTGTAAATATTTTGTTAAAAGCATTTATTCACAAAATACATATTAAAATACTTATTAATGAATTATTCATACTAGAAATCAGAAATTTATTTGAACAAACAACTAATATAGAAACATTAAATTAGTATGTAAAAGGAACAATAAAATTATTATAGTATTTTTATTTTTCCATGTTAGTAGATAGTTAATTTAGGATATTAAAAAAATAGAGAAAGGTAAAAAGAATCATCTTGACCTGATCATTATAAACTGTGCTTGTTTTCTTATAGTTTGTAAAACTATTCTAAATATAATTTAAATGGCACTACATTTGTTAAGTATTAATACCATTAATGGTGATTATTAGTAAATATGTATCTTGGAGTCTACTTGATGCATTTTATTATGTCATTGAATTTGTAGGTAATTTAAAGCTTGTAAACAATTAGTCTCTAGAAATAATGTGGGTTGTACATTTTTGTGTATGGGGTTGGGAGGTTGAACTCAGCACTTTACTCAGGGCAGGACTGCTCTACTCTTGAAGATTATCTTCCTCTCCAGATGTGTGCTATAGCTGGATCTGCAGCTCCCTGTTAGCATCATTCATCTCAGAAGTTGGCCTTCCTGGGCTTTCGTCCTAGAAGATAGAAAGAGGTCTGAATACTATCAGCGTAGATGTAATCTTTATAAACAAATTTGACTGAAAAGGTCATTCAAAATATTCCCTTTTAATAATAATTTCCATGAACTAAGTATCACAGTTGATGTGCCTGTAATAACTGACATATTTTATTATGTAATCCCTGGACTATGAACGCTTAATGAAAAACTTTAAAATGAGTATATTATATCAACTCAAGTCGAATTCTGATTCTACTGGGGACCACATAGGAAAATAAGAAAACATTTCCTAGGAAACAAATCTACTTTAATTCAACAGAGAATATGAAGTTACAGTTTTACTTCACTATAGAGCAATAAGGTGATTTTTCACATTTGCACAAATAGCATTAGAATTAGGATGGAAAGTTGGAGCTAGGCATTTTTGGTGAATTTATCTTATTTTGTCTATAAAATAAAAAAAAATCATATTCTTCTTTTAATAATATGGTCCAATGAGATAACACGGAAAGAAGAATTATATGCAAAAATGCCTTTGCCCATCTATGATGAGAAAGTGAATGTTTTTAACCGATTATATGCACAGTTATCTATAATTCTGTTGCTTTTCAAGAAAGGAGTAATTAGTACATGGAGAGAAAGTGACAGATCCTCCAGGCTCTGTCTTCTGTGCAGCCCTCAGCTGTTTACTTAGAATGGAGATTGCAGCTCACATAGAGGGCACACAGGATGAAAACTGCTCAGGATTCTTTACAATAATGGCTTCCATTTCTTTTAAATAAGAATTTATTTTTTATTGATTTTATAAACGTGGTTATATATTTTCATTTCACCCCCATTTGAATGGAATCTGTGAGAGATCAAACTATGTCATACTGTATTTCTAATCCTATTCACAGTGCTCAGGAAGCTTTGTTAGTAAAAACGGGGGAGGGTCCACATTAAGCTAGTCTAAGGTGACCCCACTTTTCTCACTATATATGTGCATAAAATACAGTGGTTAGACTTGGGCTGCAATAAGAAAATAATTTTTCAAGGTGCTATCAGGTGAGTATATGCAAATTATCTTACTCATAAAGTCTGTTTCACTGTTTCACATGGCTTACATATATCAAGGCATCAAATTCTAAACCTCACACTCATGATTTTTTTCCAGCACATTTCAGTATTACACACCTTGAATTTTTTTGGTTTTTATTTTCAAGAATGTCTCAGTAAAATAAGTGTGTAAAGGTAAAAGTTTTGAACTCTGTTGCTACTGTGAGACCTGTTACAATTAAAAAATACTCCGCTTTACAAGAAAAAGTTGGAAGAGGAAATCAGTAGGAATTTGGTATATTTTTCTCTCCATAGCAAGTAAACACTTACACGGGAATCAATTTGTTTCCTGTAAAGAGAAAGCTCAAAAAATACAACTTAACATTTTGTTAAAAATACATCCATAACTTCTAAAAGTGGAACTTATACATAGCAAGATATACATAAACACAAAGATATTCAGATATTCAAGTATTTAGCAACTTCCCACACACATCATATATCATAAAATCTTTGTCTTATATTTGATCCATTTAGTATGAGATAAAGTTAATGAAATAAGTGTAAAAAGTCAGTGTGCAAGTACTACATAAAAACATAAATCTAGGAAGAGAAATGAAAATACAAGAGTATTGGGTGAATAAAGAATGTGTTCTGCAGGACAGGAGTCTACCACAGAGGGCATCTGAAGGGTTCTACCCTGCAGGGTATCAAAGCAGATGCTGAGACTCATAGCCAAACTTTGGGCAGAGTGCAGGGAATCTTATGAAAGAAGCAGGAGATAGTAAGACCTGGAGACGACAGGAGCTCCACAAAGAGAGCAAGGGATCCAAAAAATCTGAGTGCTGGCGTCTTTTCTAAGACTGATACTCCAGCCAAGGACCACTCATGGAGATGGCCGGAAACCCCTGCACAGATGTAGCCCATGGCAGTTCACTATCCAAGTGGGTTCCATAGTAATGGGGACAGGGACTGTCTCTGACATGAACTGATTGGCCTGCTCTTTGATGACCTCCCCCTGAGGGGGGAGTAGCCTTACCAGGCCACAGAGGAAGACAATGCGGGTTCCTGATGAGACCTGATAGACTAGGATCAGAGGGAAGGGGAGGAGGACCTCCCCTATCAGTGGACTGGGGAAGGGACACTGGTGGGGGAAAGGGAGGAAGGATAGGATTGGGAGGAGAGGAGAGAGGGAACTACAAGGGGGATACAAAATGAAAAAATGTAATTAATAAAAATGAAATAAGAATAATAATAAAGAATGTGTTCTGTAAATTAAGGTGAAGAGGTCAAGTGGAAAAGTTTGGTTTCAATGCCCTCTCAAAACTGATTCCTTGTTTTGTTTTGTTTTATGGAGGGTGGGTGGTTGGGGGACAGACCTGCATTGTACAAAAGTTCTTTAGTAGGGCTGTGTCTATTGTGTCAGGAAAACAATGAGACTACTGTGTCAGAACAAAAATCTGCTACTAGGTATGGGAGCAGGCTGTGACATAAGCTGAAGATTCCCACCATAGGACCTGACCAGAAAGACAGGTTCAAATAAAGCAACTTTCTAACTTACAGTGTCAGGTGTGCAGAACTCTGATTTCCTCTGGTTTTAGAAGACTAGCTTGGAAGGAGGTTTTCTATTCAGCAATTTTATCTGTAAATGTAAACGAGTTAGAGAGTCGTTTATAGTCCTTCCCTCCACACACAGAGTTTGTGACAAACTCCTGCAAATGCCTGCAGTCCTGTAAATGATGAGAAGGAACACCCTTCTAGCTCAAGATACAGTTGGTATTTTTTGTAATCTGGTATCAAACATTTTGAGTTGCAGGGACTCACAGTTTTCAGAATTAAAAGAGGATTGTGGTCTTGTTCTTTTGCTTTGATTCTGGGTAAAATGTGCTGTACATTTCTGATAAGGAGAGTATTTGAACTAACATGTCAACATATTGTTGGTTGCTAGGTTGAAATTGTAAGTCTACAATGCTAGGGTCTTGGAGGAAGTTGCTAGATTGAGGGTTTGTGTCTTAGATATATTTCTGCAAACACAGTATTGCAAGAAGCATGCCCCACGTCATACTGTTATTTATCTATCTTGTATTAGAGATACATTTTAGGTCACAATGTGTACTTCTTTAGTCTTGACACTCTTTTATTTATTTTATTTTATTTATTTATTTATTTATTTTTATGATTCTTTTTTAAAGTACAGTGTTTTTATTAAATTTTTAAATATTAGTTACAGTTTATTAAGTTTATATCCAAGCTGTATCCCACTCCCTTATTCCCTCCCAACCCCACCCTCCCTCCCTCATCTCCTCCCTGCCCCTTTCTAAGTCCTCTGATAGGAGAAGACCTCCTCCCTTTCCATCTGACACTGGTTTATCATGTATCTTCAGCACTGGCTGCAAATTCCTCTGTGGCCTGGCAGGGTTGCTCCTTAATTAACTCATTTTTTCCTGGAATCTTTTCTAAGTAGGTTTACATCAGTGTGGAATTACACACTCTATGGGTACATATATGTGTATGTTAGTGTGGTATGTATCCATGTCCACATTTGTAGGTGAACTTGTGTTTATGTGTTTTATATGTGTGGATACCTGAGACTGGAAAATGAGGTAGGGAATCTTCCTCAATTTCTTTCCACCTTACTCACTGAGGCTCTTACTTACTCACTCTCTCAATCGATCCCAGGCCTCACTGATCGGATGTAGCTAACCAGCTTGCTCTGGAGATTCACTATCTTGGACTTCTGATTGAGTGGTAAAATTACAGGTGAGCTGCCATGTGAACACAGGTATTTATGTGGGTTCTGGGTATTAAACTCTGATGCTCATCCTTTTCTATAAGTGCTATATCTACTGAACCATTTCCCCAATTACAAATTTATTTCATGGTATTTTTACACCAATATTTTCTTTGTCAGTTTTAAAATTCCTTTTATTGTTTATATCACACCTCAGCATGTTGATACTGTATTATCTTTAGCTTTATATATGGCTATTTTTCAGGTAGGAAATCTCATTACAATAGTTAATTAAAAGTGCCTGCCAAAGCTGAGTGAAATCTGTACTCAAAACCATCTCCAAGTGCTTGTTTCTTCATCATACACAATTAAAAACAATTCTATCTAGAAGTGTAAGACTGATGTGTCATCTTTGATCTTCTAATGGGAAATAGCTTACTAGAGCTATTTTATTTGCTCCTTTCTGTACAGTGATTATTTTCCACTCATATCCTGAAGCACAGCAGAAGACTATATCCCATGGCTTGCCCAGGAACAAAACCACCCTGACACACTGTGCTGGTTTCAGTCTCCTGTTGCATTTTTCATTCTGGCTACCTCCTCCCTGCCATACCTTCTCATGTATTGACATGCCTCTGCTCATGCTTTGCCATGGTACTGCTCTAACTGCTTTCCATTCAGTAAATGGGAAAGTTTCTAGGCATATACACTCTCTGAGATAGAGAGAGGGTTAGGAGTGAAAGGTATGGCATAGACCCACAGACTGGGATCTTTTCTTGAATCAGAAGCCCTATGCACTTGCTTCTGTAGATAGTTGCTTTTTGACTCCAAGGAGCTTGCATGCCTGTCTACTCAATCAGCAACGTAGGAAGATATAAGTAAATCCATCTCTGATCCTTACATTATGCTTCTGAATGGCCTTAGCACCTTCATCCCACTGATAATGTTAAATGTTCATAGTCAAATAGACTCCTGACAATATTTCTAAATAGCTACACTTTAAAAAATTCATGTGGGTCAAACTAACTTCTGAATCAGTGCTGTGGACATGGCTCCATAAACCAAGTTCTTGTTTCACAAGGATAAGGGTCCATGGAATCCTTGGGATGTCCATTAAACAGCCAAGTATAGGGAGCTGGAATCCCACTGCTGGAGGAGGAGCCTTCTTCACTAGTAGCCAGTCTAGCTGAACTGCTGAGTTACAAGTTCAGTGGAAAACCATGTCCCAAAAGCTAAGGTGGAGGAAGACAGAAGACACCCAGTGTCCACCCTGGGCCTTCACATGAAAATACACGTGAACTCATACTCAGTACACAACACACACATGCACACATATAGACAACTGCTGACATACCTTAGGAATGAATGCTGCCTCAATTCATCTTGACCTGCCACGGCAGCAACAGTAAGCAGAAGTCTGTCCTTTGGAATCTGTCCTTTGCTCTGACCATTTTCTCACAGCCCACTCACCACCAGCTCTTCAAGTAGTCATGACAGTTAGGTTTTATGTTTTTCGCATTTTCATCATTACACTTTCCCCCAGTAATTACCATTTCAGAGATAATAGCAGTGTGCTCAACCAGATACTTGCCTCACAGCAGAATGTCTATTTTGGAAAGAATTATGAAAAATGATAAAAGAAAGGGCACAGGGTTTTATGTACATGTATCATAATTTGTCTATTTATGAGTAATTTGTCTGAACTTTACTATGATATATACATTTATATATGTATATATATATATATATGTAGTTATATAGTTGTTATTTTGTAGTTCTGCTTGTTTGGTTTCTGGAAGAAGGTCTCACATAGGTTAGGTTAATCTTGAACTTTCTTTATTTGGTAATTTTTTTTGGTAACATTTAAAAATTTATTTATTAATTAAAATTTATTCACTTTGTATCTCAGCTGCAGGCCCCTCCTTGTCCAATCCTACTCACCTTTCCTCTTCTCCTCCCTTGCCCCTTCCAGAGTCCACTAATGGGGAGGTCCTCCTCCCCTTCCATCGGACCTTAACCTATCAGGTCTCATCAGAAACTTGCATTGTCTTCCTCTGTGTCCTGGTAAGGTTGTTCCCCCTTCAGAGGGAGGTGATCAAAGAGCCAGCCACTGACTTCATGTCAGAGACAGTACCTGTTCCCATTATTAGGGAACCCACTTGGATACTGAGATGCCATGGGCTAAATCTGTGCAGGGACTCTAGGTTATCTCCATGCATGAACCTTGGTTGGAATACTAGACACAGAAAAGATCCCTATGCCCAGATTTTTGAGTTCTGTTACTCTTCATGTGGAGCTACTGTTCCCTCCAGGTCTTTCACCTCCCCCTTCTTTCATAAGATTCTCTGCACTCTTCCCAAAGCTTGGCCATGAATCTCAGCATCTGCTTTGATACCTTTTTGGGTAGTCTTCCAGAGGCCCTCTATGGTAAGCTCCTGTCCTGCTCCCTGTTTACTCTCTCTTCTGATGTCCATCCCATTTGCTTTTCTGAATGAGGTTTGATCATCTTACTCAAGATTGCTCTTCTTGCTTAGCTTCTTTAAGTGTACAGATTTTAGTATGTTTAACATTATGTCTAATATCCACTTATAAGTGAGTATATGCCATTTATGTCTTTATGCTTCTGGGATACCTCACTCAGAATGATCTTTTCTAATTCTCACCATTTGCTTACAAATTTCATGATTTCCTTGTTTTGAATTGCTGAGTACTATTCTGTTGTCTAAATGTACCACAATTTCTGCATCCATTTCTCCATTGAGGGTCTTCTGGGTTGTTTGCAGATTTTGGCTATTATGATTAAACCTGCTGTGAACACAGCTGACTGAAAATCCTTGTTGTATACTTGAGCATATTTGGGATATATGCCTATGAGTAGTATAGCTGGATCTTGAAGTAGCAGTATTCCTAATTTTCTGAGAAAGTCCCAGATGTATTTCCAAAGTGGTTGTTACAAGTTTACATTCCCACCAGCAATGGAGGAGGGTTCTTCTTTCTCCACATCCTCTCCAGCCTGTGTTGTCACTTGAGTTTTTTATTTCAGCCATTCTGATAGGTCTAAGGTGAAATTTCAGGGTTGTTTTAATTTGCATTTCCCTGATGACTAAGGCTGTTGAATATTTCTTTAAGCGTTTCTCTGCCATTCAATATTCCTCTATTGGGAATTCTCTGTTTAGCTCTGTACCTCATTTTTTAACTGTATTACTTGATTTGTTGCTTTTTAACTTTTTTAGTTCTTTATATATTCTGAATATTAGCTTTCTGTCAGATGTAGGTTGGTGAAGATTCTTTCCCAGTCTGTAGGATGTCATTTTGTTCTGATAACAGTGTCCTTTGCTTTACAGAAGCTTTTCAGTTTCATGAGTTCCCATTTATTGATTGTTGATTTTAGAGCCTGTGCTGTTGTTGTTTTGTTCAGGAAGTTGTCTCCTGTGCCAATGAGTTCTAGGCTCTTTCTCACTTTTTCTTGTAACCGATTCAGTGTGTCTGGTTTTATGTTGAAGTTTTTGATCCACTTGAACTTTAGTTTTGTGCAGATTCAATGCAATTCCCATCAAAATACCAACACAATTCTTTGCAGATGTTGAAAGAACAATTCTCAACTTCATATGGAAAAACAAACCCCCAGAATTGTTAAAACAAACCTGTACAACAACAGATCATCTGGAGGCATTTCTATCACTGACCTCAAGTTGTACTACAGAGCTATAGTAATAAAAACTGCATGGTATTGGCATAGAAACAGAATGGTGGATCAATGGAATGGAATAGAAGACCCAGAAATAAACCCATACACCTATGGATACTTGATTTTTGTCAAATATGCCATAAACATACAATGGAAAAGAAGATAGCATCCTCAACAAATGATGTTGGTCTAACTGGATGTCAACATGTAGAAAAATGTAAATAGATCCACATTTATCACCCTGCACAAAACCACAAACTTTCTATGTGCCTGAAGATAATCTCTTGTCTTTCTGCCTTCATCTCCCAAGTTCTGAGATGGGAGGAGTATGCTACTATACTCTTCTAATGTCCCGATATTTTGAGATGATTTATGACTATTTTGTAACTAAATGTTTCATTAGTTTTTATTTTTTAATAGCTAAGAGAAAAAATGAGTGACCTGCTCTAAATGTACAAACTGATAGCATCACTTCTTTGGATAGTTGGTTTTGTTATCATATTTTAGGAAAATGTAGCCCCTTACTTGCAAGTCACCATAGTCCAGAATGCCAGAAAGTTCTGCCTACATTTTTGTATCACATAAAGAAATTCATAAATTGTTTTTATTCCTATTTTGCCATTTACTCATTAAAATTCAAATTATATCATCAGTGTCTCTTGCAGATGGAAGACTCTACACTTTTCCCAATACACTTTTGAAAACCACACACAAATGCCACTAATAACATAAAAGAAATTAAAATACAAGCCTCACAGATCTTTTAAAAAATTTAAACTTTGGATATTAGTTTTGGCAAAAAAATACAGTTAATGCACTCTAGGAACTGATGTGAGAAATAAGATAAATAGGAACAAAAGAGCTACACGACAGATAATAGACAATATGAAATTGAATAACAAATGCACGGAATAGATAAGGGAGAGTCAGAGAGAAGGTCAGAGTGAGCTTCCAGCCAGTAGGAAAGACAGGATTGTTTCATGCAGGTCGTAGTGCAGTGAACTGAGCCCACCCAGGTGCACCTGAAGAAGCCTGGTGGCCTTCTGTAAATGTTAATTATATGGTTCAGTAGCAAACAGATGAGGATAGGTAAGATGGAGATCCAAAACACAGACAAAACTAGAGTGAAGAGAATCATGTAGAACAGTGGTCACAGACACGAGTAAAGATTCTCCAGCCTGAATCCTGGACCCGGAGGCCTGTCATACCTTAGCAAGGCTGAAAGCAACTCCCATTTAGATTCTGGGCCAGAATGGTGCCAGAACCCATGTCCAGCATAGACTGGCCCTATGACTCCTGCAGAGGACAGGGCCGGGAAACTGTTCACTTCTCCTTTAAGAGGGCTTCCTTTCATAAAACGGGTTTGTTCAACTGAACATAATGTCCCCCAAATTTGTGAGATCTATAGTATAATGTGTTACCTATAGTTAATACTATTGCAATACAGTCTCAAAAATATTCAAGCGGCGGTTTTGAGTATTCTTTTCACATAAGAATACATACTTTTTTTACATAAAAGTAAGTATGCAGAATAGTATACATTAGCCCTCCAACAATTTATACATACTTCAAAACTTGATGTACAAGAATATAAACTATTTTACACTCTCAATTACACACTTCTTATTTTAAAGTTGAAAAAATTTATCCATAAATGAAAGTTCTTTTACACTTAAAAAATTTTAGACTTGCATGTTCCCTTCTCATTAACTGGCTGGGGAAAATACAGTTTAGAATGGAGGAGGATATTTTTATATCTGTGTGAACACTGAGTCCTGCCGTTGTTAATTGCTCATGTCATACTAAAGGCCATCAATTACATCACACAAATTACAACATGGGAATTAAAATGAAGAATAAGACAGAGGCAAAAAAAAAAGGAACTGCAATATGGTCATAGAATTATCAGCAGAATGGAACTGGGAATTCCTTTTGATTGTGACAGATTGTTCCCTTTTCCAGGCCTGGCACGCAGTCTTCAAATACGCGGGTTACCATACACGTCAGTAAACAGTTGCAACACACTCCTTGCTAGGCAGGAATATTTGGCAGAACACGCTGTGCACTAGAACACCAGCAGCTGTTAGGCCTCTGGGGTGAAGTGTTAACTGAAGTGCTGGCTCTGCCAGATCCTGCAGCTAGCACAGGTTCCTGTGAGACCCTTCCAGGAGCCTGATGCCTGCAGCTTCACATCTAAGCCTAGAGCAGAGCAGCATTTTTAACTTTTGGGAGAGTATTAGGAACAGAAAAACAAAATTTAACACGAGGAAGCAAACAATGCAAAAATGAGAAGGAGATCAGGCTTTCTGAAGAGCGTTTTTTTTGTGTGTGGTCTGTCGAAGGGAAATGTTGTTAAGGCAACCTGCATAAATTCTTTGGAATGATGTTATCAAGTTCAATTGCACCTTAAAAGAGCAACACCAATAGTTTTTAAGGAGTGTCTTATTTTTTCAAATTGTTTTGTAGAGTATTCCATAAATGCTACATATGTTTCATATACCCACATAGGGCTGAGGAGAGACTGTCAGTCTCACACTAGAGCACAGTGATCCCCCTCTTCCCATCTTACAGTTCCCTGTGCTGCAGCTGTATGCACACAACACATTACCCAGCGGTTTGCTCTTTTTGAAGCAATGCCCAACTTATATCTTGGTTTTACCAATGTCTAAGAAGACGTATGCACTGTGCATGTCACCATGCCATTCCAGTGTCTGCCTTGAGCCACACATCTACGGTATCTATTCAAAAGCCATATTGATCCAGTAGAATATATGTGGAAAATGCTAGAAACTGTCAATATGTTGTTTGTTTTGGCATATTTATATTGAATACATATATTACATACCTAAGAGAAATAGGAAATTTTAAAACTGAAAAAAAAATCCAACATCATTTCTTTTAAATAACTTGTTTTGTTATCCCAAAAGGCTAGTGTACAAGAAACACACACACACGCCTTGATTTGGTGTTAGAAAATGAAATGGAAAAATTCGATTTTTTTCACATATACAATACAAATTAAATTATATATTCTGCAGTGTTTCTTGATGCTGAAATTTTAAAATATTTTCCATATGTATCTCTTTAAAGATATGCAGGTTTCCAAGACCAATACACATCAAATTAAAATTCACTGAGGTAGGTACAGGATGTAGTATTTGACTCTGCTGAGCAGTCATGATGTCCATTTTAGCATTGGCTGAATACACCAAGCTCCATTGCCTTCTGGTACATAAATCAGGCAAAAGTGAGGCTTCATTCAGTTCTCTGTGGCTTGTAATAGATGTTGATCACATTAAGGAAATTTTCACAAGATGTAAAGTTTTATTATATACATCTTTCTAGAGGTGCACATATAATCGTAGTTTTTAAATAACTAATTAATTGTATTTTAAGTGAGGTTTCACACAGGTACAGTGGACTTCTGTCAAACCCATGGCCATCTGCCTACACCAGACTCCTGAGTGCTGGCATTGCTCACACAAACCACTTTGCCTGTTTCTGAGGTATGTTTTAGATTCACATTATAATCTATATTTAAAGCATGTTTTGGTTAGGAGCTGAATATAAAGCAGCATCAAATATGAGCATTTATTTAGCACAGGACAGAAAGGCTAAAAATAAGTGAAACAAAATGGCCTGACCTAGCAGAAGTCATGGCTACTTCCTGTCCCAGTTTCTCTCACTAGTTTGTGACAAATATCTCTTCAAAGGCATCCCCGAAGCATTCAGATACTTGAATTTTGCAGTTAAACCCCTAATTTAAGGATGCTTTTTGTATTTTTATCTTTAATTGCTTTCTTAAGACCAATAATTATCACTTCAAAGAATGGAATTATATATTATCCAGATGGAAATTGCTCCTGCATATTAGGTATAGCTTTAAATTTAGGGACTTTTATTTCTAGTTTATTTTAATGTCTCCTTAAAATAAATGCGTGATATGAAACAAATTATCAAGAGTGACTTTTAGTAGGAGCACATTGATCTCCATTTTCCTCCACCATGCACGGAAAACACTATTACAGACTAGTAAACTAAAGATTGGTGAGTAGACATCCATCCAGTGGATCACAGAATGTTCCTGATTGTAAAATATCTTTCAAGTCCAAACAAGTTTTGTAGATATAAATTTTTAAATAAAGCTAGTTTTCTTTTTGCTTTTTAAAAAGTTTTTTTTTTTTTTACAAATTCATTCATTGTCCCAATTGTAGCCCCTTCCCTCGTTTTGCAGATCTTTAAAAAGTGCTGTCTGTCTAACTAGAGTCTCCAGTTAAACTGCTGAACTACTTGCTACTCAGTGTCTTAAAAAGGAAAATAAGCAATAGAATATCAATATCCCACAGTCTATAAGTGGTACTTCTGTATATGCACCTGTAACATAATGCTATAATAACAGCTAAATGATATATGATCATTGTTCATCAAACACATTTTAATTTCTTTATTTAATCAAAATTCTAAGTACTGTTTTCCTTAAACAAACACTACTGGTCATGGGGTAGAGAAGCCTCTTAATTCTAATCTTATCTCTGAACTAGTGTCCCAAATAAAGCAACAGTATTAATGATATTTGTAACCTGTAAGCATGTGCAGTATTACATTGCAGCAAACCAAAAGTGTCTGTTATCAGTAGTGTGCGTGTAGTAAAAATAACAAATGGCTAAATCATGAACTTATTTCTATGGTGGGACATGGATGAATAATAGTTAATACAAAAGAAGTTGAGGGAACTCAAAATATGTGTTGAGTGCTGTTGTAATGCATTGTGATAAAATATTTCTATCATTCTAAGGGACTGAAATTTTTCTTAGACCTCACAGCCAAAGTTAACAATACTCCTGGAGGTCACTTAAAACTCCTATTGTCATGTTGAACTTAGCCCATTTATCTTACTTGCCTGTAAGACAACAATGTAACAGCTAACATTAGTTACTTGGATTTTTCCATGTAATCAATCTAAGGTTATGAATAGCTGTAATCTTAAATTATGTAGTTTTCTATGCCTTTGACTTAAAGCTAATATACTTATGCTTATTCCTGTGCTATGATATTCATTTGATGAAAACATCATATATGAGTTGAAAGCAATTTTATAAAATAATTATGTGTCTAAAATGTAGAATTCAGCCACACTTTGGGCAGAGTGCAGGGAATCTTATAAAAGAGTGGGATATATTAAGACCTGGAGAGGACAGGAGCTCCACAAGGACAGCAACAGATCCAAAAAGTCTGGGCACAGGGGTCTTTTCTGAAACTGATACTCCAGCCAAGGACCACTCATGGAGATGGCCTGAAATCCCTGCACAGAGGTAGCCTATGGCAGTTCAATACACATTCTTTGAAGTGGGCTCCATAGTAATGGAGACAGGGACGGTCTCTGACATGAACTGATTGCCCTGATCTTTGATCACCTCCCCCTGAGAGGCAAGCATCCTTGCCAGGCCACAGAAGAAGACAATGCAGCCACTCCTGATGAGACCTGGTTGACCAGGATCAGAGGGAAGGGGAGGAGGACCTCCCTCATCAGTGGACTGGGAGAGGAACACAGGTGGGGAACAGGGAAGGTGGGATTGGGAGGGGAGGAAGGAGAGAGGTACAGGGGGATACAAGGTGAATAAATTGTAATTACTAAAAAATTAAAAATGTGGAATTCAACAAGTAGACATTGCTTTATTAACAACAATGTTATAATACTGCCTTAGTCTGGGTCAGTTGAGGTAAACTGGAACTCAAGACTTAATCCCTTGTAAAACTCTGTTAAAGATTTATGTAAAATGTTCAGTGTTTCTTTCACAAGTGATACTTTCTGTGCTTTACAATAAAAGCCCACTGTTAGCAAGAGACACAACTGGACAGACAGATGTACTCAGATACAGTTATACACATATAGACACAGGGACAAAAAGATTCACAAAAAGCATTCAAATAGGTCCAAATTCAGAGTCAGAATAAGTAGACAAGGCTAAAAGAGGACACAGAAAGAGCTAAGCAGAAAACTCAAATCGGGGCTCACTTTTGGTTAAATGATACCAAGAAGAAGTGCTTTGATTTCTTTCCTTTGTGTGATACCAATCCATGATTGGTGACTCTAAATTTTTTATTAATGTATTACATGTTTTGGTGTCTCAAATGAGGAATCATTAATGTATTAAATATATGCAGTGTTGAACTAAAGAGAAAACTAGTCATTATTGAAAATACATTATGCTAATAATACCAAAAAGTGTCAATTGATACATGATTAAAAATAAGTATATATTACCGAATAAAATGTTTTTTTTTACTGAGGTATTATTTACCAGAGACTTGTTCGAAATACAAAATGAAGTTTTCAGAATAAGACATGGCATCTTGGAAACAATAACCATCACTTTAACTTCAAAAGCGAAGATTCCAACTGACAAAGAGGACAATCCAACAAAAACAAACATGATAGTCTATATCCATGTGCTTTGTACAATGTGGCTATAAAACAGCTCTAGGAAAATAAACAAAACCGAGAATAAACACATGCTTCTATCAATGTGTTCTTAATTCCCGAGACATTATTTAGCATATGATGTTTGCAAGCTAAGAGAACAAAACTAAATTATGCACAACATTTTAATATATTGATTATTGTATATAAGGTAATCGAATTAAGAAAATGCATATTTTGTTTACAGACCCATGAACCATGAATCAAAAATGACCATATGAGTGAGACAGTTTATAGACACCAACAGGTTTTGAGGGATTGATATCTTTCTGGTTATGATAAAACTGAATTATATATGAATAATGTCAGGATTAACAGAACATTTCTAAAAATGTAGTGTTGAGCCAGTACACCCCCAGAAATTAACAAAGCAAGAGGTGTGTGGGAAAGAGAGAGAAAGTGGGGGAAGACAGGGTCAGAGACATAGATAAAGAGAGACTCACATGGAAAGCCTGGTAGTGGTGGTGGACACTCAGAACTCTGGAGGCAGAGGCAGGCAGATCTCTAAGGTCAAGCCAGCCTGGTCTACAGCGTGAATTCCAAGACAGCCAAGGCTACACAGAGAAACCCTGTGTCAAAAAACATGGAAAGTTATTGCAGCCAATAGTCAATATTTGTTTCTGGCCTCTACACAATGTCCAAACATTTACTTGTATATCCACAAACACATTTGCACACATAAAAAGGAAATTGAAGCCATAACCAAAGAAGGCATTGCTGAGAACATAACATACATAGAGAGCATCATACACATATATACACTGTGTAGACCCAAGGATCCTTCATTGAGTCATGTAAAATACATAAAACTATCACTGAGTTGAGAGTAGTCATTTACAGTCTTGAAATGAGTATCCATTTTAATTGTTTTTTTAATTTTATTTTTTCTGTATTCTTTAATTTTAATTTTTTTTATTTTTTTAAAATTTCTTCATTATATATCCCATCTGAGGCCCCCTCCCTCAGTTCCTCCCAGTCCCATCTCCCTCTTTCCCTCTATTCCCTTCACCTGGTCCACTGAGAAGGGAAGTTCTCCTCCTCTGCCATCTGCCCACAGCTAATCAAGTCACATCAGGGCTGTCTAAATCCTCTTCTGTGGCCTGGTAGGTAAGGTGGAATCGCCAGGGGCAAGTGATCAAAGAGCAGGCAACTAAGCTCATGACAGAGGCAGCCCCTGCTCCCATTTCTTGAGAACTCACAGGGAGACTGAGCTGCCATTGGCTACATCTGAGCAGGGGTCTAGGTCCTTTCTATGTGTGGTCCTTGGTTGGTGCATCAGTCTCTTCGGGACCACCTGGGCTCAGATTTTTTAGCTTTACTTCTCTCCTTGTGGAGATCCAGTTTCCTCCATTTCCTTTCATCAGCCCTTTCTTCCATAAGACTCCCTGTGCTCTGCCTGGGCCCTGGTTAGTTGGCTCTGTTGGCCTTGTGGACCTCCTGTCCTCTTTGGTCCTTCTATCCTCCCCATCCTCTGCTCTTCTACAAGGCTCCCCATACTCCACCCAATGATTGGTTTAGGACTCTGTATCTGTTTCCATCAGCTGCAAGGTAGAGCCACTTAGAGGACAGCTATGCTAGCTCCCTTCTATAAGTAGAGTAGAGTATCCTTAATCATGTCAGGGGGTTGCTGGATTCCATGGGGTGGGTCTCAGGTTGGACCACTCATGGGTTGGACATTTCTTCAATCTCTGCTTTATTTTGTCCCTGCACATTGTTGTAGGCAGGGTACATTTAGGGTGGAGGGTTTTCTGGGTGAATTGGTGTTGTTATCCCTCCACTAGGAGTAATGTCTAATTAGAGGGTGGCCACTTCAGTCTCCATGACCCTGTTATTAGGAGTCTCAGCTAGAGTCACCATCACAATTTTTCAGGAGCCTATCTTGTCGAGGATCTCCAGTTTATCACAGAGAATACTAAGCCTAAGGTTTCTCTTCTTGCTACAAGCCCTGTCTTACCACTCTTCCCAGGTCTAATATCAACCCCCATTTCTCTCCATGTTTCCTCTTTTACCCTGTTCCCTTTCTTCTTTTTTAAAATGTAATTTATTCATTTTTATATCAATCACAGGTTAGGTACTTTGCATCCTAGGTGTAGCCCCCACTCTCATTCCCTCCCACTCTCCCCATCCCTCCCTCATCTCCTCCCTGCCCTCTCCAAGTCCACCTACAGGGGAGGATCTCCTCCTCTTCCATCCGACCCCAGTTCATCTTGACTCCTCAGGGCTGGCTGCAATGTGCTCCCCTGAGATCTAGCCAGGCTGTTACTCCCTGGAATGTATGGGGGAGGGTCAAAGAGCCAGTCATTGAGTTCATGACTGAAACAGTCCCTGTTCCCCTTACTAGGGTCTTCAGTTGGACACCGAGCTACCATGGGCCACATCTGAGCGGGGGTTCTAGGCCATATCCATACATGGTCCTTGGTTAGAGAAACTGTCTCATAAAGGCCCCTGTGCCCTGCTCAATTTTGTCTTTGTAGAGCTCTTGTTCTCCCCAAGTCTTACTAACTTCCTGTATTTTCATTATTATTCCCCACCCTCTGCTGAAGGCTTGGTTGTGAGTCTTAATATCTGCTTTGATACATTGCTATATTGATTCTTTCAGAGGCCCTCTTTGGTATGCTCCTGTCCTGTTGCTTGTTTTCTCCTGAATTCAATGTCCATCCCATTTGTTCAT
>CM053760.1:34935772-34956649 GCA_028658305.1 Pachyuromys duprasi | reverse complement strand
ATCTGGGTTGTTTCCAGGTTCTGGCTATTACAAATAAAGCACTTACGAACATAGTTGAGCAAATGTCCTTGTTGTGTACTTGAGCATCTTTTGGATATATGCCTAAGAGTGGTATAGCTGGGTCTTGAGGAATCACTATTCCTAATTGTCTAAGAAGGAGCCAAATTGATTTCCAGAGTGGATGTACAAGTTTGCATTCCCACCAGCAATGGAGGAGGGTTCCTCTTTCTCCACAATCTCTCCAGCATGCGTTGTCACTAGAGTTTTTGATCTTAGCCATTCTGGTGGGTGTAAGGTGAAATCTCAGGGTCGTTTTGATTTGCGTCTCCCTGATGGCTAAGGACATTGAGCATTTCTTTAAGTGTTTTTCTGCCATTCTACAGTTCTCTTCAGAGAGTTCTCTTTTTAGCTCCATACCCCATTTTTTAATTGGATTACTTGATTTCTTGCTTTTTCTTTAATCACTTTTACTGTCTATTCTATTTCTACTTCTAAGTAGGAGTTAAGTGTCCTCCTTTGGGTCCTCCTTGTTATTTATCTTCTTTGGGTCTGTAAGTAGTAATATTATTCACAATTTCTTGTGGAAAAATACAAATCTAGAATACCTAAAACAATCCTGTACAATAAAAGATCTGGAGATATTTTCACCCCTGATTTCAAACTGTATTACAGAGCAATAGTAATAAAAACTGTATGGTACTGGCATAGAAACAGACTAGTTGATCAATGGAATCAAATTGAAGACCCAGAAATATACCCACACACCTATAGACACTCCAGTTTTGACAAAGAATCCAAAACCACAATGAAAAAATGAAAGCATCTTTAGCAAATGGTGCTGGTCTAATTGGATGTCTACATGTAAAAAAATGCCAAAAAATCTGTATCTATCACCCTGCACAAAACTCAAGTCCAATTGCATTAAATACCTCAACATAAAACCAGACACATTAAATCTATTAGCAGAGAAAGTAGGGAAGAGCCTTGAACTCATTGTCACAGGAGACAACTTCCTGAACAGAACACCAACAGCTCAGGCTCTGAGATCTACAATTAATAAATGAGACCTCCTGAAACTGAAAAGCTTCTGTAAGATAAATGATACTGTATGCCAAATAAAACTAAACTGCAGCCAGCATATTGGGAAAATATCTTCACCAGCCCTATATCTGAAAAAGGGCTAATATCTAAACTATATAAAGAACTCAAGAAATTAAACACCAACGGAGAAATAATCCAATTAAGAAATAGTGTACAGAGCTAAAAAGAGAATTCTCAACAGAGGAATATAGAATAGCATAGAAGCACTTAAAGAAATGCTGAACATCTTTAATCATCACGGAAATGCAAGTCAAAACAACTCTGAGATTACATCTTTCACCCATCAGAATGGCTAAGATAAAAACAACATGTGACAACACAGGCTGACAAGGATGAGGAGAAGGGGAACACACCTCAATTGTAGGTGAGAGTACAAACTTGTACAACCACTCCAGAAATCAATCTGGAGCTATCTCAGAAACTTGAGATTAGCTCTACCTCAAGACCCAGCCATACTACTCCTGGATATACACCCAAAACATGTTCTATTCAGGGTCCTCCTTCTTGCTTAGGTTCTTTGGTTGTACAGATTTCAGTATGTTTATCCTATATTATATGTCCATTATCCACTTATAAGTGAGTATATACCATGTGTGTCTTTCTGCTTTTGGGATAGATCACTCAGGATGATCTTTTCTAGTTTCCACCATTTGCCTGCAAATTTCATGATTTCCTTGTTTTTTTAATTGCTGAGTAGTATTCCATTCTGTAAATGTACCACAATTTTGTATCCATTCCTCAGTTGAGGGACATCTACCTTGTTTCCAGATTCTGGCTACTATGAATAAAGCTGCTACAAACATGGTTGAGCAAATGTCCTTTTTTTGTGTACTTGAAATGTTTTGGATATATGCCTAGGAGAGGTATAGCTAGATCTTGAGGTAGTACTATTCCTAATTTTCAGAAAAATTGCCAGATTGACTTCCAAAGTGGTTATACTAGTTTACACTCCCACGAGGAATGGAGATGGGTTTCTCTGTGTCTACATCTTCTCCAGCATGTGTTATCACTTGAGTTTTTGATTTTAGCCATTCTGATGGGTGTAAAATGGTATCTCAGGGTCGTTTTGATTTGCATTTCCCTGATGACTAAAGATGTTGAGCATTTCTTTAAGTGTTTCTTTGCCATTTGATATTCCTCTCTTGGGAATTCTCTATTTAGCTCTGTATCCCATTTGTTAATTGTATTGCTTGATTTGTTGCTGTTTAACTTCTTTATGTATTCTGGATGTTAGCTTTCTGTCAGATATAGGGTTGGTGAAGATTCTTTCCTAGTCTGTATGCTATCATTTTGTTCTGATGACAGTGTCTGATGCTCAATACACATTCAGAAAGGCAAATAGGACAGACATTGGAAGAGGGAGAAAACAGGGAACAGGACAGAAGCCTCCCACAGAGGATTTCTGAAAGACTCTACTCAGCAGGGTATCAAAGCAGATGCTGAGACTCACAGCCAAACTTTGGGCAGAGTGCAGGGAATCTTATGAAAGAAGGGGGAGATAGAAAGACCTGGATGGGATAGAAGTTCCACAAGGAGAGCAACAGAACCAAAATATCTGGGCACAGGCATCTTTTCTGAGACTGATACTCCAAACAAGGACTATGCATGGAGATAACCTAGAACCCCTGCACAGATGTAGCCCATGACAGCTCAGTCTCCATGTGGTTTCCCTAGTAAGGGGAACAGAGCCTATTTCTGACATGAACTCAGTGGCTGGCTTTTAGATCACTTCCCAATGAGGGGGAAGCAGCCTTACCAGGCCATGAGGGAAGACAATGCAGCCAGTCCTGATGAGACCTGATAAACTATGGTCAGATGGAAGGGGGAGAAAGATCCCCCTTATTATTGGAATGGGTAGACAAACATGGGAAGGGAATAGGGAGGGAGGGGGGATTTGGAGGGGACTTAGGAAGGGGCTACAGCTGGGATACAAAGTGAATAAATTTTAATTTTAAAAAAAGAAAAAAATAAAGTATTGAAAAGAAAAAAGATGCTCTAATATACAAGGACACTTTATCAATTATGTTTATATGATTTTATTTGTAACAACCAACATCTGGAAACAACCTAGATGTCCCTCACCTGAAGAATTAATAAAGAAATTTTGTTAGATTTATTTACACAATGAAATACTACTCAGCTATTAAACACAAGGAAATTATGAAATTTGCAAGCAAATGGATGGAGCTAGAAAAGATCATCCTGAGTGAGGTAACTCAGACCCAGAAAAACACACATGGTGTATAAGTGGACTATAGTCATATAGTATAGGACTATCATATTAGAACTCATAGACCCCAAAAGTACCCATGTTTATTGAAAATGGATTTTTCTCTCGTACAATGCATCCTATTTTGTATATTTTCTTATTATTTTAAAAATAATATTTAAGAAATAACAAGTTAATATTGGACTTTATATATCTATATATAATATTGGCTTTATATATTTTGAATTTTTCTGACTGGGTGGTATCTTTAGCATTTGGGCTTTAGTTTAATAAATGCTTCTGGTTAACAATGCACCATATACATCACATTAATTTAGATTCATCTGATAGAAATTCAATTAAAAATTGGACAATGCTATGTTAGTTTTTCATTATTTGTACATCCCAAAGTAGACAGGGAAGAGTCAGAATTTTCCTTCTTTATGTGAAGATATTTTTAGTTATTTCTGGAGAAATCATTTGGCATTTTTCATAAAGTATAAGAACAAGATTCTTCAGATATCTTGACATATTAATTTTTCTTATTAATAACTTAAAAATACATCATCTCTCCTTTTCTTCAATAAGACATTTTAAATTTACTTAATTAAATATATTTTATCTTTAACCTTGGCTACATTCTTGCAATTTAAGGCATTATACCATAACATTTCACTTTTCAGTGTTCCTGAGATTCAAAAATCATAGTATTTTTGGTGATGATAATGCCAACAATGAGGTTAGGTTTACATAGTAATGTCTCTGATTTAATCAAGTCAATATGCTTGTATATATATATTATTTATATCTGTAAGTTATCAATCTAGTATTTATAGAGTTATCATATATTTATCTACTGTCCATCTACTATAGTCCATCTATTTTGTATTACCTCTTTGTAGTCTTCTGTCTACCTCATATCTATCTATGTATCTATTATCACACCATCTATATGTTGCCCATCTATCATACCTCTGCATATCTCTCATCTGTTTATCTAGCCATACATATAATAGTTTACTTGTAACTATTCAAATAGACAAGTGTTTTATTTATTTTCATTTTATAGATGGAGCTCGAGGCACACAGAGGTAACTATAAAATTCAGGATCATTGAACTGTCATGGTGGAACTTTATTTGAACCAAGTTACCCTATCTATCTTTAGAGTTTGGCTGATGAATAGAATGGGATCATATATGGATGAAAAAGAAGACTAACCAAATTTTAACTTCAAAAAGCATATGTTCATAAATCTATTGATGTTAATCATAAATGACCTTCTATCCTAAACCTTAATAGGCTATGTACTTAATTAAATGATGGAATAAATTTATTTACAAATCTCCTTGAGTTGGCTATGACATTCAATCACCCATCTGTCAGTCATAGTCACTGGATAAGCACAGAGTAAGTCTCCACAGAGGGTGAAGTTTATCTTGAAAATATCCCTAAAATGTGACTGGAAGGTTATCAGAAAGTGGACCCCACCATGACAACAGATGTGCTGTGCAGCAAAGCAGTAACATTAGACATTTTAAACAGCAAATGTAAATGTGACATAAATTCACATTTTTATATACTGTGAATGCAGCATATAAATAATGAACACAGGGCTTCTTTACCCAGTTGTGTTTGTTTCAAACTCTGTTTTGGTTACATGTTTATTTGTATATATAAAGATAGTATTTGTATATATTTCGGAAATGCCTTTAAAGCTTTCACACATATAAATTGAAGATACATAAACTATATTCTGTTAAAGTAACTTAATTGTCACAGCTTTTACTTCACCAAGTAGCTTTTGAAACATATCCACTCTATAGTTTAAAAAAAATTTTCCTGAAAAGTTTAACAAGCTTTTAATTGCAGAAAAACTAAATACAGGGGATTGCATTTCAAAGGCAGTGCACAACTCTGTCAACAATAACACAATCTGTATTTGATTTCACACATAGTCTTAAAAATGAATCCATGGAAAAGTTTATAAAAGGCCTTACAGAAATAAATTCAATAGCTTAACTCTACATAGCAGGACCATATTCATTAATTTGGGGGTCATTTGCTTTTGAGAAATATGTTTTAGATTATAAGCGTAAAATAAAAGGAATATTTTTATAATCTGTTATCCAGATCTCTATATCTATGTCGTCTATGTATCTATCCATTTCTATGCATCCATCTCATCTATATGATCTCATATACCTCAAGATAACACACTCACTATATAGCTGAGGGTGACATTGAAAGTCTTCATCTACCTGTGTCCATTTCAGAAGTATTTTATCTCTATTCTTCCATTATGTGGTACTGTTGGTAGAATCTGGTCTTTTGTGTGTTCTATGTAAACATTTCATCAGTAAGGTACTTTGTAGTCCTGTACTATTTATTTTTAAGACTACTTACTAAAAGGATAAATAAAGTTCAACTAACATTATTTTGCTTAAAATATAATGAATATACTGCCCTGAATATTTTGTACTGCAGGCAATATATAAAGAATGGCTCCCTGTTCACTGCCGGATTTATAAAACTTGGTCATGGATCTTGTGTACAATGAGCATCAAATAATATTTGGGAAATATTTTTCTGAAGGGAGAGTCTGGTTAAGAGAAGCAGGGAAATAATGACTAATCTTCTTTTACCCCGAGAAACTTAAACATAATGAAGTATTATGGGCAATATCAGTTTATGATGACAGCATGATCAACAATATTGTCCAGGCTAACTTGATTGGTGGCTCTGGGAGGAAGAAAGAAAATCTATAACTTCATGTATTTGAGAAACATGAAGTCAGGGCTGTATCCACAGGACACAGCTTCCAGGGAAGGAACAAATTGGATAGATTCATAAGCAGCTAATATACAAACAGCCTTGGCATTATTACTTTGAAGTTTTGGCACGTCATTTTTTCTAACCTAATACAATCTGTTCCTTGTTTAAAATAAGTTAATAGGGATGACAAGACAAGCACAAGAACACTGAAACTGTAGCACAGGTTGTAAATGTTTATGAAAGATACTTCTAGATGTGGATCCTAGGATAGACTGCATCTGAAACCAGAAGCTTCACCTCGGGAGATAAGAAGATCAGGTTCATGTAATTTGTACTGGGACGCACACTGTTGGTTGACAAGCAACTTTCATTACGCATAGGTGCAGTCATGGCAGGTTTAAGACTGGAGTAAATGTAGCTGAGAATCAGATCAGGTTAAATAATCATTCTTAAACACAAACAGTTGTTCACTGTAAACAGTGGAATGACAGAGAGTTTGACAATTCGAGAATGTACATTTTCAAAGCCAGCTTAAATTTCAGAGTATTTCAACAGCTTGGCATACCTAATGTATTTTTATAAGATATGTTTGGTGTTGAAATGTGAAATTCAGAAAGTCTACTAAGGAGATGTTGGCAGTTGCTGGAAGAAGAATCACTCTGTTTTTGAAGACATGGCCATTGCTAGATTTACCGTGCTGTAAGGAATGGCCCAACACTCATGCACATATGGCCAGCACTAACTGGACTCAGTCAGTTATTAAACATAAAAACAGACATGAAGTTGGGGGAAGAATATCTTGGGGAGAGTTGTAAGAAAGAAATTGAGGTAAATATTATTATATTTCTTTGTATTTAAATATAAAATTGTAAAATATAAATATTTTGCCATTCAAGTTCAAGATTTATACTCATCTTTTCTTACAAGAAATTTCATAGCTATATATCATGCATATATCTTAGATATTTTTTTGCAGCCACATCAAAAATGCTAACCTACAAAATCAACTTGTAAGAAAGAGAGATTTATTTTGGCTCATGGGTTCATAGGTTTCAATCTATGGTTATTTTAAATTGATTGATGTAGGTTTGTGATGAAAACTATCATCACAGTGGCAGGAATTTATGCTAGAGGATAGTGCTCACATTGTAGATAGGAGAGAGGAGTCGATGGAGGGAGAGAGAGAGAGAGAAAAATGATAAATTATAGATAGATGATAGATAAATTACAGAGATTTTCATCTATCTGTAGATGGAAATAGAAGATAGATCGAGCAATAGAAACAGAGAAAGGTAGATAGAAAGATAGATAGATAGATAGATAGATAGATAGTGAGATAGTGAGATAGTGAGATAGTGAGATGGATGATAGATGACAAAAGAATACAAAAATAATATAGATATGCTGAGGCTATGATACACATTTCTTGCAGAGCACATCCCTCATTGATATGCTATTTTCCATTATGGTTCATCAACTGGTTTCTGCCATTTCCAAGCAATGTTCTCAAGTTAGAATTACTGTAATGGTGCAATCCGCTCGTGAGGTCAGAGCTATCATGATCCAAACATTTTAAAAAATCCCATTAGCTGTTAAACATGTCTTTAAGAAAAAGAGTCTTTGGAGGTAAATTCAGGTTCAAACTACACATAAGAGACTATAAATTTACAATTATAACACACTTTGGTGATTAGAAAGCCCAATATTTACCATAATGTTAGAAAAAGGATCAAGGATGTAATTGGGTTTGATGTACTAGATCTTCTGCTGACCATTGATTGGCAATAGTATTCTGAGAAAGTTACTTCTTTTTATCCTGGATCTTAACATTTTTCTTATTTTTAAGTGGCGATAACAGAGCACATCCATTATATTGCAAGTTACAGGACTCAGAGAAATATAACATGATTGCAAAGCATCAGGCATATTTGTGCATGCCAGTCAGAACTAGATATGATTTTGAAAACTAATTGTGAGAAATATGAATAAATAATAACTGAATTAGCCATTTAAACCTGCATGTACACATAGTGTATGTGCTATTGCAGAATCAACTAGCATTTACCATATAGGGCTCACAGCATTGATACCAATACAGTCTGGGGTTATGGCATTAGTGTATGCCTTTAAATTGTCATTGAATTCCACTAAACATAAATTTCTTTCATAAGGCAGCAACATGGATTCCACTAATCATGTGAGCCAAGATATTAGGACAAAACTTTCCAAGGCAGTTTATCAACCAAGATTATGATAAAGGGGAAGCTTCGTGTTAGCTTGGAGGAACTAATCATCACTATAAATTCTCACAAAAGTAGTTTAGGCTCCCTGGTAAAGCCTTAAACAAGTTGAAATTTATTAAATTTGTTTTATGGGTTTTTTAAAACTCTCTGATTGTCACCTCAACTCTTTCTGATACACTTCAATGGAGATTAAGGGTAAGAGATATCTAGCATTGAAGGACTCTTTTAGATTTATAACTAGGGGGTTACAAGCCATTTAGCTCACTGTGCACTAACAAGATTTAAAATATGCAAACGTGAGAACATTTTTATGTGGTTTGAAAGGCTTCAAATAAAAACCACAACATTATTTCTGAGTGGAAGGGTCTCAAATATTATGTGACAAAACATTATTGAATTAACCCACTATTTGTACCATTAATAAAACTTTAAAAACATGAAATCACTAATAAATTTCTATTTTTTCAATGTGCTGTCAAGATTTATAAGTGACAATACAAATGTGCATAAAATTTTCATGGCTTAGAAATAATTGGAAATCAAAGTAATATCATTTTCCTCATTTATATATGACATCATATATAGATTTGTAGAACTAAAATATGGAATATAAGTCAGACATCATAAAGAGATACAATTTTTTACATTTTTCTGTTAAATTCTTTATTAATTACACTTTATTCACCTTATATGCCCCTGTAGTTCCCTTCCTCCTCCCGTCCCAACCCCTCCCTTCCTCTCCCCTCTGCACCCATGTCCCTCCCCAAGACCACTGATAGGGGACGTCCTCCTTTCCTTCCCTCCCATCCCAGTCCATTAGGTCTCATCAGGAGTGGCTGCATTGTCTTCCTCTGTGGCCTGGCAAGGCTGCTCCCTGCTCTGGGGGAGGTGATCAAAAAGCAAGCCAATCAGTTCATGTCAGAGACAGTCCCTGTTCCTATTACTATGGAACTCACTTGGACACTGAACTGCCAAGGGCCACATCTGTGCAGGAGTCCTAGGCTTCCTCCATGCATGGTACCTGGTTGGACCATCAATCTCAGGAAGGACCCCTGTGCTCAGACCACTTGGTTCTGTTGCTCTCCTTGTGGAGTTCCTGTCCTCTCCAGATCCCACTATTTCTCACTCTCCTCATAAGATTCCGTGCACTCTGCCCAAGTGTTGGCCATAAGTCTGAGCATCTGCTTCGATAGTCTGCAGGGCAGAGCCCTTCCGAGGCCCTCCGTGGCAGGCTCCTGACCTGTTCCCTGCAGGCTCCTTCTTCCGATGTTCATCCCCTTTGTCCTTCCGGATAGGGATTGGGCATTTTAGCAAGAGTCCTCCCGCTTAATTAGTTTCTTTAGGTGTACAGATTTTAGTAGGTTCATCCTATAGTATGTGTTTATATGAGTGAGTATATAGCGTGTGTGTCTTTCTGTTTCTGGGATAGCTCACTCAGGATGATCCTTTCCAGGTCCCACCATTTACCTGCAAATTTCATGAGATCCTTGTTTTTTATTGCTGAGTAATATTCTATTGTGTACATGTACCACAATTTCTGTATCCATTCCACAGTTGAGGGGCATCTGGGTTGTTTCCAGCTTCTGGCTATTTCAAATAAAGCTGCTACAAACATGGTTGAGCTAATGTCCTTATTGTGTACTTGAGACTCTTTTGGATCTATGCCTAGGGGTGGTATAGCTGGATCTTGAGGAAGCGCTATTCCTAGTTGTCTGAGGAAGCGCCAGATTGATATCCAGAGTCCTTGTACAAGTTTACATTCCCACCAGCAGTGGAGGAGGGCTCCCCTTTCTCCACATCCTCTCCAACATGTGTTGTCATTTGAGTTTTTGATTTTGGCTATTCTGATGGGTGTAGGGTGAAGTCTCAGTGTGGTTTTGATTTGCATTTCTTTCCCTGATGAGTAAGGATGTTGAGCATGTCTTTAAGTGTTTCTCTACCATTTGATATTCCTCTATTGAGAATTCTCTGTTTAGCTCTGTACCCCATTTTTTAATTGGATTATTTGATTTGCTGCTATTTAATTTTTTGAGTTCTTGATATATACTGGATATTAGTCCTCTGTCAGGTATAGGGTTGGTGAAGATCCTTTCCCAATCTTTAGGCATTCATTTTGTTCTGATGACAATATCCTTTGCTTTACAGAAGCTTTTCAGTTTCATGAGGTCTCATTTATTGATTGTTGTTCTTAGAGCCTGTGCTGTTGGTGTTCTGTTCAGGAAGTTGTCTCCTGTGCCAATGAGTTCAAGAGATACAATTTAAAACAGTTTAATATTTATTTTCAAATTTTAATGTAGGGGCTTGAGTATGGCTCAGTCATTAAAGTATTTTTCCCACAAGCATTAAAACATGAGTTTGATGCTCAGAACTCATGAGAAATTAAGCTGGAAATAGGAAAGCATGCCTGTAATTCCAATGCTGGTGAGACAGAATCAGGAGAATACCTTGGGCTTGTTAAATCAGTGAGCTCTAGTTTGCGTGAGAAATTGTGTCTAAAAAATGCTCTTATAACTAGGTGGTAAATGTTATTGCTGAAGACACCACTAACTTCGGACAGAAAACCTTTTTGTAGCGGGAAGTAGTTACTGCAGAAAATCTAAAATGGTCAGAGGGCTCTGTTTAAGTGTCAGCTCTTGATGGATTAATTGTATCAGTGTCCTACTATCTAAGATTTGTTGGATTTCTGAAAAGGTAGGGCAGAAATAAATAAATAAATAATATATATATATGATATATAATATATATATATGATATGATATATATTGACAAAGAGAAGTGTGGATTGTTGACCTCTGGCCATGGAATGATGAGTATACATCAACTCACTGAAGCTGTGGCTATCTGCATAACTCCTGTACAAAAATCAAGGTAGTCTAAATTTCCTAATGGATGAGGTAGGTAGGTAATTCCAAGGCCACATCCCAGCTGATTGCCAGACACCTATGTACAAACAGGAAATACTCATTGCACTCAGGGATTATTAATAACAAAATAAAGTAAAAACAGGTCATGAAGTGGGAGGAGACAGATGGAGGACATCAGAGGAAGATGGAGGGAGGTTTGTGGTGGGTAGATGGCATCAATATACAGTGTTTAAATATACAAAATTTTCAGAGAGTAAAACTATCCCCTAAAAGTGAAATAACCACCAAAATATTTATATGAGACAGAGAATGACTGAAGTAGATACTCAGTATTGACCTCTGTCCTCTATATGCATATGCACACTTGTGTCCTCATACCCACTTACATGCACATTGTACAGAGAAGCATACATAAAATTTTGATGAAGTTACACGTTCTCACGAAGAAGTGCAGAATAACACAAAATATACCCCACATAATAAAGTCAAGTATATTTTAACATCACAGTCCTGAGTATCTTTCACAGTAAGTACCCACATCTTTGTGGCTTGTTTTTACATTAGTAATGCAAGACATTGAGGTATCAAGCTTTGATCAAGGTTGGACATTATTAAGATCCATGCCCCTCTTGCATCATTTTTACCAGAAAACAGGATTTCAAGCATTTCAAATCCAATTAGTTTATTTGTTCAATATGGCCTTCCAAGGTCTGTTTTTCAAATACAGTGTGTTGAGCTCTGCTTATCGTTAACAGAGTGAGCTGTGCCAAATGCTACTTTTTAAAAACCTATTTTCTAATTCAAATTTAGTGGAGCTAATAAAAAAATACCTTAGGCTTTGCAGCTTCATCCATTTGTACATGCAAATCTAGTAATTGCTTATATAAATTGAGTAAACTGTACATGAAAACAAGTTGTTAAATGTTCAATTAATCAGTGTGAAAAAAATCTTCCAGTGTTCTTGCTACCAGCAAACTTTTTCCAAGATAATTCATATGGTTGGAAAGAAATCTAATATTTATGTGCACATGTAAAGTATTTCCTATTTCCTGGGGGTTCGCTGTGTTTCTCGTATTCAATACTATTTTTCACACACATAATAGGTGTCAGATATAAAATTTCTTTGAAAAACTTAAGTGTTTCTGTCCACCGCATGTTCATTTTTGAGCTCCTGAGTAAAATATAACAATATAAAAATATGTATCACTCATTTTAATGTCTATATTTTCTTTTATGTGCACTTCAAAGATAAGTGGAGCAGTGATAATGCACAGTTGATATCTCAGTTTTATTCTTAACTATTAGAATTTGTTGAAAATAATGTGATTAAAAATATTCTCTATGTCACACAAAAATATGGTATTGAATTCACAGAGTAAATACAAATGTGTTTATAACGTGATGGCCAGTTGCCTCTGTGAGATGTGTGCACTCCTGTGACTTGTTTCTACGTTAGTAATTTTTTAAAGGTATTTTTAAATACAGAAAATAGCTAGCAAGAATAGGATCTTAACTATGATTAAACCTCACCATGTGGTCCTCAAACCTTAGAAGATAGAACTGGGAAATGGCTGGAGAAACTGGCTAGATAAAATGTAGGATGCTGTAAGCAGAGTTTCGCAGGCAGTTATAAAGGGAGATGAGACATGAAGGCTGATGTAAACTCAGGCAGTAAAGGTAGTGGTTATAGAATCTTTAGAGGACAGGAGGAATTTTGAGGAATTGGAATATTTTCCAATTATTTTGACTTTCAGTGTCCTAGGAGTCCTCTGAGTGATAAACTCACTTCTCAGTCTCTATTTTGTGAATGAGAAAACCAGCTGGATGACAAATTGTGCTTAGAATACACGGGATCCACCCAGGGAGCATGCTTGGATACTGAAGATGGGCTAGAGAGCCCATGTATCTAACCAGGTGATAATGATGCTCCGGATACCAGACTGGGTAGCAGAGGCAGTGTGTGTGCTGCACACCCTATTTGTTTGCTTCAGGTTCTATAATTTTCTTCTCAGATTTAAAAAAAAAAGTCCCATGATGCCAAACAATGTATGGCAGAATTAGAAGCCTTATACAAGCAGCCTCTGAGAGAAAATGCATGTAGGTAGGAAGCTAAAGCTGCAGATTTAGTGGCAGCCCCAGCATACAGAGACATTCAGAATCGGAATGTCTCTAGGGTCATCAAGGGTAAACAAACCAATAGAAAGGGCATGCATATTGTAAAGCCATAAAAATAGACTGATGCTCCAACCAAGGACCATGCATGCAGGTAACCTAGAACCCCTGCACAGGTGTAGCACATGGCAGCTTAGTCTCCAAGAAGGTACCCTAGTAACCCTAATAAGGGAAACAGGGGCTGTCTCTGACATGATAGGGGAGGAGGACCTACCCTATCAGCGGAATTGGGAAGGAGCAGAGGAGAAGAGGGAGGGAGGGCAAGATTGGGAGTCATGAGGAGAGGGGTAGCAGCTGAGATGCAGGAGTGAATAAATTGTAATAAATTTTTTAAAATTAAAAAATATTGGCTTCTCAATATTCTTGGAGATTATAACTTAATTACATCATTTCTCTCTTCTCTTTCTTTCCACCAAACCCTGTCAATATACCCTTCTCTGTTCTCCTTCAAATCACGACCTTTTTTGTTTTTATTTATTGATATTGCATGTCCATGTGTGTGTACATACCTGAATATTCCTAAATATAACCTGAAGAATCTGATCTGTCTGTATGTATTTTTGGCACTGCACAACCAGATGGCATTCTCTTCTCTGGGGAGGACCACCTCTCCCATTCCCAGATGTGTTCAGTTGCTGTGGTTCTTTGGGTACAGTTGAAGTGTATGGGCTTTTTCTCTGCCTAGTTTATCAAATTTGTTGTTTTCATCCTTGTTCAGCTCACATTTGGGCAGTAATGCTAGTAACACTTTATGGATGTACTTTCTGAGATTACTAGAATATGCATTGCTATGAGCCAAAGAACCAGGGAGTTTACCAAACTTTTTAAAGCTCACATCATGACACATTTCCGAGGGTAGCAAACATATAGGGTTTAGTGTTTTCTCTGCCGGATTTAGCCTTCCTTTTATCCAACCTTTCTTTGCTGTTCTTTTATTCCTCTCTGATGGGATGAAGATATTCACTTCCTGCCATTGTGATGGAAAGATATGACTTGCTTTTTATTTTATAACTGTTCACAGCTAAAAGCAGCCTGGACTGCAACATGGGCTTTTGAAAAATTTGAACTTGCTAAATCTATTGTAGTAATGGAAATAAATGAAATGAGTTTTGTATTTTGGGATGTAGATGAAACTTTTTTGGGACAAAGGGCAGAGTTCCATGGTTTGCCAATATATATCTGGGTGTCAAGTTGGGAAGTGAACTCCTGATGGTGTATTTGTTTTGTTTTGTTTTCAATATTTTTTACTTTTTCATTTTTCCTCATTTTTAATTACTCCCAGTCCCAGCCTTACTCCCTCCAACCAATCCCCACCTCTTCTTCTCAGAGAATGGGAGGTCCCCAAGGGGTACCAACCCACCCTGGCACCTCAAGTCACAGCAGGACTAAGTACATGTTCTCCCACTGAGGCCAGCAAGGCAGCCGGGCTAGGGGGAGGGATCCAAAGGCAGAAAACAGAGTCAAAGACAGCCCCTACTCCCATTGTTACGGGCCCACATGGCTGCACATCTGCTATGTAGGTGAAAGGACTCTAGGTCCAGCCCATGCATGCCCTTCGGTTGGTGGTTCATTATCTATGAGCTACATGTGCTCAGGTAGTTTACTCTGAAGTTATTCTCATGGTGTCCTTGATCCCTTTGGTTACCTCAATCCTTCCTCCTACTCTTTCACAAAACTCCCCAAGCTCAGCCTACAGTTTGGCTGAGGGTCTTTGCATCTGTTTCCATCAGCTCCTAGATGAAGCCTCTCAGAAGATAGTCTGCAAGCATAGCAGAGTATCATTGATAGTGTCAGTGGATGGCTCTCTCCCGTGAGGTGGGTCTCAGATTAGTCCAGTCATTGGTTTGTCATATACTCAATCTCTGCTCCATCTTTATCCCTATATGTCTTCTAAGCAAGACAAATTTGGGGTCGAAGGTTTAATGGGTGGGTTGGTGTCCCCCTCCCTCCACTGGAAGTCTTACCTGGCTACAGGAGGTGATCACTTCAAGCTCCTTAACCCCTGCTGCTAGGAGTCTCAGAGTCACTCCTGTAAACTCCAAGGAGCCTTCCATGTCCAGAGATGCACCTCCCACATCAATTTCCATTCTCTCTCCAGGTCATCCCCCACCCTCCATTTGCCCCACCTGATCTCCACCTCATTACCCACACCACTCACTCTCCTACTGAGTTCCCTCCCTATATCTACTTCAGATATCTATTTTATTTTCTCTCTGATTAAAATTCAAGCATCCTTCCTGGGCCCTACTGTGCTTCTATGCATCTGCAGATTGTAACACGGTTACAATGTAACATATAAGTGAGTACATGCCATATATGTATTTCTGGTTCTCAGTTACCTCACTCAGGTTGATATTTTCTAGTTTCATCCCTTAGTCTGAAAATTGCATGATGTTTTTGTTTTAATAACTAAGCTGTGTTCCATTGAGCAAACATACCACATTTTCTTTATCCATTATTCAGCTGAGGGACATCTGGGTTGTTCCCAGTTTCTGGTTATTATGAATAAAGCCACTATGAACATAGTTGAGCAAGTGCCCTTACAGTAAGGTGCAATTTTGGAGGGGGAAGGGGGATATTCCCAGATGTGGTTAGCTGGGTATTGAGGTAGCACTATTCCAAATTCTCTGGGAAACTTTTAGATTGATTTCCACAGTAGTTGTACAAGTTTGCACTCCCACCAGCAATGGAGGCATGTATCCCTTGCTCCACATCTTTGCCAGCAAGTGCTGTCACTTCAGTTTTTGATCTGAGCCATTCTGATGGGCATAAGATGGAATCTCAGTGTTGTTTTGATTTGCATTTCCTTGATGACTAAGGATGTTGAACATTTCTTTAAATGCTTCTCCACCATTAGAGATTCCTCTGTTGAAAATTCTCTGTTTAGCTCTATATCCCATTTTTGGTTGGGTTATTTGGTTTATTGGTTTTTAACTTCTTGAGTTCTTTGTATGTTTTGGATATCAGCCCTCTCTCAGATTTAAGGATGGTGAAGATCTTTTCCCAGTCTATTGACTGGCATTTGGTCCTCTTGACAGTGTTCCTTTGTCTTGAAGAAGCTTTTGAGTTTCATGAGGTACCATTTATTAATTGTTGATATTAGTTAGCAGCTTAGTTAGATTAAGAGCAACCTAGAAGTTCTAAATTACATATCTGAGTGTGTCTGGAGAACAGCTCCAGAAATAGATGCTGGAATTTTTAAACTCAACCATGTCTGTTTTTATTATGTTAATTGATTACTGAAACTGTGTGGCACTGTAGATGGTGTTGATTTTTCTTTGTTTGTTTTTGCTTTTTAGACAAATGCAGTCACTGGATGCCTGGAGCACATAGTTTTTTCCTGTGAGGCTTTAACTCTGCCTCTCTTTACCACAATGTGACTTGTTCTGTCATGCCCTTTGATGTCCTGATTCATAAGTTTTGGTCTCACCCAATGATAGATTAAAAGCTTTGAAATCATGAGCTGAAATAAATCTGTCTTTTCTTCCTTGTTTCCGTATTGTATTTTGTCATAGCAGCAATAAAAGTAATACATAGATTTGGATCATCGATCCTTGTATTCCAAACAATAGTACCTACAAGTACGGCTTCCCCGTCAAAGAAAAACTTGCTCATTCCTTTCGCCACCTCATAAACAGTCTCTCCAATATACATGCATGGCATTTAGATAAAAATATAGTTCTTGAGAGGGAAGGTATTTTTCCCCAACTTCATTCTTCCATAACATAGTGCAGCTGTGAGTCTTAGCCAATTCTGTGTAAATCCGACTTACATGATGCAAAATCCTTCCCATTATCACTGAGCAATTTCTGCTTTCCATATCATAATACAATCACTTCTATGGTTTTAGAAGGTGCATTATGCAGAAAAATGAAGAACATTGATTTTTATCAGATGGTATCATTTAAACTGGCAACATTACGCATAATGCATATATCTCTAAGTGATGACCTATTCAAAAATTTGGATCTCTACAAGTTTTACATTTAGTGAAAATATACTTCAATGGATAGAGCACTGTATGAAATTTTGTATTAATTTGCATGTGTATTGGAAAAAAATATCTTATCACTCCTCATGAAAGACATTTGAATATGTAGTTTTTGAAATCTTATTTTCAAACCAAAGAGATAATCTGTTCCTACTATTTGACCATAAAGTTATGAAGATCACTTTTTGTTATATAATTCTTTTAAAACTTGAAGAAACTTTCTTATGTTAAAAGTCATATGTATGAGAAAGAAATAGTTATTCTCATTTTGGGGCATTTTTTTCTTTTGTACTTAATCTTTTTGAAACAGGCTCAATAGTTTGCCTCTGACTTTTTCTTGGAAATACAATAAGGCCTAATCCTACCTATCACCTGGGTGATATGACATGACAGCACAATGCACTCAGGGGTACTTCATGTCTGGTACTATGCTTTAGAGCAATACACAGGTCTCTTTTCTTGTAGCATCTTTCACATAATATCTGAATAAGTTGTTTAGTTCTGCATTTCCCACATTGATGAGGACCTAGTCTATAAAGGATTTTTTTTAAAAAAATTCATGGCAGGGTACGGAGAGACCATTAGTACATAGAAATGCTGGCCTGAATAAGGGAAAGTAAGAGAAATGGTAAGTTTTATGAGTAGGGGAAGAGTTGAGTCATAGATAAAAATAAGGCTGGGAAATGTAAGGGAAGCATATTTGGATCCATTAGGGAGAGGCCATCGGACTCCAGTACTGCTGGGACCAGAGGGGCCACAGGGGTTGATACGCCTTGGGTCTTCCCCTTCCCCCTTGCCTGAAAGGAGACTAGGGAGGAGAAGTAAAGAAGGGTGAGACTGGGATGAAATGGGGGAACAGGCAGGGATTATGCTCTAAATTGAATAAGTAAGTAAGTAAGTAAATAAATAAATAAATAAATAAATAAATAGATGGAAGAGCAAAAAAGATTATGTGCCATGAGTTGTAAGTGCAGGACCACACGAACATTGTTCATACATGTAATCTAATATGGTAGAATTTAAAGGTAGGAGGGATAGAGACAAGTTGTTATTTAATTTGTTTGTAAATATTTATTTTTGCATTTTACTGTATTACATAAAGATATTTTCATAAATATCTTTGTTGTATGTTGATTATATTTCCTACCTTACTCTCCCCCATCTTCCCTACGGTTAGGTAGGTTTTTTTTTAATAAATTTGTATTTTTTATATTAATTAAAGTTTATTTCTATTGTATCCCAGCTGTATCTACCTCCCTCATTCCCTCCCAATCCTACCCTCCTTCCCTCATCTCCTCCCATGCCCCTCCTCAAGTCCACAGATAGGGAAGGTCCTCCTACCCTTCCATCTAAACCTAGCTTATAAGGATTCTTCAGGATTAACTGCAATGCCCTCCTCTGTGGCCTAGCAAGGCTGCTCCTACCTCAGGGATGGGGGTATCAAAGAGCCAGCCATTGAATTCATATCAGAAACCGTCCCTATTCCCCTTACTAGGGTACCCATTTGGATACTGAGTTACCATGGGCTACATCCCAGCAGGGGTTCTAGGTTATATCCATACATGGTCCTTGGTTGGAGAAACAGTCTCAGAAAAGACCCCTGTGCCCAGATATATTTGGTCCTTGTGAAGCTCTTGTTCTCTACAGGTCATACTAACTCCCCCTTCTTTTATATGATTGTCTGCATTCTGCCAAAGGTTTGGTTATGAGTCTCAGCATCTGCTTTGATACACTGCTGCGTAGAGTCTTTCTGAGGCCATCTGTGGCAGGCTCCTGTCTTATTACTTGTTTTCTCCTACATCCAATGTCCATTCCATTTGTCTTTCTAAATGAGAATTGATCATCTTACCCCAGGCCCTCTTTCTTGTTTATTTCTTTAGGTGTATAGATTTTAGTATGTTTATCCTATCTTATAGGTCTAGTATCCACTTATAAATGAGTATATATGGTGGTGTCTTTCTGAATCTGGGATACCTCACTCAGAATGATCTTTTCTAGATCCCACCATTTACCTGCAAATTTCATGATTTCCTTGTTTTTAATTGGTGAGCAATATTCTATTGTGTAAAAGTACCACAATTTATGTATCCATTCCTCCATTGAGGGACATCTGGGTTGTTTCCAGGTTCTGGCTATTATGAATAAATCTGCTACAAACATGGTTGAGCAAATGTCCTTGTTGTGTACTTGAGCCTGTTTTAGATATATGCCTAGGAGTGGTATAGCTGGATCTTGAGGAAGCAGTATTCCTAATTTTCTGAGAAAGCTCCAGATTGATTTCCAAATTTGTTCTACAAGTTTACATTCCCACCAGAAATGGAGGAGGGTGCCTCTTTCTCCACATCCTCTCCAGCATGTGTTGTCATTTGAGTTTTTGATCTTAGCCATTCTGATGGGTGTAAGGTGAAATCTCAGGGTCCTTTTGATTTGCATCTCCCTGATGGCTAAGGACACTGAATGTTTCTTTAAGTGTTTCTCTGCCATTCTATATTCCTCTACAGAGAATTCTCTGTTTAGCTCTGTACCTCATTTTTTAATCTTATTTATTTATTTTTATATCAATCACAGGTTAGGTACTTTGCATCCCAGGCACAGCGCCCTCTCTCATTCCCTCCCACTCTCCCCGTCCCTCCCTCATCTCCTCCCTGCCTCCTCCAAGTCCACCAACAGGGGAGGATCTCCTCCTCTTCCATCTGACCTCAGTTCATCTTGTCTCCTCAGGGCTGGCTACAATGTCCTCCCCTGGGATCTAGCCAGGCTGTTACTCCCTGGAATGTATGGGGGGGGGTAAAAGAGTGGGCCATCAAGTTCATGACTGAAACATTCCCTGTTCCCCTAACTAGGGTCTTCAGTTGGACACAGAGCTACCATGGGCCACATCTGAGCAGGGGTTCTAGGCCATATCCATACATGCTCCTTGGTTGGAGAAACTGTCTCATATAAGACCCCTGTGCCCTGCACAGTTTGGTCTTTGTGGAGCTGTTGTTCTCCACAAGTCTTACTAACTTCCCCTATTTTTATTATTATTTCCTGCCCTCAGACAAAGGCTTGGTTGTGAGTCTTAATATCTGCTTTGATATATTGCTATATTGATTCTTTCAGAGGCCCTCTTTGGTATGCTCCTGTTCTGTTGCTTGTTTTCTTCTCCATTAAATGTCCATCCCATTTGTTCATCCAAACAAGCATTGATCATACCAACCTGGGTCCTCCTTCTTGAATCTCTTCCCTAGGTGTGTAGATTTCAGCATGAACTTCCTATCCTATAGGTCTATATAAGTGAGTATATACCATATGTTTCTTTCTGCTTTTGGGATACCTCACTTAGAATGATCGTTTCCAGGTCCCACCATTTGCCTGCGAATTTCATGATTTCCTCCTTTTTAATTGCTGAGTAGTATTCCATTGTGTAAAAGTACCACAATTTCTGTATCCATTCCTCAACTGAGGGACATCTGGGTTGTTTCCAGGTTCTGGCTATTACAAATAAAGCACTTACGAACATAGTTGAGTAAATGTCCTTGTT
>CM053760.1:34909693-34935272 GCA_028658305.1 Pachyuromys duprasi | reverse complement strand
AGTTGAGCCATTAAGTTCCTTGTATGAGATGTTTCAAATTTCTTCTTGAAGTCACTTAGTACTATGAACTTTCCTCTTAGCACTGCCTTCATTGTGTCCCATAAATTTGGATATGTTGTGCTTTCATTTTCATTGAATTCTAGGAAGTGTTTAATTTCCTTCTTAATTTCTTCCCTAACCAAGCTGTCCTTGAGTAGCAAGTTGTTCAGTTTCCATGTATGTGCAGGCCTTTTGCTATTTCTGTTGTTGAGGTCCAGCTTTAGACCGTGATGGTTCGATAAGTTACAAGAGATTATTTCAATCTTCCTGGATCTGCTGAGGCTTGCTTTGTGACCAACTATATGGTCTATTTTGGAGAAGGTTCCACAAAGTGCTGAAAAGAAGGTATAATCTTTTGATCTGGGGTGAAAAGTTCTGTAGACATCTATTATATCCATTTGATTTAGGGTGTCTGTGAGTGCCCTTGTTTCTCTGTTTTGCGTCTGACCGGATGATTGTCCCTTGGTGAGAGTGGAGTGTTGAAGTCTCCCACTATTAGGGTGTTGGGATCAATGTGTGATTTCAGTTTTAATATTGTTTGATTTACATATGTAGGTGGTCTTTTATTTGGGGCATAAATGTTCAAAATTGTGATGTCCTCCTGTTGGAATTTTCCTTTGATGAGATGGAAGTGCCCCTCTTCATCTTTCTTGATTATCTGTGGTTGAAAGTCTATTTTATTAGATACTAGGATTGCTACCCAAGCCTGTTTTCTGGGTCCATTTGATTGGAAAATATTTTTCCAGCCCTTTACTCTGAGGTAGTGTTTATGTTTGTTGCATAGGTGTGTTTCTTGGATGCAACAGAATGTTGGATCCTGTTTCTGTAACCATTCTCTTAGTCTATGTCTTTTTATTGGAGATTCCATTGATGTTGGTAGATAATAGTAACCAAAGACTGTTAGTTCCTTTTTTTGTGTCGTTGGTCGTCTTACTGTGATTCATTGCTTTTTTGTTGTTGTTGTCATTGGGAAATTATCTTTATCTTATATTTTCTTTGGTGTAGTTGTTTTCGTTGGACTAAAGTTTTCCTTTTAGTACCTTCTGTAGGGCTGGGTTGCTGTGTAGGTATTGCATGAATTTTGTTTTGTCATGGAAAATTTTGTTTTCTCCATCTATGTTGATTGAAAGCTTTGCCGGGTATAGTAGTCTGGGTTGGCATCTGTGTTCCCTTAAAGACTGCATGACCTCTGCCCAGGCCCTTCTGGCTTTCATAGTTTCTAATGAGAAGTCTGGTGTGATTATGATTCGTCTACCTTCATATGTTACTTGACCCTTTTCCCTTGCTGCCTCTAATATTTTTCTTTTGTTTTCTTTTTTTTTAGGTTTAATGTTTTGACTATGATGTGATGAGAGGTATTTCTTTTCTGGTCTAGTCTATTTGGTGTTCTGTAGGCTTCTTGCATGTTTATGGAAATTTCTATTTTTAAGTTGGGAAAATTTTCTTCTATGATTTTCTTAACAACGTTTTCTGTTCCTTGGAGCCTGGAGTCTTCTTTTTCATCTATTCCAATTATTCTTAGGTTTCTTCTTTTCATGGCATCCTTGATTTCTTGGATGTTTTGTGTTTGGGACTTTTCTGATTTTATTTTTTCCTTGAGTGAGGAATCCATTTCAGCCAGTGTATCTTCAGCTCCCGGGATTCTCTCTTCCATCTCTTGTATTCTATTGGTGATGCTTACCTTTGTGGTTCCTGGTCTTTTCTCTAAGTTCTCCAGTTCCAGGTTCTTCTCCCTTTGTGTCTTCTTTATAGATTCTAATTCTGGTTTCATGCTTTGTATCGTCTCCTTCATCTGATTGGCTGTGTCTCCTATTTTGGTTGTTTCCTCTCTGTATATCTTTAATTGTTCCTATATGTGGGCAGTTAAATCCTTCTTAATTTCTTTGAGGGCCTTGTTCATTTCCTCTTTTTGTTCCTCTAATATCTACATAATCATCGCATTAATATAATTTTCCTATGTCTCAGCTGAATTAAAATCTCCATTGCTTTTGGGTGTTTCTGATGGGGCCATGGTGTCCTGATTTTTGTTGGGTGAGTTCTTTCACCGACTTCTGGGCATTTGTTTATATATGATCAAGGAGCTGTTTGTGCTTTAAGGCTGAACTTCAGACTGGAACTGTCAATCTCTTGTGTCAGGAGTTTTCTTCAAGAAGATCAGGGGGTCCAGTGGTTTGATAGTGTGTGTTTATTGCCTCACTTGAACTCTGTTGTGGAATCTGTGCACCCGACTTCGTGCTCTGTGCTAGAAGCTGTGAGCACCACAGGCTGGTCTCCCCTCTGGTCTGGAGGCTTGGCTCCTCACTCTGTGCCAAAGGCTGAGTGTCCCTGTTTGAGATGTCAGCTGGGGCGCCACTCTGGTCTGGAGGCTCCAAGCTCTGACCTGGGCTTGCTGCTAAGGGCTCTTCTCTGGACTGGAGACTTGGTGCCTCCTTCTGGGCTAGGGGCTGTGCACCACGGTCTGAGATGGTATTTGGGGGCACCTCAGTCTGGACCTGATACAGTGTGTCCCAGTCTGGGGTGGCAGCTGGTTCACCTAGGGGTGTGGGCCTGCCCGGTGCAGCCCACCGTATCTGGGTGAATCTCAGTCTGTCCCCGGTACTGTGTGACCCAGTCCGGAGTGGCAACTGTTGGTGCCGAGGGGTGTGGGCCTGCCTGATGCAGTGCATGGTCCCGGGGGCCTTCTCAGTCTGGCCTGGAGACTGTGTGACCCAGTCCAGAATGGCAGCTTAGGGGCCTAGTACATTGCGTGTTCAGATCAGGGCTGTGATCAGCCAGTCACCTGCTGGAGTTTTTCCGGGGAATAGCTGGGTGTCCCTAGGACTTTTCCACTTGATTTCCTCACCTTAGGAATTCTGCTTACCTGGTAATCGCAAATGCTGGTATTTTAGGTCCCAGATTTCAGTCTCCTGGTTGCTGTGCCTACACTACTGTCCTGCTCCTCAGACACAGTGTCCTCCTGGGGCAGCCATCTTGGATCCTCCTGTACCTCATTTTTCAATTGGATTGCTTGATTTGTTTCTTTTCAGCTTCTTTGGTTCTTTATATATTCTGGATATCAGTCTCATGTCAGATATCGTGTTGGTTTAGATCCTTTCTCTGTCTGTAGGCTGTCATTTTGTTCTGACAACAGTGTCTTGCTTTACAGAAGCTTTTCAGTTTCATGAGCCAATGCTGTTGGTGTTCTGTTCAGGAAGTTGTCTCCTGTGCCAATGAATTCTAGGCTCTTCCTTACTTTTTCTTCTAATTGATTCAGTGTGTCTGGTTTTATGATGAGGTCTTTGAACCATTTGGACTTTAGTTTTGTACAGGGTGATAAGTATGGATATATTTTCATTTTTATGCATGTAGATATCCAGTTGGACCAGTACCATTTGTTGAAGATGCTGTCTTTTTTCCACTGAATGTTTTTGGCTTCTTTGTCAAAAATCAGGTATTCATAGGTGTGTGGGTTTATTTCTCGGTCTTCTGTTCCATTCCATTGATCCACCATTCTGTTTCTATGGCAATACAATGTAGTTTTTATTACTATTTCTCTGTAGTACAGCTTTAGATCAGGGATGGAGATATCACCAGACTATCTATTGTTGTATAGGATCTTTTTGGAAATTCTTGGTTGTTTCTCCATATGAAGTTGAGAATTTTTCTTTAAGGTCTGTAAAGAATTGTGTTGGTATTTTGATGGGAATTGCATTGAATCTGTAGATTGCTTTAGGCAGAATGACCATTTTCACTATGTTAATCCTACTTATCCATGAGCACGGGAGATCTTTCTAACTTCTGATATATTCTTCAATTTCTCTCTTCAGAGACTTGAAGTTTTTTTTTCATACAGGTCTTTCACTTGCTTAATTAGAGTCACCCCAAGGTACTTTAATATTATTAGTGGCTCTTGTGAAGGGTGTTGTTTCCCTAATTTCCTTCTGGGCCCTTTTGTCTTTGGTGTACAGGAGGGCTTCTCTCTCTCTCTCTTTTTTTTTTTGAGTTAATTTTGTATTCAGCCACTTTATTTAAGGTATTTATCAGCTGAAGGAGTTCTCTGGTTGAATTTTGGGGGTCACTCAGGTATACTATCATATCATCTACGAATGGGGAAACTTTGACCTCTTCCTTTCTGATTTGTATCCCCTTGATCTCCTTCAGGTGTCTTACATCTCTAGCTAGGACTTCAAAGTACTATGTTGAAGAGATATGGATAGAGTTGGCATCCTTGCCTTGTCCCTGATTTCAGTGGGGTTGATTTAAGTTTCTCTCCATTGAGTTTGATGTTGGCTATAGACTTGCTGTATACTGCCTTTATTAGGTGTGCTTTGTATCACTGATCTCTCCAAGACTTTAAACATGAATGGTTGTGGGACTTTGTCTAATGCTTTTTCAGCATCTAAGAATATGATCATGTGTTTTTTTTCTCCTTCAGTTTGTTTATATGGTGCATTACATTGATGGATTTCCATACATTGTGCCACCCTTCCATGCCTGGGATGAAGCCCTGGTGGATGATATCTTTTATGCTGAGAATTTTTCTTGGATTCAGTTTGCAAGTACTTTATTGAGTATTTTGTATCAATGTTCATAAGAGAGATAGTTCTGAAGTTCTCTTTTTTTGTTGGGTCTTTGTGTGGTTTAGGTATCCAGGTGACTGTGATTTCATGGAATGAGTTTGGTAATGTCCCTTTTGTTTCTATTTCGTGGAATAGTTTGAAGAGAATTGGAGGTAGCACTTCTTTGAAGGTCTGGTAGAATTCGGCTCTGGAACCATCTCAGCCAGGGCTTTTTTTGGAAGGAGGACTGTTGATGACTGCTTCAATTTACTTGGGGCATATAGGACTTTTCAATCTTTCTACATGATCTTGACTTAATTTTGGTAGATGGAATCTATCAAGGAAATTGTTAATTTCCTTTTAGATTTTCAAATTTTGTGGCATACAGGCTTTTGTTTTAAGACCTAATGATTGTTTGGGTTTCCTCAGTGTCTGTAGTTATGTCCCCCTCTTCATTTCTGATTTTGTTAATTTGGATAATTTCTCTCTACCTCTTAGTTAGTTTGGCTAAAATTTGTCTATCTTATTGATTTTCTCTAAGAACCAACTCTTGGTTTCATTGATTCTTTGAATAGTTTTATTTGATTTTAATTTATTGATTTCAGCCCTGAGTTTGATTATTTCCAGCCCTCTGCTCCTCTTGGGTATATCTGATTTTTTTCCCTAGGGCTTTCATTTGGGCCATGAAGTTGCTTGTAAGTGATATTACAAATTTTTTTCTTGAAGGCACTTAGTGCTATGAATTTTCTCTGAGCACTGCTTTCATTATGCCCCATAAATTTTTGTATGTTGTACCTTCATTTTCGTTGAATTCTAGGAAGTCTTTAATTTCTTTCTTTTTATTTCTTCCTTAACCCAGCTGTCATTGAGTAGCAAGTTGTTCAATTTCCATGTGCATGTAGGCTTTTTGTTATTTCCATTGTTTTTGAAGTCCAGCTTTAGTCCATGGTGGTCAGATAGAATACAGGGATTATTTCAATCTTCTTGAATCTATTATGGCTTTGTTTGTGACCAAAGATATGTTCTATTTTGGAGAAGGTTCCATGAGGTGCTGAAAAGAAGGTATTTGAGTTTGGGTGAAAAGTTCTGTAGACATCTATTAGGTCCATTTGATTTAGGGCCTCTGTAAGTGCCTTTATTTCCCTATTTGGCTTCTGTCTAGATGATCTATCCCTTGGTGAGAGTGGGGTGTTGAAGTCTCCCACTATTAAGGTGTTGAGATCGATGTGTGATTTAAGCTTTAATAATGTTTCATTTAAGAATGTAGGTGTTCTTGTATTTGGGGCATAGATGACATTGAAAATTGTTATGTCCTCTTGGTGGATTTTTCCTTTGATGAAACTGTAGTGCCCCTCCTCATCTTTTTTGATTAATTTTGGTTGAAAGTCTATTTTATTAGATATTAGTATAGCTACCCCAGCTTGTTTGCTGTGTCCATTGTTAGGTAGTTTTTAATATGGATCTGAAATTATTTCCCCACACGCTTAAGTTAGAATGGCTCAGTCTTCATCATTGTTGAGTTTAAGTCACATTCCTTCGACCTAAAATGTCTTTGTGAACAAGACTATATTTTTCCAAAGCAGCACATGCACACACAATTTTTAGACCAGAAATGATAGTCATGCATAATTTTTGGAAGAAAACAATATGATTCTTTTAACTTTGCCTATGCTATAAAAACAGTTATTTAATATCATTAACAGATCTATCACCTTGCAAAAAGATTCTTTTTTTTAGTGATGAGGATGTTAAAATATATTACCTTAGCAATTTTGAAATACTCAGTAATTTAATATTAACTAAGTGACCAGTGTGACAGGCCAGTAAAACGTGTATCCTTTGATTCATAAATCTCCTCAGTCCATATGTACTTTCTTTCTCCAATACCTTGCTAATTTCCTTTCTATTCTGTTTCTATGAAATTTACATTGTTTGACTCTCAAAAATGAATGATTTCATACAGTGCTTCATTTTCTCTGTCTGGATATCTGTGTTTGTATGAAGTCCCCCAGTTACTTCAACCGTTTCCCAAAGGACAGAATTTCTAACAGTGGTAAAGTGATTTATTCATTTTTGTAATCCCTGAGTACTTTGGAAGGGGTACCTTTTAACGTTTATCGTAAATAACAGTTTAGTACACTCTGCACTGATGACTCCAGCTTCCTCCCGTCAAACAGTTTAACACAGTGCCACATCTGATACCCAGGAGAACGTTGACAGTACGTTTGCATTTAATATAGTTAATGGAAATTTAATGTTCTTACAATTGTTTTTGCCCTCCCAGTAGCACTGAATTATTTATGAATAATTCCAAATTCCTTTAAATAAAACACAGTTCTTTATTAGCCAAAGCAGGAGCAGCTATCACGTTCTGTATTATTGCTCCAAACTTGATGCTTGAGAATAGCATGTTTCATAAACTAATTGGGGCTACTCAAACATGGGCAATGTTAAAAAAAATCACTGTTCATCCATCCTGATCCTGCAGGCCTATTTGATTAATATGAAAACAATTCAGTAGGTTAGCCTCATGAGTGAACACCTGAGTTTGAGTCTCAAAACCTGGCAATATGACACACGTTTATATTCCATACCTCATGTAGAAAGACCAGAGGGGAGGACAAGAGAGTCCCTGCAGCCCCACAGGCCATCCTGTCAGACACAGTGGTGAAAACACAAGACCCTGCCTTATGCAAGGTATAGCCTGACATTAAATCTTTCCAGTGACTACCACATCAATGTCATGACAGGCCCAAACACATAGAAACAAATATGTATACAAACATATATCACATGTATAATCACATTCCCCTTCATCAATGTTTATATATCTGGAACATCATTAACCCAGAAAAAGTTCCAAGTCCTGATCAGGGCAGGCCCAGCCTAACACAGATTTTCATTGAACTGGGGACTGTGTGAACACATGATTTCTTCAATCTCTAGATGTGTTTTGCATCTTCCATTACAGTTAACCTTACTGCCCTAGGAAAAGTCAAAGAAACTTAGTTGTAATATATTGTTGATAAAATGGAGGGCTTAAGTTTCTCTTCATTTATAGGTATTCCATTGTCAGCAATTTAATATAAAGTTAAATAATAATTAACATATGGGGATATCGTGATGATGAAAACATATTTTGAAAATTTATAGCATATAGTCTGTACATAATAAATATCTCCTTCACTTATAGTTATATTGTAATATGGATTCCTTAAATAATAATTATTTAAATGATCTTTATTGTATCTGAAAAATATAATAATAAAATGGCATAATGTCACATAATGATAGTCGAATCACACTATAAAATTTCTTGTTTGTTTGAGTGGAATTTTATCAAAAGATGTGCATGAATTAGTGAATTAGTAATTATTTATTACTCCCATGATCTGATGAATATTATTGAACATGCCTTAGATGCTATACTCAGCATTTCTTTTTCCCTACATTTTCTTATTTGCTTTAATAAAGTGGATAAAACCTTGAGTGTTTTAAACATTCAGCCCTGACTGTTATTTTTCCACCAACATCCATCAACTTTATTTTTATTTTTTAAAAAGCCTGTATTTATTTTTGAATGTATAATATTTCCCATAAGGTCTTTCATACCATGATGGACTACATCTCTCTAGAACTTTAAGTAAAAATAAACTATTTCTTTCTAACTTGCTTTTCTTAGGGTATTTTATTCAGAAATAGGACAAAAATAAGACAGTATTTATGTAAGTAATCAGACACTGTAAATCTGTACTAATGAAAAAGCAGGCTTTATTTAATCATATATGGCTTGTAAGAATGGACTTGTATCTTGAAAATATGAGTTTAATAAATGAATTAAAGTGAAAAGACATGAATAAATGAAGTTAATATTTAAAGACTTTTTTTTACCCTTTTAATGTTAAATAACAGGATATTTTCATCAAACTTTTTTCCTCGAGTCTCAGGGATCTATGCAGAAGAGGAGGTGGAAAAATTGTAAGAGACAGAGGTAGTGGATGACTGCAAGGAAACAGTGTCTTCTGGACACAGCGGGACTGGTGCACCTATGAACTCACAGAGACGGGGCCAGCATCCACAAACCCTGCACAGGTCCAGACCAAACAGACTTTCAGCACTGAGAGGGGGCAGTGGACGCGAGGCCCCACTCCTAACCAAAGAAGTATTTGCAATTGATATCATCTGGCAAGCTGATTGAAAGTCAGTTTTCTCCAAAGCAATGTTACTGGGTAAATCAACCAAAGTCCAAGGGAGGTCTCATATTCAGGAGCAGGTGGCCAAAACCAAATGAGGTCAACGGTACTTTTTGTGGACTTTTTGCTTCATTTTGCTTGTTTGAGCACATTTTTCTTATTCAGAGTTTGCTTCTTTGTTTTGATTTTTATTTTTGTTGCTGTTGGTGAGGGGGTATTGAAAGTAAACACAATCAAAATTCATTGCATGAAGAAAAGTTGTAATTATTTTTAATAAAAAATGAATATTAAATTTTGTAAATGATCAGCCTTGATGCTATTATCTGCAGAGGACATGAATAGTGATACCTTTCTTGTTACTTCTCATTAGGCAAAGTAGCCCAGAACTATAAATAATCAATGCATAGCTACCATGTTTGAATGGACAAAGCTACTTTAGACATGATTCATATTGATTTGTCAAAAGCATAGTGGAAACAATGCTCTATAATGTGTAGCAGTGAAAGTCTAGAAAGACAACCTTTAATGACAACTTCAAAACTCCTAAGCAAGATGTCCACATTTTCCCTCCGTTTGATAGAGCTCTTTATGTTTTGCCCCTTAAATTAGCTAGTTATACCAGTGACAAACTTGGGTTAACACATCTTCAATCCTTTCTTTTAAATATTGTGTGTGTGTGTGCATGTGGGCGTGTATGTGTATGTGTGTGTGCTTTTATGTGTAAGTCAGAAAGTTGTCATCATTGGATATTTCCTCACACTATGTGAACACCGATGACTGAACTCCAGCTATCAACCTGAGTGGCAAGTACCTTCACATACTGAGTCACGGTGCTGGCCCTCTTTTCTTTTCTTGAGCTGATACTTTCTGAAAGAAAGAATGTTTATGCCCACAGTCATTTCTATTTGCCACACCAACAGTGCAAACTCAGCGATTATTGTTTCTGTTCGGCGTTCTGACAGTTTGTTCAAATGTGCGCTTCATCTTCAGTTATGTCCCCCAGTGGTTCCACCATTTTCCCTCTTGAACTGAGCAAGCTCAAAAGTGGGACAACCTTAAAGTCCTTTATTACCTAAATAAGTACCAGCTTCCTGCGTTAAACCTCCATACTTCTTTTGAGTGTTCTTAGTGAAGATTGTTCCACTCTTTGTTTTGACCATGCTTAATGTGACATTTTACTCACAAAATGCAAACATATTGTTTGAATACATGAAATTTACAGGCAAATGGTGGGACATGGAAATGATCATCCTGAGTCATGTATCCCAAAAGCAGAAAGACACACATGGTATATACTCACTTATATAGACCTATAAGAGGATAAACATACTGAAATCTATAAACCTAAAGATGATTGACAAGAAAGAGGACTTGGGGTAAGAGGATTAATCCTCACTTAGAAAGTCAAATGGGATGGACATTGGATGTAGGAGAAAACAAGTAGCAGGACAAGAGCCTACCACAGAGGGCCTCAGAAAGACTCTACCTAGCAGGGTATCAAAGCAAATATTAAGACACATAACCAAACCATTGGCAGAGTGCAGGGAATCATATGAAAGAAGGGGGAGTTAGTATGACCTGGAGAGGACAGGAGCTCTGCAAGGACCAAATATATCAGGGCACAAGGGCCTTTTATGAGACTATCTCTCCAACCAAGGACCATGTATGTATAACCTAGAATCCCTGCTTGTATGTAGCAAATGGTAGCTCAATATCCAAGTGGGTACAGTAGTAAGGGGAACAGGGACTATTTCTGACATGAACTCAATGGCTGGCTCTTTGACCTCTCCCCTTCCCCAAGGGAGGAGGAACCTTGCTAGGCTACAGAAGAGGACATTGCAGCCAGTCCTGAAGATACCTGATAAGCTAGGGTCAGATGGAAGAGGAGGAGGACCTCCCCTATCAGTGGATTTGGAAAGGGGCAGGGAAGAGATGAGGGAGGGAAGGAGGGATAGGGAGGGAATTCAGGAGTGGGCTATGGCTGGGATACAAAGTACATAACCTGTGATTAATATAAAATTGTTAAAAAAAGAAAAACAAACCAAAACAAAACAAAAAAAAAACAAACCTTTGTGGACAGCAGGTCTTAGTACACTTGTGAGGATCATACTGTGGACTTCAGGCTTTTGTCTAGCAAGGGGTGTTATGGTAAATTTAAGATTGTTTTATTAGAATTCATTTATTGCAATAAAATAAAATATTAATGCTGTTTCAAACATGTCAGGGGTGATTTTATGCCAGTGTTATGTGCATGTATAAGATATCATGCCTGATTTCTCAGTAGAAACCAGAAGTTACTCAGCATCAAGGATATTGAAACATGTTGATGCATTCATTCATTATTATAAACTAGTCTCATATTCTGAAATAGAGGAATTGAATTAGATATTAGGTTGCTTCATACACACATACACATAGCATTTCATTTGCAGCAGAAAACAATTCATCCTATTAATGTGGTTGTATTTGTAAGTCAATATGCAGATAAGTCATGTATCAAGAAGAGTATTTAAAAATAAAATGGAAATAAGTGAACAGTCTTCTCTTTTGGAAAATTCTGTTCACTTTGCAACATTGTCAGTATTTGGATCAGGCCTTTAAGAATCGGCAGCTATTTGCCACATAGAAGTGAGTTGATCTATGAATGGAAGCAGCATATGGCAAAATAAACACTGGTGATTTCTGTAAGACTAACAAAATCAAGAGTAAGCAGTGTATATTGCCCTTTACTCATCTGCTGTCCCTACCTGAGGACAGTAAGGAGACTAGCTAGCAGTTCACTCTTAACCTGTGGTGTGACAGAGAGGCATGGGCCCCTCAAATCATCAAAATAACAGAAGGCAATGAATTCTGAAGCTAAATCTTGCAGGTATTTTCTGTCACACAGCTCTGAGATCTGGCTCAGCTCTCGCAGGAAAACCAGCTGCAGGTGGGATTTCCTTTGAGAACCTCCTAATTGCTTTGTGGGTCTAAACATTCAGTGCAAAGTTGTCAGGGATTGCTATGGATAGCCGACTCCATTCTGCTAAACAAAACCAGCAATTTGGAAAAATTACATCCCTGGATGCCATCATTGGCGCTATGATGACAGCCTCCCCACTAACTGTTCAAAAGGAAAAAGAAAAGAAATGTTGGCAGGACACCAAACCTAGGAAGGCCCCCTTGTAAATGTAGCCATTGGTGACACTCTAAAAAGGAAGTCAACCCATACGCTGGATAAACACTTGATTTAACCCAAGACAATGATGTCCTGGAGGGCGGTGGTTCTTTCTCTTTGCACAGTCATTTTGAAACAAGAATGGCATATTCTACTATTCTACTTCACAGGGTTAACCACATTTAAGCACTGTTTAGCAACTTTTACATAATGACAACTTCCTCTGAATAGCTGGTTAGTCATGAGACATATTCACAGGCCTGTGGCGCATCTTGCTAGGGACGCATGGGCATAAGGACGCATCTGATGCATAAAATCTAAAATAAGATGCTGACTGCTGCATTGCCTTGTATTTTTCTTTTTTCCTTTTATAATCTTTTCTACTCTTGAGGTCTGTCCTGGGATTTTACAAATTTCAAGGAAAGATCTTAGCTTGCAAATTCTTCTACTTGACTTAAGTTCAACATTGTCTGTGCAAAAAGAAATATTCTTATCATAAATCTTTTATCCTTCTAATAAAATGAATCAACATGAAGTACATTGTGAACCAGGCATGGTGGCAAACAACAGCAATCACCATTTTTGGAAACTGAAGATGGTAGTGAGTTCGAGGTTCACCTATTGGTTATGTAGTAAATTCCAGGCTAGCTTGGCAATTTATTTAGAGATTTTTTCTTAGACAAATAAACTAAAAATAAAATAAAATAAAATAAATAAAATCCAGATCCACTGATCATCAAATAAGTGATGCTGTAATTAAGAGCATTGAGGGAGCCGTGGTTGTCTTACCAGAGTCAAAGCAAAGGATCAGAATAGCCAAGTCACAAACACTTATTTTTCTTTCTTAAGAACATACTAAAATCTGTAGTTCTAAAGAGGCTAAACCACAAGGAAAACCCTAGGGAATATGCTTAATCCTCATTTAGAAGGGCAAACAGGATAGATATCAGAAGAGTAGGAGAAGACAAGGAACAGGACAGGAGCCTTCCACAGAAGACCTCTGAAAGACACTACCCACCAGTATCGAAGGAGATACTGAGGCTCATAGCCAAACTTCGAGCAGTGTCAGAATCCTTATGGAAGATGAGGGAGATAGAAAGTCATGGAAGGGACAGGAACTCCACAAGGAGATCAACAGAGACAAAATACCTGGGCCCAGGAGGGCCTGCAGAGACTGATACTCCAACCTAGGACCATGCATGGAGAGGACCTACCCTTTTTAAAGGAAGCCCATAGGTTGCTAAGTTTCCAAGTGGTATCCTAGCAAGGGGTACAGGCGCTGTCTCTGACATGAACTCTGATTCTGACATGAATCTGTCTCTGAAATGAACTCTGGTTCTCTGATCACCTACCCTTGAGGAGTGCAGCCTTTCCAGGCCACAGAGGAAAATGATACAGCTAGTCTTGATGAGATCTGACAAACTAGGGTTAGATAGAAGGGGAGGAGGTCCCCCTTTATCGGGGGACTAGGAAACAACATAGGGGGAGAAGAGAGAGGGTGGGTGCTACTGAAAGGAGACGAGAGAGGGAGACACAGCTGGGATTCAGAGTGAATAAATTGTAATAAATAATATATAAATAAAATTAAATTTAAAAATTAAAAAAGAAATGACTCTAGTTAATGATCCTGTAAACTGAACTTTCTCTGCCAGTTTTTGTTTTTTGATTTTTTTTTTATTTTTCTCTGTAAGAGTATGACTATGAGAAGCCCCTAATATCATCTCAGGTCATTACACAATGAAATATTTCAGTAGCATATCTGCTGACTATAAGAATTTGGGTTCCCTAGTAAAGGGAGCAGGTGCTCTCCCTGGCATGAACTCAGTGGCAGGCTCTCTAATTACCTCCCCCTGATGGGGGTACAGCCTTGCCAGGCCACAGAGGAAAATAATGCAGCCAGTCCTGATGAGACCTGGTAGGCTAGGGTCAGACAGAAGAGGAGGAGGTCCTCCGCTATCAGTGGACTAGGGAAGGGGTATAGGGGGAAAAGAGAAAGGGAGGGTGGGATTGGGAAGAGAGGAGGGAGGGGACCACAGCACGGGTACAGAGTGAATAAATTATACTAAATAATAATAATAATTCAAGAAAAAATACTGAAATGTATTTATTTACACTAAAGGCTATTTTTGCTGGGAATAAAAACTTTCTTTGAACACACACACACGCACACACACACACACACACACAAATTCTTTAAAAAAAATCACAAGCCAAAATCACATCACCTTGTCTGGCTTCTGATGTTTGTCAAGTCTGCCTGCAATTTCCATACAGACTAAATGTGGTTATTTACTACTGTGATTGTCTTTAAGTAATTTGAAAATAATAGTTACAGAGTGTTCAACATCTCTTGGCATTTTCAGGCAACCCCCCTACCAATTTACTAGATCTATATTCATCTTGCTTTATAACCCAGACACTACACTTTTCTTTATACTGCACTTCATTTTAGTATTGTTCTTACCTTCAAGAGAACAGCAAATATTCCATGATAGGTCCTTGGGAGAACAGGCCTTTCCTACACTTTAGTAATGATTCCTAAAAATACACACAAGTTATGATTCCTTTTCTTAGTGTTTTAAAATGTCATTTTCCATTTTGTAAGAAAGTGGTGAATCTTAATGTTTACATTTAAAAAGATGGCAGGTTGAGCGACAAAAAAAATATTGGGCAGTAAACTTAAGCTCAGTGATGTATTCTATGGGTGTAGTTGTTAGGCACATAGGACTTATCATTTTGAAATAGTCATTACAGCACCGTCATCATAAATCAACCATTTTCAAATTTCCACTCACAGGCTAATGACCCCACAACCACTGAGGGTTGTATTTAATTACCTTCACAAAATAAGGTTATAACAGGGTCTGTCCTTGGAGACACTCATATGAAAATTCAGTGCAATGCCATGGGAGTCATAATGAACCTTAACTTTTTAAATGAAGTATTTGGTCCTTCTTATTAAAAGGAAATTAACTGTCATATCTCAAAGTCCGAATCTGAGAATCACATATAGAGAATTAAACAGAAATACTAAGCAATGGTGAAACAAATACAGTTCCATGGAATCTTGATTTCATGTATTGATCATGTTTCTGTCACTTCTTCTCTCATCATATTTAATGGACTCTAAGGAACAACAAAACAAAAAAACTTCGATGGGCTTAGTGAAATTGATAATCCTTAAATTTTATACTATAGAATGAGCTTTATCTAAGTTTTGGTAGGTTTTGAAATGAATGAATGATTAAACACCATAGATACAAAGTTGGGATTTTGGAACTTGACCAATAATAGACTGAGGCAACAAAATTGCTCAGAAAAAAAAAAAAAAGGAAAGCCAAATGAATAATAGTAAACCATAAATACTTGTAGGGCCAGTTTACATTGAATATTTTATACACATAAAACCAATTATAGTTTGCTGGAGACCTTGAAGAAACAGTTTCTAGGAAAACTAAATACATACTAAACTCTTCATTCAAAAAATAAAATGATGTGGATAGAGTCCATCTTAGGAGATCGGACAGCCTAAGGCTGAGTGAGGATGATCTGGTCCTCAGCTGACTCAAATATTTGCTGGCAGTTGTTCCACTTAGCCTTGTGCCCACAGTAGAACTACTTTCAACATTACCTAAATGCTCATCTGTACCCTTGAGGGTGTCATTTGCCTTCTTCCTAACTCTGAATAATTAATCAACCCAGTTCAAAAAAACAGGGAGGGAATAGTTAAAGAAAGTGATGATCTCTGCAATCAAGTGTTTTTATGCCCATCTTCTCAAATCCGATACAGGCTCAATCAGATGCTATCCATTTGATGGAGAATCCAGTTAGATAATATTCAATAGTGAGGGTGGAAAATCTGATAGCATATCTGTTGTTTGATAGGACATGGAGGAGCCAGGCTCATGTGTAATGCAGGTTCATTGAGCATCTGCATCTATCTTTTACCTATACTTTTCTCTTCTCTAGAATGTAGAATAACCTGCTTTTGCATTCAAACTGATGATTATTTGCACAAGGATGGACTCATTTTCTGAGGATACTTCCCATCCAGTGTTTGGTATGATCCTTGTCATTTTTTAAATTCCAATTACACATAGTATAAATGTTGCTACTTCTACTATTTGCATAACCATCTCACAGCTGTTCTAATCTCTAAGAGATTGCATATGAGTTACCAGTTATTATATGCTAGGCAGGGATGATGTCATTTTTTCATATTATAATAACTTTATGATATGAACTATTCTTCTATTCATTTTGCAGATGACTAAACTGTAAATCATCAAACACGTCTTTAAAACTAGAAGAGCATATTTTGGAAAGTCAATCCTAATCTGGCACACCTTTCAGTAGAAATAATTCTCAAAGAAACAGAAATAGCCAAGTATCTTAAAAACCACAAATAAGAAAAGAATTGAAAATGCTAACTCATATATTTCAAAACTGCTTGCTCACATTCAACAATGCATGTGCCTGTTCATAAGGGATGCTCAGTGCTGGTTCAAAGTGCATGATTGTCTCAGGCAGAACCCAGTTTTCAAAATATGTCATGTTTACTACTAAATCTGGTAGCTACCCTGTCTTCAGGGAAATATGGACACAACTGCAGCAAACAAGTAAGAATTTATCTGATTCATAAAGTTGGCACCTGTAGTCTAAGTGCTCTGAGCCAGCTTTAGTTACATAAACATTTTCAAAACAATAAAATCCATGGAGCTCTATGTATTCCTGTGATTTCAGCTCCTATTTCTTGCACTAGTACAGGTCCTCCACATCTGTGGATTAGTCTCCTGGGCATGAGAGAGTTGAAACAACTGAGGAGCGAAGGCAACAGGCAGGCTCATGGCTGGGACCTCTGGAGGCCCTGTAAGCTGATGCTGCATGCAACCAGAGCATTAGCTCCAACTCTCGTTATTCAAGATAGGATGAAGGGAATCTTGATCAGGTGTTATAACCTAATACAAAGCTTTCAGAATTTGATGTTACAGATGTAGAGGTTTGATTATTCTTCCTTTAACTTTCACCTGCTTGATAAAAATACCTAGAAAAAAAGAGAATATATTCATGGCTGGTTAATTCTATGCATATGAATCCATGACACTTTCAGACATAAAAGTTTGAGTTTGATATCTCTTCTCAACAAATTCTTTTCAGAACATAAGAAAATCCACTTAACTTCACAAGTGACTTATATCTACAGCAGCCTACTTTTCATAAGCTATCAGCCTCTGCTATTCCTTGTGATAGTGCATCCCTTTAGAACAGTCTTGTCTTGGGATTCCATTTTTTACATGAATATATATGTGATATATATTCATATATAAAATTATATATGAAAGTTTAAGGAGATAAATATTTCTTGAAAATAATTCTCCCATTTTATCCTTAATTACACGACTGAGATACTGTATTTGCTTCATAAACTCTCGAAGCTAGAAACTTTCAGGAATAAAACTGATACGACAAGGTATGAAAGTTCTTTAGAAACATTCTTCCTGGGAAATCTTGTCCCTTCTGTGCAATCAATGGAAGCACTTTAACAGCAAGCAAATATATAGTGTCATTTGTAAACTCACTAGAATTGATAAAATTTGTAATATGTTGTGAAATACATACAAGTACACAAAGTTAGAGGTGTCGTAAGTTGTAAATACATGTAATTTATCAATGGTACTTGTTGAAAGAATCTTATCAATATTATAGATAAAGTTGGATTCTTCTGCAGTCTCATAATGTAAACTTAAATGCAGAACAAATTCCAACTAATATGTCCATTTGTAAGCTATGGCTATCATAAGTAAATGTGCATATGTATCCATCAATCATCCATCCGTTTATATCATCTTTCTATATATATTTTACATCTACATGCTATCTCTCTCTCTCTCTATATATATATATTTTCTACAATCTATCATCTATTTAACATCTATATTCCACCTATCTACTTTCTATCCATCTACCACCTATTTTTCTGTCTTTCCGTTGGTTGGTAGATCTATCATCTATCTATATACTTATTTATCATCCATCTATTATATATCATCAATCTACTATTTTAATAAGAGTCTCAGGAACGTTCAATGGTCTCTGTTTCTTCATTTATTATGACCTTTGCAATTGTTTCATTGATTGAATGGGTTTTTATGCTGGAAATATTAAATATCTCTCAATATTTTCCTACCTCTTACTGAACAAGAAATACTACAAATGCAATGATTTCTGGGAGGAAGGAAGACTTGGTATCAAACCTCCATAAAAACCTGGCCATGAGTGATTCTATCTTACTGATTTCTCAAGTCTTGGTACAGGCATCAGTGCTTTTCTGAGCAGGACATGCCTGCACTGAGTCAAATAATATTGAGTGTGGCTTGATCTTCATACCTTGGGTCCTTTTTCTTCTTTATCTTCTTTAGATGTACAGTTTTTTGTATGTTTATCTTATCTTATACCTCACTTAGAAAGACAAATGGGATGGACATTGGAATTAAGAGAAAACAAGTAACAGGACAGGAGCCTACCACAGAGGGCCTCTGAAAGACTCTACCTAGCAGTGTATCAAAGTAGATGCTGAGACTCATAACCAAACCTTCGGCATAGTGTGGAGAATCATATGAAAGAAGGGGGAGTTATTATAACCTGGAGAGGACAGGAGCTCCACAAGGAACAAATATATCTGGGCACAGGGGTCTTTTGTGAGACTATTTCTCCAACCAAGGACCATATAGGGATATAACCTAGAATCCCTGCTGGGATGTAGCCCATGGTGGCTCAGTGTTCAAGTGAGTTCCCTAGTAAGTGGAACAGGGATTATTTCTGACATGAATTCAATGGCTGGCTCTTTGACCCCCCCCCCCCTCAAGGGAGGAGCAGCCTTGCTAGGCCAGAGAGGAGGACATTGCAGCCAGTCCTGAAGATACCTGGTATGATAGGGTCAGATGGAATGGGAAGAGGATCTCCCCTATCTGTGGACTTGGAAAGGGGCAGGGAGGAGATGAAGGAGAGAGGGTGGGATTGGGAGGGAATGAAGGAGTGGGCTACAGCTGGTATACAAAATTAATAAACTGCAACTAATATTAAAAAATAAAAAAACTTTAGCAAACAAAAAAATATTGAGTGTGTGTTATTATTATGGGATTAGCTATGTTTATTCTTTCTAGCCCAGGGTCTTCTGCATGTTTCACTTTTGATTCCTATTCTACTTTATGCCAATAAGATCTCAGAGTCATTTCCAACAAAACACAAGTAGAATTTCATTACACAATTGAACAGAAGAATTTTAAAACATGGCTATTTTATACAGAAGGTCAAATATGTTGATCAGACCTCATATAAATCTGAAATTCTACAATGAAGACCAAGATTCTAGAATCAAAAATAAGTAACTTTTAGAGATTCTGAAAAGTTGGTCAAATATTGAGAACAACTACGTCAGAGTCTTTGCAGCACTTCTTCAATCTATGCTAGAGCATGCTAACATCTGCTGGCAGCTCTCTGTGAATGTGTACGCCTAGTTCATGTTCAAGAACAAATGGCTAATGAGTTGCTAAAACTTATACTGTCTTAACCCTGAGAATGAACTATTTTATTTAGCAGTAAAAAATGTAATGACATTTTATAGCCTGTAACCACCTCTGCTGCAACTTGTTTCCAGTATTTTCCTTTTAGTGACCCTTATGTGATGACTCCAATCTGTGTGTTCCCAAATAGGAGTCACATGTTACTAAGACATGCTCTGTTGAGGCTTATTGGTACATATTTATGTTTTGAATAGCTTGTTTACAGGAACAAATTCCCTTAAATTGGATGTTTTTATTTTTCATGAAAAACAACAAAGTAGATAGTTAAAAATCAATTGGATGCTTGACCTGCATGTAAATGATATAAACCTCAGGTTCCATTCTGTGAGAATGCTGCCCTCAGGTTCAAGTGGAAATTGCTTTGTAATAACATTGTCAGCAATCTCCTGTGTTAAAGTGTCTTTCCAATCCCCCCAAAAGACAATGAGTGTTACTGGTTTATACTCTCCTGTAGGGACTGATCTGAATTGTTGTACTCTCTCAGATTGATATTATTCCATCGTGTGATTTATAGTGGTGAATCCAATTGCACTTTAGAGTCTGAAGTTGATAACCAGGGTAAATAATGAAGGACCAAAAAGTCTAGACTCTGAAAGACTCTATATAGCAATGTATCAAAGCAGATATTAAGACTCACAACCAAGCCTTCGGCAGAGGGCAGGGAATAATATGAAAATAGGGGGAGTTAGTAAGACTTGGGGAGAACAAGAGCTTCATAAAGACCAAGTAGATCAGGGCACAGGGGTCTTTCACGAGACTGTTTCTCCAACCAAGAACCATGTATGGATATAACCTAGGACCTCTGCTTAGATGTGGCCTATCATAGCTCAGTATCCAGCTGGAGACCCTAATAAGGGGAACAGGGACTATTTCTGTCATGAACTCAATGGCTGGCTCCTTGACCCTCCCACACACACACTTGGTAGGAATAGCCTAGCTAGATCCCAGAAGAGGACATTGCAGCCAGCCCTGAAGAGACAAGATAAGCCAGGGTCAGATGGAAGGGGAGGAGGTCCACCCCCAATCAGTGGACTTGGAGGGGGACAGGGAGGAGATGAGGGAGGGATGGGGAGAGTGGGAAGGAATGAGGGAGGGGGCTATGCCTGGGATACAAAGTACCTAACCTGTGATTAATATAAAAATAAATAAATTACATTAAAAAAACAAAAAACCAAAATGATACAAAAAAGAAACAGAAATATAACATTAAACATTCTTTTTTCACTAATAATAAATTTTTGAATTATTTAAAAAAAAGTCTAGACTCTTTGGAACTATGCCTGGAACTGTGTTTAGTGACTGTGTTGATGTAGACTTTAAAAGATGCTAAAGCATAGCCTACATTACTTAACTTACAATAAGTCATTTTGCCTCATTGTAGGACAAGACATTGTAGGACAAGAGAACGAGATGAGAAGAGTTAATGGAGAAAAGAGAAGGAGTTAGAAAAATGTAATGAAAGAGGAAGAAACGGGGAAAAGAGTGAGGGAAGAAAGAGGGAAGAGTGGAAGATAGCTAGAGGAATAACGATAAAATATTCACTTCAGGTTTTCAAATACATCATTAATTGTCTATTTAGGACTTACTCACTGCAAAATTATGAAACCTGTCCATAAAGAATCAGAAAATTTGTATTTCCACTTATTTTTAAATGCAAGGTGTTAGGGAATTTGGTAGGTTTCCCACTCAGAAAGAGAATCAGCAGAAGAACTGGTTCAGAAATTAAGAGCACTGGCTGTTCTTTCAAGGGTGCTGAGTTCAATTCCCAGCAACCGCATAGCGGCTCACAACCATTTGTAATGAGATCTATCTGGTGCCCTCCTCTGGCATTCAGGGACATATACTGACAGAATTTATTTATTTTTTAAAGATGTCTCAGAAAGAGAATAAGAGGTTGACTTGTTCGGCAAATCATTGTCTAGAATGATAGAAATCATAGAATGAGTTGCTATTTCTATATAGCAGCAGGAATTATGCACAGCCAAATGACAGCACCCTCACAACACCACGATTGTGCCAAATAATAGTAAGATAGTGAGGGAGAGCAGGATAAATGAGAAGTAACATCTTCCTTGGAGATGAGTGTCTAGGTGAGAAAATATGAACATAAAACAAGCATAGTCAAACAACAGTATAAACTAGGAAGCCATGGGGACTGGAAGCTCAGGATGGCCACTACAGGTAATGTAGGTAGGTTGTCGCTTAGGATCTGAGCTGGACCCCTCCTCCCTCAGGCATATTTTAGGACAAAAGAACATATTAGTAGAATCCACATTCAAGTTTGGATTAAAAGTTGGTAGTGCTTTTGTGGTGAAGGCCGTGAGAACCTGGTCCTTTCCCAACAGTGATTTTAAGAGCTAAGGGAAGGGTGGCCATTACTGTTTCTGAAGAAATAGTAATCCAACTCCACAGTACAATTTATTAGGGAGAAAGAATCTTCTTTCTAGACATATCTTGAAATGATGAAGACCAAGAGTGACACTTGAGTGGGTATGATTCTAGATCTATTTGTATATGTTCTTTCCAAGTTCATCCTTTCGTGTTCTTTAAAACATAAAGGATATAAGTTGTTTTTTTTCTGAGAATACTGTTCTTTAAAGATGTGGGCAGTCAAAGAGAAAATTATTAACACGAAGTACATAATAGGGGGAACATACATGCTTTTTATTTATGTTTATAAAAGTGTAACCTGGTTCCTACTAAATTGAAAGTTCAGATCCCTGTCTGAGGTTTGTAGGAGGATGACTACATCCCATTTAAAGCTGAAAGAATTTGTTTCACTTTGAATGTAACAAATGAACCAAACATTCATTTATGATAGGAACAAAGCATCTGTATTTTGGCTTTCTAGATAAATACACACGCACACACACACCACACTGGAGGTTGCAGAATTGTGTCAGCAGTTAAGGGCACCTATTGCTCCTACAGAGACAATCTGAAAATTTCATTCCTAATACCCGTATGTAGTGGCTCACAACTGTCTATAACTCGAAATCCAGGGGATATAATGCCCTCTGTCCTCTATGGGCACTCTCAGCATGCAATGCAGATAAACTTATACAACTACACAGATACACAAATAATTTTAAAGATAATATAATTTTATATAGTATCTATGATGTTTGTAGTTACTAAATATTATAAATATGCATGTATACTATGTTACATTACAATTATAATACATTAAATATTAGCTAAGAAAAAAATAATTTATTGAATTGGCTCACATAGTTGGAGGCCAGATAGCCACACAATGGCTGTCTGCATGATAGGGAACAAAAGAGTCTGTTGGTAGCAGATTACTTTCTAAGGGTAAATAATGAAGGTAGCTATTCAGTCCACTAGAAACAAGTAGTCACTTCAGAAAAAAAAAGGGGGGGAAGCTGGTGGTACAGTCATCAGTGTGGAGAGTCATCAGTGTCTGAGTTGAGGCACTAAGGAGTTTGAGTCCCCGCAGCTTATATGTAATGGCAACAGCAATAGCTGCATAGAGAACTCAGGGGCCAGCATATATTTGCTCAGCTTGCACATCTTCTGCCTTCATTTCATAGAGGTCGCAATTCTACTGGGCAATCCAATCCACATTCAGGGTGGGTAAATTTGCTGTAGGAAGCGTCTTAGGAAACACCCGCACGTGCACATCCCAAAGTTTGCTTTACTCATCTCCTAGGTTTCTCTCAGTCCATTCAGGTTTTCAGTCAGGATTAACCACTATACCATATCTCCACAAACACAGAGACATACTTGGTTTTTTTGTACTCCTTCACAGGTGATTCCAGTGCATGTTTGCACACTCTCCATGCTATAATGCCTTCCCCTGCTGGAAGCAGAGATACTTTAGTGACTGTTGGGGTGTATTACTTTAAGTACACAATAAACTTGGGAGCATTCCACATTGAAGGGAGATATCCAAGTATAAGGCTATCATTGCTGCCATTATGGAGGACACAGCATTTAATGACGATATCCTTTAACTTTGGTCATTACCGCACTAAAGTCACTTAAAGAGGCAATCAAACCCATCCTCAGCTGAGGAGCCAATGCAATGTGCTCACACATCCATGTCCCTTCCATACTAGTTAAGTGGTTTGTGTTGTGTGTCCCATGCAATGAGAGCAGAGGAGGTAACTCAAATCATGCAGTAATGTTTCTGGCATTCTTAGACCAAATAAATTGAGACCCCACGATGCCTGTGTATTTGACTCTTTAGGGAACAAACTACAACCTGTCTTGGAGCAAATAAGTGAACATCAGTCAAGTTAAAAGCTTGTCTGGTTCAAAACGTCCAAAGTACCGACCTATAGTCAAGCTATCTCTGTGCTTCACTTATTTCTTCTATCTATGAATGGAGTTCTGGCCATGCTGTGGATCCAGAGCTCTCAAGATGATTCTCAGGGTTTCCCAGGTAGGAGTCATGGATAAAGGTCAGGAAATATCCTTAAGCTTATTTTATTTGATTTTGCGATGTTTTAAACCCATACCATAGTTCACCGAAATCATATTCCATGCAGATTGTTTCCACTGAGTCCAGAGGCTCCTGGAATCAAACCCAGACTCATTCCTTTCTCCCAGGTGAATCCTACAACGAGCCTGAGCTAGTCCCTTGTTCCTTCATCCTCCCTCTCTTAAATCTGATCGATTTAACATATCTGTAGAGGGATGTTTCTGTTATACTCTCCCTCAGAAGCTATGAATTGTTACTTTTTCTGTTGCTTTCCTTTCATTTCTGCTCAAATCATAGTTACAAAAATTGAAATATGTTCATAGAATTAACATACCGTGTGTGAGGAGGAATCCATAAAAGCTTCATGAGCCAGTTGCCTCATTCTGCCATGTTAAGACTATATCAGAAGCACCCTGGATGGACAGAATATATCTTTATGTGTTAATAAGCAGTGCCATGTTTTTTTCAAGAAGACTGAACATGTGCATTGAACATGTGCAAAAAGTTGTAATAATGCCTTTACTACTCAACTCTGTCACATGCTGACTAAGAGAGCAATCAGTTCAAGATTTCTTAGTAAAAAGCATTTTGAAATGCTTCTAAGTTTTGGTGATCATGAATACAGATGTTACAAACATTCATATACAGATTTCCATGGGGGTATGTATGTTTACATACTATAATGGTCAATTCAAGTTAAATATATAATGAATTACTGCTCATAATCTTTTACTAAAACATTTAAAATGAATCATTTTGATAATTTTGCTGTAAAGAAAAGTTTATTACTTATAGAAGTCACTATTTTATGCAATGTGTCATTCAACTTAAATTTCTTCCTTAAGTCAGCCTTGTATCTTTTGATTAACACCTTATCTAAGTATGCTACCATTAGCCTCTGTTAACCATGATAAAATTCTCCTCTTTTATGGTTCTGACATTTTCAGGTAACTCAGAATAGTTAGATCATGAAGTGTATGTATATGTGTGTGTGTGTGTGTGTGTGTGTGTGTGTGAGAGAGAGAGAGAGAGAGAGAGAGAGAGAGAGAGAGAGAGAGAGAGAGAGATCTTTATGTGGGTGTGGAACTCAGATTTATTCTCGATACCTTTCTCAATAGCTCTCCACGATGTTTTCTGAGATAGGATACTTGTGGAATATGGAGCTCACTGATTGACTAGCCTAGCAGGCAGCTCTCACCAGATATACCCTATCTCTACCTCTCTAGTGGTGAGATTACATTTGTGTTCCCATATAAGAATTTTTGGACTTCATCATCTATGTGAAACTTTAAACTCAGCTTCTGTGTAGTCATGCCCTTTACTGTTTGGAAAGGATAAGAGGTATAGAAACTAAAGTGGACACAACATAAGGAACTTCTCCATAACCCTGCGACTAGAATGAGGTCTACAGGTACTTAAAATACCTTTTCAAAAGCTTTGGCTATCCCAGAGGCCACTAGAATTTGTAGCTAACTTGCAGCGTGTATAATTTTAACAGCCATTAAAAGTAAAACCATTTAATTTAAAGGCTATACTTTAACCCAATTCAAAGGTCCATATATATATATATATATATATATATATATATATATATATATATATATATATATATATATATATAT
>CM053760.1:34866195-34903832 GCA_028658305.1 Pachyuromys duprasi | reverse complement strand
TGATGGCTGACTCTTTGACCCTCCCCCATACAAGCGGGGAGTGACAGACTGGCTATATCCCAGGGGAGCACATTGCAGCCAGCCCTGAGGAGTCAGGATAAGCTAGGGTTGGATGGAAGGGAAGGAGGTCCTCCCCTGTTGGTGGACTTGGAGGGGGCAGGGAGGAGGGAGATGAGGGAGGGAGTGGGAGGGTAGGAGGGACTGAGGGAGGGGGCTACACCTGGGATTCAAAGTACCTAACCTGTGATTGAGATAAAAATAAATAAATTTAAAAAAAAAGAAGAAGAAAAGGTTGGATAGCCCTGGATGAGACTATGTGAAATTAGCCAGGCATCGAAGGATGAAGCCTTAAGTGATCATTCATACCTGGCACTTTGAAAAGTTGATCTAAAAGAGGAGGGTGGAAGAATGTTACTAGTACATAGGAAGAATAGAAGGAGAAAAGTGACAGAGTGAAGTTTGTTATCTGTTGTATCTTATTAACTTAGAAGGAAGATACCCTCATGTACCATTGTAAAGATGAATAAAGCTAAAACAATAAATTATATATTTCAACATCAAAAAATAAAACATAATAATAAATAAATATATATTTTTTAAAACTAAATATAATTTTATTATAATTTATTCCATTTGCATCCCAGCTGTAGCCCCACCCTCATCCCTCCCAATCCCATCCTCCCTCCCTCTGTCATCTCCTCCCATGCCCCTTCCCCTGTCCACTGATAGGGAAGGTTCTCCTCTCCTTTCATCTGACCCTAGCATATCAGATCTCATCAGGAATGTCTTTCATAGTCTTTCTGTGTGGCCTCATAAGGCTGCTCCCCCCCTCAGGGGGGAGGTGATCAAAGAGCCAACCACTGAGTAATGTCAGAGACAGGACCTCATGAAACTGAAAAGTTTCTGTAAAGCAAAAGACAGTGTAGTCAGAACAAACTGACATCCTACGGATTGGGAACAGAACTTCACAAACCTTCTATCTGACAGAGTGCTAATATCCAGAATACATAAAGAGTTCAAGAAGTTAAACAGCAACAAATCAAGTAATCCAATTTAAAAACGGGGTAGAGAGCTAAGCAGAGAATTCTCAATTGAAGAATATCGAATGGCAAAGAAACACATAAAGAAATGTTCAACATTCTTACTCATCAGGGAAATGCAAACCAAAACAACCCTGAGATTTCACCTTACACCCCTCATAATGGCTAAAATCAAGAACTCAAGTGACAACACATATTGGACAGGATGTGGAGAAAGGGGAACCCTCCTCCATTGCTGGTGGGAATGTACAACCACTTGGGAAATCAATCTGGTGCTTTCTCAGGAAATTAGGAATAGTGCTACCTCAAGATCCAGATATACCACTCCTAGGCATATATCCAAAAGATGCTCAAGTACACAACAAGGACATTTGCTCAACCATGTTCATAGCAGCTTTATTCATAATAGCCAAAATCTGGAAACAACCCAGATGTATCTCAACTTAAGAAGGATACAGAAATTGTGGTACATTTACTCAATGGAATACTACTCAGCAATTAAAAACAAGGAAATCATGAAATTTGCAAGCAAATGGTGGGAACCATAAAAGATTATCCTGAATTAGGTATTCCAGAAGCAGAAAGACACACATGGTATATACTCCCTTATCAGTGGATATTAGACTTACAATACAGGAAAATCAATGTACACCAAAAGAAGCTAATCAAGAAGGAGGAACTTGGGTGAGATGCTCAGTCTTCATTCAGATCACAAAGAGGATAGACATTGGAAGAAGGTGAAAATAAGGAACAAGACAGGAGCCTACCACAGAGATTCTACCCAGCAAGGTATTAAAGCAGATGCTGAGAAACTTTGGGTAGAATACAGGGAATCTTATGAATGAAGTGGGAGATAGAAACACCTGGAGGTCCACAAGGAGAACAAAAGAACCAAAATATCTGGGCCTCGTGGTCTTTTCTGAGACTGATGCTCCAACCAAGGACCATTCATGAAGATAACCTAGACCCCATGCACAGAGGTAGCCCATGGCAGCTCTGACTCCAAAGGGGGTCCCTAGTAAGTAAAGCATAATTTTCTTAGTAGAAAATCTATGTAATTCTTAGAGGAAAAATTCAGGTCAATAATCAAGTTTGACAATGTTTCAAAATATAATTTTACTGCAAACAAGAAAAATTATTAAAATTCAGCATGTAATCTTTTCCTTTTAAAATATTTTGTTTTTCAAATGGCATAGAATATGTTGGATAACACCATGGCATTTTTTAACCAAAAAATGTTTTATTTTAACATTGAAAATATTATTTCATTCCTTCTAGGCTTCATTTGTAACAGATAACAATCCAACTATTGTTTTGTATTTCCAGCTTTGTTTTTTTATAAGTACTCTTTTTTATTATCTCACAAATATAAATAAGTTCCATACGCTTGTATTGAATTGTACATATGTTGTTTATTTTAATTTATGTTGTATTCAGTTCACTGGAATCCTTTTGCTTTAGGTTTATCACTTTTATTCATTTTGAAAAGTTCTTTTACATTCTCTCTTCAAGTACTTCTCTATCTTTTCCTTTTTTGGATTTAAGTGTCTTTTTCTGCATTATACATTGATTCTATCTTCTGTTCACTTTTACTGACCTAATTTCTGTTTAAGATTTTATTAATTATATGTCTGTAGCTGTTTTGTTTATAAAATGATCCTATTCTTGCTTGCCTATTTTAACTTTTGGTATTACATTTTTACTTTTGGTGACTGTGTTTCTAGAATTACAATCATTGCCCATTTTCATACTGATGTGTTAAGACTTCATTTCCATAGGGTTTTAGGGGTTGTTGGCTCTTGACAAGTATTTGTCATAATGCAATCATGGTGAAATTGTCTACCTGCTCTCTAACTGGTCAGAAAATGAAATAATTATGTCTCAAATTTTTTGGGAATCACTGAACAAAATTAAAATTATCTACAAAGTACTTATGTGTTTTCTGACATATCGTGGATGAACTGAAGTATGCCTCTCATATTCCAAGTTGAGCTGGCCTGGAACATGTGCTTGGTCATTACATTTAACTTCTGTCTCTGTATTTTGGCAAGCATAGGTGGTCCTCTGGCTCAGCTCTAGGGTGTTCTGTACAATTAAGAGTCTTACGTCAAATGAGAAATTTTAGTATTATGCAACTTCATCACCTCTCAGATCCTCTAATTACACTAGAAAAGCAAATACAGACATAGTGTCATGGTTCAGCAAATGAGCATCAGCCGAGGACACCTTGAAAGCATTTTCCATCTACTGCATGACAAGCAACAGATACACCCAGCAATTTTCTGTCTGTTCGGCATAAGTACTGCAAATCACCAATCCAATCATCTTTTTTTCACACATAGTGCTAAAGCTACATCACAAACTCTTCCCCATCTTGATGTATTCCTCCATAAGTGCTCTATTACAATTAATTAGTTATACAAATAGCTTCTTTCTACTTTTTTCAAAATATAGCAGCAGACTAAGGAAAATATCTTCTTACCACAGAAGTATTTCTCCATAAGCTTAGAACATAAAATTACCTCAAAGTAGTTACATTTTACAGTTATGAGTGCTGTTTTCATTAAAATAAATATAAAATAGATGAAGTGTGATGCAGTGCATTCAGTTTAAAAAACTGAAGAGTGTTTGGAAAGTCTGTCCTTGATTAAGTAGAGTGGCAGAGTCACAGAAGATTTGATAGTCTTACACCTCTTGTACATTACCTTCAAATCAATTTGAATTCAGAAATCCTCCACTTTTACAGATTCACCTTAGATGCCAAGTTTTGTGTGCGTCCCTTCTGGATTCAAGAGCCTTCTGATGCTATATGCATTTATAATTTTCAGTGCTATGGAAAACCTCCATCTTAGACTTCTGCTACACAGGTATATAAAATTAATGCCTAACTGTAGATTGTACTTGTCCTGTACTCTATCAGTAAATGTTGTATCCAGTTAATTTCCATAGTCGAGAGCTCAGCAACTATTCCCTGTTAACAATATGTAGCTCAGTACATCCATAGATGTTTGATAAAAAGTTGCAATCCAGGTGAAATTTTCATTGCCCTCTGTGTGGTTGTGAGAGAAAAGTCTTGCTACAGTTTAGATTTATGCTCCGGCTTCTGAAAGAGGTTGCACAGCTCCTGTACCACCTAACCTTGGACCAATGGTACACTTAATGTTGTAATATAAAGTCTCTAAGCTAGCAAAGATTCCCCTGCGATGTGATTAACTCCTAGGATTCTACACAGCAAGCATTAGGCACAAAGTGCAAACTAATTAATATGGGAGGACAAGAAAGAGGCCAGACCCAGCCATGTAGCTGACAAATTCACAACTGTATCAGATCCAATAAAAGGAATGAAGGAAAAAGGTTCCACTAAAGCAGCAGCAATTGGGATGTTCCTAAGATGTGTTTTACAACTTTTCTATCCATTTGTCTTGATTGTGCAATAAGGGGGTGATTCTAGCTGAGACTCCTAGTAGCAGGGATCATGGAGACTGAAGAGAACAATCTCTAATCAAACTGGACTCCTAGTGGAGGGAGGAGAACCCCAACCCACCCACAAAAACTTCTACCCAAAATTTACCCTCATTAAAACATATGCAGGGATAAAAATAGAGCCGAGATTGAGGAAGGGTCCAGCCAAATGCCTGGCCTAACCTGAAACCCACCCCATGGGAGAGAGCCAACCCCTGACACTGTTAAAGATATTCTACTGTGCTTTCAGACAGGAGCCTAGCATAGCTGTTCTCTGAGAGGCTCCACTCAGCAGCAGATTGAAACAGAACCTGAGACTTACAACCAAACATTGGACAAAGTATAGGGAGTCTTGTGGAAAAGTGAGGGGGAGTATAGAAAAACCTGGAGGTGACAGGAGCTCCACAAAATGACCAACAGAGCCAACTGACCACAGCCCAGAGGGGCTTGTGGAGACTGCAACGCCAACATGGAACCATACAGGGAATGTAGGTAGGCCACCTATACAGATGTAGCAGTTGGGCAGCTCAGGCTTCTTGTGGGTCCCCTAGTCCATGTCTCCAATATGGACTCTGTTGCCTGTTTTTTTTTATGACATTCCTTGCCAGGCCACAGGAGAAAAAATCATACCTCAGTCTTGATGAGATTTGATGTGCTGGGTGGGTTATAGGGATGGGGATCCCCTTCCTTGAGGAGTAGGGGAGAGTGGATAAGAGGAAGGGAGAGGGCCAGACTGGGAGAAGAGGAGGGAGGGACTATAATCAGAATATAAAGTAAATAAGTATTTTTATTTATTTATCTATCTATTTATTTTTAGTACAATTTATTCACTTTGTATCCCAGCTGTAGCCCCCTCCCTCATCCTCTCCTAATCTCACCCTTTCTCCCTTTTCTCCTCCCATGCCCCTTCCCAAATCCACTGATAGGGAGGTCCTACTTCTCTTCCATCTCACACTAGCCTATCATTTCTCATCAGAACTGGCTGCATTGTCTTCCCCTTTGCCTTGATAAGCCTGTTCCCCCCTTAGGGGGAGGTGATCAAAGAGCCAGCCACTGAGTTCAAGTCAAACACAGTGACTGTTCCCCTTACTAGGATACCCACTTGGACACTAGGTTGCCATGGGCTACATCTGAGCAGGGGTTCTAGGTTATCTCCATGCAGGGTCCTTGGTTGGAGTATCAGTCTCAGAAAACATCCCTGTGCCCAGTTTTTTTTTTTTTTTGGTTCTGTTGCTCTCCTTGGGGAAGCCCTGTCCTTGCCAGGTCTTCAACCCTCCCCTTCTTTCATAAGATTCCCTGCACTCTACCCCAAGTTTGGCTATGAGTCTCAGCATCTGCTTTAATACCCTGCTGGGTATAATCTTTCAGAGGCCCTCCTGTTCCCTGTTTTCTTCCTCTTCCAATGTCTATCCCATTTGCCTTTCTGAATGAGGATTTATCATTTTATTCAGGGTCCTCCTCCTTGCTTAGTTTCTTTAGGTGTACAGATTTTAGTATGTTTATCCTATATTGTATGTCTAATATCCACTTATAAGTGACTATACACCCTGTGTGTCTTTCTGCTTCTGGGATTCCTCACTCAGGATGATCTTTTCTAGTTTCCACCATTTGCCTGCAAATTTCATGATTTCCTTGTTTTTAATTGTTGAGTAATAATCCATTGTGTAAATATTAAAAAAAAAGTGAGACAGTAGCAGAAAGGAAAAGTTGATATAATCGTGCTGACACAGAAAAGAAAAAACAAGTAAGGACACCTCAACTGACAGTGCTGCTCTGTCTGCTCCAGCCTCATTGGCCAGAGAGGGACCTGGTACAGTCCACATTCTCATTCAGTCTTTGACTTAACACCTAGAGGAAGCATGGTCAATATGGCCACACTTTGATGAAACTGCTTTCTTTGCAAGGCTGCTATCAAACCCCTAATATAAGACATGTGAGAAGATTTTTTTTTAAAGGCACAACTAGCAAAAAGGCACTCACACAGCTTATAAAAAATAATGACACTCTTCCTATAGCTTTTGGAACAAAATTAAGAACAGACCTTTCTAGAATCAAAACTCATCCTTCAAGACCCTCTTTTAACTGTAGCAGAGGCAATGTTTTTAAAGTACGCTCCTTAATATATTGTGACTTTTTACTGATATTAGTTGTTATGAAGTGGTAAAAAGCACAAAATCTTTACCTGAATGAAATTTGAAAATACATACTGGCATTCTGAGGGCAGCCTTCACAGGGTCCTCGTAAAGGCACAAGCCAGCAGTTTTTGACAGTCTGGATAAAGAAATCTGAAATACACTTGGAATATAATGTCTCTTCCAATTCTGAGTGCAGTTATGGGGAAAAATGAATAAGAAAATTATCCTTTGTGGTGAAAAAAGTATGCGAGAAAGGCTGCCCTGCAGTCTAATGCCATGGAACCACCCTGGAAATACTCAGCAATCATGTGTAATGCTTAGGCCACAGGACTGAGCATTCCCCCAAAATTCTCTTCCGAGGAACTTATTACGTAGCAAATTAGCTTGGAGTAGACACTGCAGAGTTAGTGTCCAATCACAATATCAATCAATACATTATAGACTCTCAGACTCACTGGGCTGGAGGAATCTCTCATGTTGGAGAGAGACTCCAGCCTTCTGCTTCATCTTGAATCCACAGGAAGTTCCAGCACCTTTTGTGTGACCTTTTGAAATGGAAAGCATTTTAGGACACGCTGGTTGATGGCATGTGCTGGAAGCATTGTTTCTTTTTAAATGCTGCCGAGGATTGCCAGAAGCTCGTAATTTTCTTCTTTAGATGTTTTCAAATCTGGGTTGAGAAGCATTAAGTGAGTTTGAAACATGTGTTCAGTGAATTTAGGAAGTCCTTTGTTTTAGATTATTCAATGAGCCCTCTTTTGTCTTACTTTCCCATGACACATTAGCTTAAAAGGTCATCTGAGTGTCCCATCCAGTGATAGCACAGGCGTCACCACCATAATTGGAGTACATTCTGGCATCTCTCTATTCCAGAGGGCAGAGCAGATGGGCAGAAGGTGCCATTTGGGCCAGTGATTGATTTATAAGCTTTAGATTTATCTATAATCTTTAGAATATTGTCAGGGTATTAGACGTCTGCCCAGTGGGCTCCAGCCTGAGACTCAGATATTTGTCTTCTTTACCAACCTTGGCCTAGAGATGAAAGCTGTACTTTGCTGCATTAAGCTGTTAATGATTAAGTGATCCAAAGAGATTATTATGACAGCCAGACCAAGCTTCCTTTTCAGGAAATAAATACTGACATTGAGCAACTTTCTGATGCAGTAGGAAAAAAAATTATCAGTTGCCAAGGGCAATAAAGTGGTAAATTAGAAAGTGTTCTGAAATTTCAATCTTAGCATATGATTACACCTGTATTCTGACCCCTCTTTTCTTTGGCTTTCTTTATTCTTATCAGTTCCATATATCTGATTTAATACAATGTGGGAGCTCATAACTGCATAAGACTGTTATCTTCAATTTAACCTGATTTGATAGTACACATGTGTATATATGAATCTTTGTCTCCAATTTTACTTGCTATATTATCTTGTACATGCACGTATTCAGCTGTCCTGCATATATTGAGTCATTCCTGTTTTGGCTGAAATATTGAAATCAGTCCTGAGTCAGTGATTGTCTTAGTCTTTATTTGTTCATTTGTATTCCATTTTGGATGTTGAATATCAGTTTCGAAGTCCAAGTCCTTGTTTTATCAAGGCATTCTGTGAGAAGACTCAGTTCCCCAAGTTGTTTGTAGCGCTTTAATCCTTTAGAACAATTTTTCAATACTGTTTACTCTAGAGGATTTCTTATAAAAACCCTCTTTACACAGACAAGAATAATTCAGGAAAAAAAACATTTGTTTCTGATCTCTGCAGACAAGACAAGCAGAAGTCTTTAGGGGGTTTTCTGTCTCTTCTACTTACCAAGAGGAGATTAGTAAAATACCTCTATGATGTCTGATGTGCAATTGTGTACGTAGTTGTGGTGCAATTGATCAAGTCAGGGAGGATGACAGTCACAGCATCCATAAAGGCAAGGCCTATGACAAATGACAGATTCCACACTGCAAAGCAGCCCCTGTAGCATGGACCTGGATAGTCACTTTCCCCAGGAAATCTCAAGACATTGCCTGGGTGATTTTTTCCTCATTTAAAAACTTCCTATAATCATGTGGATGCCATGTGGCTTCACCCATGGCTAGTTCTCACTCTATTCATGTTTTTTTTTTCCTCTTGTTTTTATTAATTACAGTTTATTAACTTCATATCCCACCAGTAGTTCCCTCCCTCCTCTATTTCTAATCCCACCCTTTTCTCCATTTTCTCCACCCATGCCCCTCCCCTGGTCTACTGATAGGGGAGATCTTCCTATTCTATGAGGTCTCATCAGGAGTGGCTGCATTATCTTCCTCTGTGGCCTGGTAAGGCCGCACTCCCCTGAGGAGGAGGTGATCAAAGAGCAAGCCAATCAGTTCATGTCAGAGACAGCCCCTGTTCCCCTTACTAGGAGGCCCATTTGGAGACTGAGCTGCCATGGGTTACATCTGTGCAGGGGTTCTAGGGTTATCTCCCTGCTTGGCCCTTGGTTGGAGAATCAGTATGAGAAAAGACCCCTCTGCCCAGATTTTTGGTTCTGTTGCTCTTTATGTGGAACTCCTATCCTTTCCAGGTCTTACTATTTCCCTCTTCTTTCATAAGATTCCCTGCTCTCTGACCAAAGTTTGGCTATAAGTCTCAGCACTGCTTTGATACCCTGCAGGGTAGAGTCTTTCAGAGGTCCTCTGTGGTAGGCTCCTGTCCTGTTCCCTGTTTTCTCCCTCTTGTGATGTCTATCCTCTTTGCCTTTCTGAATGAGGATTGGGCAACTTACACAGAGTCCTCCCTCTGGATTAGTTTCTTTAGGTGTATAAATATTTGTATGTTCATCATATAATACATGTCTAATATCCATTTATGAGTGAGCATATATTCTGTGTGTCTTTCTGTTTCTGGGATACCTCACTCAGGATGATATTTCCCAGTTCCCACCATTTGCCTGCAAATTTCATGATTTCTTTGTTTTTAATTGCTGAGTATTATTCCATTGTATAAATGCACCACAATATCTATATCCATTCCTCAACTGAGGGGCGTCTGGGTTGTTTCCAGCTTCTAGCAATTACAAATAAAGCTGCTATGAACATGGTTGAGCAAATGTCCTTGTTGTATACTTGTTTGTACAACTGCTTTGGAAATCAATCTGGTGCTTCTCAGAAAATTAGGAATAGTTACCTCAATATCCAGCTATACCACTCCTAGGCATATATCCAAAAGATGTTCAAGTATACAAGAAGGACATTTGCTCTATTCATGTTTTAATTCATCAAACAATGGATCTCATGGGTGTTCCACATGTATGGAGATCTTTTTAAATTTATTTATTAGGTGAAGGTTTGAGTCCAAGATCCAGCTTGTAATAAAAGGATCCTCGTGTGTTTTGCAATGGACTCAACTCCTGGCCATCTTTTGGGGTCTCACAAATTGGACACAACAGAGTTATGCCCACTATTATGTACAGGTGTCTTCACTGGTCAGAAGAGAATTTAAAATTCCCCGGAGTTGGAATCTCAGAGGGTTGAGCCACTGGATGGCTTTTCAGAATGAAATATGAGCCCCATGTGCTTTTTTTGTCTTCTCTTTTTTATCATTTATTTTTATTATTAGTTACATTTTATTAAGTCTGTATTCCAGCTGTATCCCGCTCCCTCATTCCTTCCCAATCCCACTCTCCCTCCCTCATCTACTCCCTGCCCCTTTCCAAGTCCACTGATAGGGGAGGACCTCCTCGCCTTTCATCTGATCCTGGTTTATCAGGTATCTTCAGGACTGGCTGCAAAGTCCTCCTGTATGGCCTAGCAGGGCTGCTCCTCCCTTGCAGGGTGGGAGGTCAAAGAGCTCGCCATTGAGTTCATGTCAGAAATAGTCCCTGCTCCCCTTACTAGGGTACCCACTTGGATACTGAGCTACCATGGGCTACATCCGAGCAGAGGTTCTAGGTTATATCCATGCATGTTCCTTTGTTGAAGAAAGTCTCATATACGACCCCTGTGTCAAGATATATTTGGTGCTTGTGGACTTGTAGAGTAAATTCATTTTATAACCACAATATGATTAAATTCACAGCCATAGTTGTTGAAGTACATGTTGCAGGCATTTTTTTTTCTATTTGGTAATTGATGTTTAATCTCATATAGCATTTTTGATTGTGTAGGTGTGTGTGTTTGTGTGCATACAAATGCTATACATACTTCTCTAATGTCTTTTAGAGATGTGTTTTAGGGAGACGTTCTCTACTTTGATACTATATTGTGATTTGCTTTGCAAGTTGTTTCATGACTTTTATTTACTGACATCATGCTTTTATTTGACATAAGATGCTTTAAAATATGAAACAATTGTGCAGCTTTATTTCCTAGTTGCTCATCTAACAATAATTGCTGATTAATTACCATTGATTAAAATACCTATTAAACTTTATCGAGATGTGTCACCATATTCATTTCTGTTTGTCTTGGTGGGCTTTTCTGGTAGTTGGGCCACTAGTGAAACAAAATCACTGGAGACTTCCTAGATCTAGATTCAGAGAGAAATGTTTTATATGACCTTCTTAACCGGATTGACATCTGACCCGCTATTGACATGTTGTCTGAGGCATAGCTGTGTCCTTCTCCATACTGATTTTATCTTACCTGTCTTTGGACCTTGTTTTCTTTCCAAATTAAAAATCCAGTTGCCACACAAGTCCTCATATTTCATAAGGTCTCTGTCTTGGATTTTGCAAGGTAAAGTCTCAGCCTCCATTTCATCTGTGGTATCACTATCACTATACCCTCTTCAGTGAGTGCTGTAGACATCTCAGGAGCCTGTTTTTAGTTGAAAGCATATGAAGAGGCCCAGAGCCCTTGCTCACCTTCAGGTGTGGTTGGTGTTACAGGGATTTCAGGTTCCTTCAGGTGTGGTTGGTATGTTAAGGATTTCAGGGAACTGTTGTATTCTGAATGAAAGCTTCCTGCCTGAGTCAAGGCTCAAAACTGACTCGCTCCTTTCCTATCAGGCCATCTATCCATCTGCAACTAAAAAGCTCTGCTCATTACATCACATATATGGAAAAGCTTTGCAAAGAGTGATGCTAAGCACTTGGGAGGTCTTCCATTCATACCCTCCCTAATGACCTTTTAGGCACTGAAAGACTATGCCTAAACTAAAGATTGTAAAGCCACACATGTCAAGCCCGCACCTAATATGAACATGGTGACAAAATAAAATCTTTTCTCTAATATCCAACAAGGTTCTAGAAGTTCACACCCAATTGATTAGTCAAGAAAAAAAATAAACAAAGAACTTTTCATACGAAAGAAAAATATATTGTCCACAGATGGCTTAATCTTTTATACAACAAAATATATTATGTTTTGTTATAAAATGTGAGAGCTGATAAAAATTAAAAAAAGTTTTTGCAGCTAGCATTCAAATTTTGTTATTTTGCATTAAACCTCTTGTTTCTTTTCTGTATTTTCTACTAAAATTTTTGCATAGAGAAGTTATTTAGATAATAAGTGCTTTATTCATTTCTCTCAAAAGCTGGTATGCTACTATTTTTGGCTTACTAGATGAGAAAACATTCCATTACTATACAGATAAAATAGACTGGAGATGCCTTTCTGGAACAAGATTCAGGCAGACATCTTTCAGTATTTCTCTGACAAGTTTGTTTCATAGATTTTTATATGGTCTGCTCTTATTGTATAACACCTAAGCTGATTTTTCAGAATGTTACTGTTTATCATTAGTCATGAAAGGTTCTTCTATTACCATGAATGAGATGTTTATAAAATATTTAATTTTTATCATTTCTGTGAAGATATATCAACTTTTGAAAAGGGAAGCATTAATCTAGTAATAACTACTTGTTTGTTTAATTATTTTTTCAAAGGGTCTTACACTGAAGCCATGGCTGATGTTGATTGCTATGTCACCACGCTTCCCTGGAGTTAAGAGGATCCTCCTCCTTCAGCGTCCTGAGTGTTGGGACTGAAGGCAAGAAAAGTTATATATGAATAAAGATTTCTTATAGAAAAGTTTATTTTCTGGACAACTAGTATTATTACTTCACTCAATATTGGTAAAATCTACCCTATCACTTCTATACCATGGAATTTTATTTATGGAAATATTGTAGTAACTAAGTAAATTTGTTTAAGATTTATATTATGATTCAGCTTTCCATCTCTACTTGGGCTGGGTTTATATAGATGTTTTTTCTTCAAGATGAGTGTATTTGATTTATATTCCAAAGGCACTTTCCTTGTATCTCTGTAAAATATTACCTTTTGGGGGCAACTTTAAAATCAGTAATTATATATGTATATATTACATCTAATTAAAAATGTTTATGTCCTCTCTAGGTTTTCATGGTGGATATATTCCTAAATATTTACGAATGCCATAGATTCTCAAAGAATGTATTATATGTTCAGTTAACTTCTCTCACGTGATCTTTTACTGATTGCTACTTTTAGTTGCAATGTTTTATTTTTTCCACCTTTTTTGTTTCATAAGTTAATGGTGTAAGGATTCACATAAGCATGTAAAGAAACCCTAGTTAATTAATGTTAAAATTTTATATCGAAAACTTTGAATATTTTCTAAATACAGTGTACCAAATTGCTTGTTAACTTATGAGCAATTTAGAGGTGCTCCACTTTTCTGCTAGGCCAATGAAGGCACTGGACAACTGTTATTAGTGTTTTACGATGACAAGAATGTTCTCTATGTAACTTTTAAGGCTCCAAACTGTATTAAGCTTTGTAAGTATTATTTAAAGTAGAATAGTTTAGAAATACATTTCACATTTTGATATCTCTTCCTTAACATCTAAATCATTTAAATATTTCTGAAAATTAAATACTTAAGGAAATAATAGAAATTAAAACCGAATAATTCAAACACAGATTTTAAATAATCATGACAGAATTATAGTAAAGGTAAGGTTAAATATGCTTTATAAGTTTCCTACATACATAGAATACTTGCACAACATTTTATAAATGATTGAAACCTGCATTTTGCCTTTTGGTTTATGAAGGTTTATTTATTCAGAGCTGCAGAACTTGGAATTAGTTGTTGAAGCCGGATCTGAATCCTTTAAACAGAATGTGATTTGCTATTACAAATAGCTCGCAGAAAATAGTGCATAGAACTTGTGAAAACAAACTATTTATGTTCTAGTTAAGTTTTATTATGTCAAAAAGAAACAGTTACCTCCCCTCGTCTGATAAGCAAGTTGTGAACAGCTGTAGAGCAGCAGGTCACTCTCCAGACATCCAAGGCTGTAAGGAGTGCGTGGTAAGATGTGGGTGTGAGAGGAGTTTTGAGGGATCATCATCATGAAGCCTTTAAGGTCCTAAGGAAGGACAAGGGAAACAGTAAAGAAATAGATGGTCACCAGGAGTGGAGGTTCCTGCTGGGCTTCCTGCAATGTGAGTGACAGAGGAACTGAAAATAGTAAATCCGTTTCTTTTCCTCATTTTTGTGTATTATTTTAAATAATTTCTTTTTCTCATTTATAGTTCATTCAATATTTTATAAACATCTTGATTATAAACTCCATGATTATAAATGTTTATTAACAGACTACGGGAAGAATAAACAAATTTTTAAAAATTATTTAACCTAAAGCATTAGTGAATCCATAATTAAAACCAGTGATAGGTTTTGAAAGATGCAGGCATTAAAGAAACCTCAGTGCACTGCATGAAGCAGTTAACTAACTTTAGGAATGATATACTTTACAAATGTTTTTTAATTTTTTCCCATAGACAAAACATTAAATTATGCTAGTGTTTTAAAAAGGTAGTGTTAAATTTTATTGGCTTGATATTTCTATGACCAGGAACTCAAGTTACAGCAAAATATTAAAATGCCCAGAAGTAGTTCCTTATTTTAATTAAAATGTAAATAACAGAGTAAGAGCTATTAATGGTCATATATCATCTTTTTCATTTCATTATGAAAAAATAAACTGAAATTAGATAGATATTTTCCAATAAGTAAGCAGTGAAACAGTGGCTACAACATTTATATGTTCTTTAACTGAACCAACAATTGCTAAAATAAATTATTCCTGTCATTTTGCCAGAATTAAATCCAATCTGACATAGTTTCTGAATAAATCTTATTGGCATATCTTCTCATAAGGTTAAAAATAAAGCTGTTATCTCATGTGAGTAGGAGTATAAGTCCCTTCATCAACAAATTCCAAATAGACCCCAACAGCCTGCTATTACACTCTTGACGACACTCTGGGAATCGTGAAGAATACTAGCATTTGAAATTATCAAAAATACAAACATGTTTACAATGTGAAACACTGTGGAATTCATACACATTCCCATCATCACTAATGGCTCATTCATGGTAATTTTCTTTGCCGTCACTGAGAACAGAAGCTATTACATGCATAATATTGATATTTCCATTCTAGAAATGAACAGTCTAGACTAGAATGTGATGCACTGATCTGAAATTCCACCTCATCCATGCTGTCTATAGAACTTGTGGCCAGTTTTCAGCAATGAGATTCTATTAAAAACAAATAAAAATAACGTAAAACAGAGAAAAAAGACAAATAATCTAAAATTTTTGAAGTTGGACTAACATGGAGTTGGGAACGGCATGCAGAAGAAAGCACAGTACTATAATTTGAGACTGTCACAATTCAGTATTTATATTATGGATATATATTTTTATATATTTATAATATGGATATATTTATATTATCCATAGGTTTACTTTTAATTAGCAATGAAAACCTCATCAATGAATGGATAGTAAGAAAAGGAATAATTTTTTAATTCTTAATGGGCATATCCTGAAACATGAAATACATATTAGCATGAAGCTTGCCATAAAAACATGGAACAAATATAATCATGGTGTATGTCATGAAATCAAGGAGTAAGTATAAACATAAGTCTCTGATAATGAAATAGGAAGATAAAACTTTAGGGTTTTTTTTCTTTCTTTCTTTTTGTCATTACTGTTTCTTTGGTTTTTGTCTCAGCATTTTGCAAAGGACAGTGGGAAAATGAGCATATGGAGAAGGGGGGAAGGTGACAGATTCCAATTAATTACCTCCAATTTAATCCATACATCATGGTCTCTTGTGGGTTTTTTTGAGTTCTTAATTTAATGAAAATAGATAAAAGTTTTTTTTTAACAACCCCCAAACATGAAAATTCCTCATGCTTTTGTGATAATGCTTTCACTGAATATTTCACAGGATGCAGATAAACAGAATACACTGTACAAAATATGATGTATGTATTGTTAGTATTCTCATAAAATATCCATGACTGTCCCTGCAGCTACCTTTATGGTGCTGAAGGCTTTATTTCCTTCTCTTTATTTTACATGGTACTTTAATTCCTTGTAGCAATCAATTATCTCTACACCAACAAAAAAAGTGTTCAGAAATTCTCAACATCTGAACATTGTTATATAAGAAAATACTGCATGCCTACATACTTTCCTTTCTCATGCATGGTCCTAGGGGTGCACACTGGGGAATCTGAAGGTGTTTAGATATTCGTTCAAGGGAGCTAAAAGTTACTACCTGAGGGTGGGATGAATTCTGCACCCACTGAAAGATTTTCTCCATAGCCGCCGGGTCATTTATAGCTTTTGCTTGTTTTACTCTGGTTTTTGGCACACCCTGGTTCGCAAGCTTGAGCAGCAGGATAAAATCAATTTCTCTATATAGAAGAAAACAATGGCAGCAGGGACAGCATATAAATCAGATTCCTATAAGGAATCAGATCAAGGTAATAGACCAGATCCTCAAATCACTCTTTCCCTGACTACAAGTTGCATGTGTATGCAAAATTTGAAGACCACAAGTGCATTTTAAACTGATCATTTTAGAACAATAAAATCCAGACAAGAAACATAATTACTACCCATGAGATAGGAACAAAGTTAACCTGTTTTATATTGACAGGTGTTTGCTGATCAACAAGACAATACTGATTAGCTGAATAAAGTTCATGCGATTAAAAAATGAACTGTTTTGTTTTGTTTCTCTAAATATTATATACAGATGCATGAGCATCTCAGTGTGAAGTTCCTGTGCACTGCACTGAACTGTACAAATCATATGTTTATGCATTATGTTGTTGGTCATGAAGACCACTGCATGCATTTAAGATCACCATTTGCATAGTTGGTTAGTGATAGTGATGCAGAGGCTAATTATTTTGCTTCTTAATACTTAAATACCTAAAAGTGTGTTCAATCATAGCTGCTCATCTGAAAGAAACTTAAGACAAACCTGAATCTACTTTACAAACATGTGCCACGACACTGACAGAGTAAACTGGCTGGTGGTGCACTTTCTCAAGGCGGTCTCAGAACTTCGTCCCTGTTTGCTGCACCTCCTTTCAGAAATTTTCTTTGAATAACTTTCAATCCTGTTTAGGTTTATTCAGCAAAGTAAAGTTGTGTTAACATCCTTATCATAGTTATAACAACGTTGATATTATTAAAAAACTGTCTTATTTTAAACCTGTATTAACTTTTTATTAAATGTTTTAATTACACTTTATTGACCTTATATACCCCTGTAGTTCCCTCCCTCCTCCCATCCCAATCCCTCCCTTCCTCCCCCTTCTGCACCCATGTTACTCCCCAAGACCACTGAGAGGGGAGGTCTTCTTTTCTTTCCTTCTGATCCTAGTCTATTATAAACCTGTATTATTAATCCATAAAAAAATTTAACCGTTTCCGTAGGGAAGAGCACATCAATTGGTTATCTAATACCAAATCATCAGCACTGACATATATACATATATATATATATTATACAAATATAAATAATATAAACTAACGTTGTGAGTTGTATGTATTCATTATAGATATATGCATTGTAATGGCGATTTACGTGAAAAGAGGCCTTGAATTTGAAAAAGAGCAAGGAGGCATAAATGGGAGGCTTTAGAGGGAGGAATGGGAAAGGAGAAATTATGTAATAATATAACTTCAAAATAGAAATAATTCTTCAAAATATAACAATACTTTAAATAATTATCCTAATTTAAAACTTATGTTTAACTTTTATTCAGAGAACCATTTAATCTAGCATTTATCATTTTCAATATTTTAAAAAATAAAAGGAATAATATTAAATCTTGAGTTTTTCAGAAAACACTTTCTTGTCATGTAATTATGATGGAACCTAGTTTTTTAACATCATGAATTTGTTTTTGTTTTATTTGCATTCTATTTGTTCATTTATATTATTTTTGCATTTTTATCAAAATTTCTTCTATTTATATTGAAAAACTTTCCATTGAATCGTAGTTAAATAATTAAGTTATTCCTGACTTTTAGAACAAAGAAAATAATTTATATGTGTGTTAAAGTGTATTTTATGAAAGCCAAAACACTACAATGATTGTGTTTATAATGAGTATTCATTTTTACTAGCTTTCGTTAGTGTGAACTCACAAGACTTGATAATAATTTTCAGACACTGACTGCTTGTACTCTGCAGGGTAACCACAAATCCAAATCTCCTTTCTTAGTTCTTTGCTTCAACTGTTGATATATAATTCTCCTGGAATTTACATTTTTATTGCATCAATAAGAGCTAACTTCATGTGAAAAATTAATGTCAAAGTAAAACTTTCAGAATACCTACTCAAACTTTGATTAACTTTCTATATTTTTACTGGTATGATATACTCTGAAATTAATAGTGCTTCTGTTCTGTGGAAAAATTTAAAGTATACCTTTTTATCACATATATCCATTTATATTATATACACATATGCATAAATATATGGATACAAATATGTTTCCTTTTAATTCCATGAAATAAAATAAATGAAATTATCATGAGTCAATTTTGAAGAATTTATGTGTGCTGTACCTAGTGGCTTATGACTGTAATCCAAGTATTGGAAGGTTGCAGAAGGAGAATTAGTGTGATTTCAAGATCAACCTGGGCCACCTTGTGAAGAACGTACTCTCAAAAAAGAATCAGAAACATATATAAATATATTTGTTTATAAAAATGAAAATATATGCTCATGTATAGTAAATGTCTTATGTTTAATTCTAACTTCCGTCAAATATCCTCATTGAAATCAATATGCATCTTATGTCAGGTTGGTTGACATTTATATGCTTTCCACATGGAATATAAAATAGAATTGTGGGATAGTAGTGATGGAAAAGTGTATGTGAGAATGAGGTGGAAGGATAAGGAAAAACTGAAGGTAGGAGTGATGGCTAAACAAAACTATAGATTTATTAAAATTCCTATAGAATTCTCTACTTATAAACTAATAATTAATACATATATGTTAACTTATAATAATATATGTGTGTATGTATGTGATTTTTGAATACAGATACTCTACATTGGTGCAGATGCTGCTCCCAGAGGCTTTTAAACAGACATCCCAGGGCCAGATGTGAGTTACCCCCTTTGAGTTGTTGGCTAAGAATATTTCAAAGCACTCAGAACAATATACTCTATTGCCGTTTCTCTTTGTTTCCCAGCAGAACTGTATGGCACCTGTCTTGTCCTGAATCAACAAACTGTAGATGGAGAACACAGAGAAATCCAACTTATTTGAAGTCGTGTCTTACTCCCTGCTAACATACATGTGTTATAAAAGCTGCTCGGGAATAAATTTCATCAATAACCTTACCAAGGTGTGGACTCTGAACATTACAATGTTGACCTGATGGGTAAGCTATACCTACTGGTAAAACAGTGGCATGACTGTTTGGGGGATTAACCAACTACTTTATGATTGGATTTGAGAACTACTACATAGGAGAGAACATGTGACTAAAAGAAAAGAAAAAAGAAAGAAACCTTTGTCTAGGGAGGTCATGGGTCTTTAAAAAAAACTCATGCTGATATTTTGCTAAATGGGCAACTACCTTTTAAGTATTTATATGTATTCCTATAGACTAGTGTTAGGCTCAGCCTCAGCCAAAGAAGCTTCTTTATCATGGCTGATATGGAAAATCATAAGAGGTCAAAGTGTTATGAATAAGGATGATTGGGTATTCATCTCTAGACAAATCATTTATGACACATGTCTAATGCCAAAAACCCACATTGTGATAGTAGGGATACAAAGATTGTGAAAGCCAGACAATGGGAAGAAGGGCCAGGAACCACCATTTTCTGGATGTGACATGGCTTTTACAATTACAAACACACAGAAGCTGTGCATAACAGTTGAGCAGACTGAACCTTTCAACATTCTTTTGTCATAGTGTGTGGGGAATCATTCTCCTCATTGGCTTAGCCAATAGTAATTGCTACTGTGTTAGTAATAGCCTTCTGCCCATGTTTGTAATAAACAGCTCCAATTAAACTTGGAGTCACACCCTAAAACCATAAAATGTAAGGGAAATATATGAAAGTAGGAGAGGAACTAAGAGTGAAGATGATGGGGATAGGAGAAGGCAATGTTAATGAATACAATAACAGTATATTAAATGTAGATATAAAATTTTCAGAAAATTAAGAACGTTAGAAGGTTTAAGCAGTCTTAAATATCTCATAGAGCTTGGTTATATTTGAATATTCATTGCATACAATTACATTTTTATCATGTTAATTTTTGTATATATTTAGTTTGCTTTCAATTTTCTTCAAGTAATACTTCTGTCAAATTTCATTTTACATAATTTCTTCAGGAATAATTGCAGATTTTACCAACTACACAGCTGATTTTTAGCCAAAAATTATTCTATAATTGTGAAATATCTCAGTCAGAGCATTGGGGATTGAAATATATAACCTTTGATCATCACTTGCCTTGAGTATGATACCAATAATATTAAAAATTCGCTTAATATTTTGTTGAACTACTGTGGTCAGTTTTACAAATATTTGGCTATTTTCCAGATTTTTTTAAAAAATTTAAATGTTGTAGACTGCTTATAATTATTAACATTTTTCTACAACCAATTTCAATATATCTGCACATTACAAAGAAAAAGAGCATTTATCCATACTTGGCAGTGTTCCTACTTTGGGTTATTTTTGTTATTGTTTTCTTAAATATGTACAATCTGTCAATACAAACATTGCAGAGTAGTTAATGATCCACAGGACTGCTTTTACATCATAGTTTCTTTATCTTTAGACACTCACAGTATGGTAAATCCTACAGAGATTTTGATTCATGTTTCTGAAATATTTTCAAAAAAAGTACATGAGAAGAATTAGTCAATAGACATACTGCATGTGAAGCCCAGAAGATTGATCGAGATTGCATACTTTATGTACATATTTTCAGTTTGTTGGCATTCTTGACCTTCAATTCTAAGGAGGCTGAAAGTACAGAAAAGCAGTCAAGAGTTAAATTATATGGAAATTCACTGAAGATGATTTCCTGGTTTTAAGCTCTTGCCCCTCTTTTCTGGATGAGCATGAGAAAGAGGGTGTGGAAATTAGCTTTTGGATGGCGCAGGATTGAGGGAGATCAGCTTAGTGAGCACAGCTCTGAAAAGCAAACCTCTGTCTGCCGGAACATTCACATCAAGAAATATAGCATCCCCTAATCCTTTATCCTGGGTGCGCAATAAGGCAACTCCCACCAGGAAATTAAAGCTTTCAAATGACAGTTATAAATTACATTGATGGATTGTAAAGGAAGTGGGTGAAAAATTACATTTCTGGAAATTATTTTGCGAAGTCTGTTGATCAGATTCTATAAGAGATGATTTGCGAATGGCAATTACGATGGAAGTGAATGTACTGGTCCTGTGCTCTAGGACTGTTCCAGAATATAAGCAAAGCAGTTAGCAAATTAAAGATACTGACATTGGAGGCTGCTGATACCGAAGAAAACTTTCAGGTTTAAAATCCTAAGACCAAACAAATATATTCAAATTCCTAGGCTGCATCATCAAAAAAAATTTTTTTTAAATGTTAAAAAAGAAAACGCATAGCAAATGTGGTGGTCAAAATTAAAGCTCCATAAAGTTGCCGTGTTTATGGAGATAACAAAATAATTTAATCAGTCTCTATAAATGCAGTCTAAAGAAAATGCAAAGCAAGGCCGTTCGTGAAAGCCAGCATACCATTCCTATTCTCACACCTTACTCAATTTGTTACTGTCTGAAGGAAAATTAACGTTAGGAAGCATGAAATGGCAATAATCAGTCTTCAGGGTAGTGATTCATTTATTTATTGAATACTTTGAAATTTCATAACTCAGTCATAATAAAAGCCTTTTTAATAAGGTGAGTACAATGTGACCTTCTGTAATTATATAAAAATTATAACTCTGATAGACATCCTGCAAAGAAAACTATATGAAACACAGCTATTCCAAATTCATATTTTACGAACAATGGCCTATTAACTCTTCTTGATTCAGCAGCTTGATATTGTTGTTTAATAAATTTATACACATGGTTAGTAATTTCAATATTATGTCCTCAATGTTAAAATTAATTTTTCCAGTTGCTCTAATACCCAATCTCACTTGATTTATGAAGGAAAGACATTCTCTCTTTAGTCACCATGTCCCTGCCCAACTGTCCAAATTGAAACTATAAGAATAAAATAAGTCTTTTAGGTATGTATCAGAGATAGGAGAGACAGAATCTGTGTAGACCAAACAGCTAAGTCAATCAATTATGCTAATACAGCAATTTAAATAAATAACTCTTGTGTATTCTTTATATCTATGTATCTTTTATGTATGTATCTCTGAACTACCTACCTATCTATATCTATCTAATACAAGTTAAATTTAAATCCACAAATATAAAATTAACATATTATATGTAGACTATCATCTACCTTATTTTTACACACCTAATGGTTGTAAGATTTCAAAGATCTTTTATTTTTACTTATTTATGTGTACATGTGTGTGGAGAAGCATTCAGAATACAGAAGAGGGTGTCTGGTCCCCTGCGTCTGGAGCTACTGCAACCCAATGTAGATGCTGGAAACAGAACTCAGGCTCTCTATAACAGCCTGGACTGTCTCTCTAACTCCACAAGGAGTCAGATTTCAAAATTAGCTATAACATTTGATTCATTTATGAATATTTTATTCTGTTTTCCTTTAACCTAGAACATCATACACTACAGTAAGTTTATATTTACAGTTATGAACTTCACATTATAAATTACTGTAAGATTCTGTAATGAGGGCTATCTATATATTGCTTTGTGACTTCTTGGTTTTAAATTTCTACTCTAACTACTCTCTGTGAATAGTAAGTTCCTTTTTGAAAGATTTATACCTTATGATAAGGAAAGAAGTTTGGAATAATTTTATATATCATGGCTGGGATTCTTAAACCTCTTCAACTCTCCCTTATATGTCACTATGTATCTTTTTTTGATCTGTTCTATACTTAAGCTTTTAAATTATAGTAATTGGTGTTGTGTGTGAATCCTTATACTCCTTATATTCCATAGATACACTTAAACAAATACATCTTTACCACCTTTTCATTTCATTTATTTTATACTCACTATTTTTTGTTTTGTTGTATTAAAAATTACAGGAAGACAAAAGCTATGGAGAGCCCAAGGGCTTTTTGTTTTTTTATTTGTTTTCACACAGAGTCTCATTATATAGACTCTGGCTAGCCTAAAACTCACAAAAATCCTCCTGCCTTTGCCTCTCCAGTTCTGGCATTAAAGGCATGCAGTATCACTTCTGGCCCACGGGTTTCTCATAATCATCAAACAAATCACACAGGTCATCCTGATTCTTGTAAGCTTCCTATCATTGGAGAATACAAGTAAACTAAGGCTACATCCTTTCTAAGGAGAGGGGTACTCTGGCAAAAGCTAGTACTGATTTCACTCTTCCTACCATCATGTTTATATATTTTTGTCTATTAACTTAGAAGAAGTTAGTTCCTCCAACACTGTTGAGCAGCAGATACTTTGAATTTAAGAGTGCCTAACTGAAGCTAATTAAATTTGACATTTTTTATTGTATGATTACCTTAGGAAAAAAATTAAGGCAGAATCTCATGTATCACTGGTTAGTCTTGAACTTTTGTACCTTAGGTCTCCACCTCCCAAGTTATAGATATCTACCACCCATGCTTAGACCAGTTTCTGTTTGTTTGTTTTCTACTGTCTTAGACCAGTATAAGACTAACTTTTGCTAACCTTCTCATTGAAATATTTATTGTCCATTTCCCTTATAAAATAAAGTATTTTCTGAGTTGAGAATTTAAAAAAAAAAAGGTCAATTGAGATTTTTAGCCTGGCCCCAACTGCTTGGCCCACCTAGGTCAGAAACAGTGAGCCTAGCAGAGACAGTGAACTCAGCAGAGTGTCTTCCCTTTTTTATCTGCTTCTGAATCTTCAACATCCATTCTTGAGTACCTGGTCATTTCTCATCTTCTTGTAGACTATTCCAGACTCCAGAGAGAGGTAGATCTAGTCTACAGTATAGGCTCCAGGAACAGTCTAGGCTATGGACAACCAGATGACTAGAGGCCAACATAAGATTACAATCAACAAAAGCGAGGATGACATGGCTTCATCTAAATCTCCTCAAATCAATGGATGTTCTGATGCAGCTGAAACACAAGAAAATGATCATAAATCTATGATTATGTAGTTAGTAGAGGCACATAAAGAGGAAACAAACAGACTATGATGAACAGACAGTGATCCACAATCAAACAGGAGAAGGAAATGCATAAAACCATTTAAGACATGAAAATGGAATTAGAATCAATAAAGAAAACACAAACCCAAACCTCCTGGAGATGGAAAACTTAGAGAAGAGATCAAGAACCACAGAGGTAAACATCACTAACAGAGTACAAGAGTTGGAAGAGGGAATATGAGGCACTGAATACATAATTGCAGAAATCCTTACATCTATCAAAGAAAACATAAAAATAGAAAAGTTTCTGACACAAAATATCCAAGAAATCAAGAACCCTTTGAAAAGACAAAACTTAAGAATAATAACAATAGATGAAAAAAAAGATTCCAGGCTTCAAGATTCAGAAAATATTTTCAAGAAAAATTTACCAACCTTAAGAAAGAGATGTCCTTAAACATACAAAAGGCTTACAGAACACCAAATAGTAGACCAGAAAAGAAACTCCTCCCACCACATAATATCACAAATACTAAATCTACAGAACAAAAAAAAATATTAAAAGTGGCAAGGGAGAAAGGCCAAGTAATACATAAAGCAGACCTATTAGAATCATATTTGATTTCTCAACAGAGACTATGAAAGCCAGCAGGGCTTAGGAAGAGTCTTGCAGACTCTGAGAGACCACAGATGCCAACTAAGATGCCAGCAAAATTTTCAATCAACATATATGGAGAAAACAAAATATTCTATAACTAAATTTAAACAAAATATATCCATCAAACCAGCCCTATAGAAGACACTAGAAGGAAAACTCCATTCCAACGAGATCAGCTGCATCCCCCCCCCAAAAATAAAACAGCAACACAGGACACTGGTAACTTCACAACAACAACAAATCTAAAGAAAACAAGCACATAAACACACTAACATCACCAACTCCATGATTAAAGGAAATAACATTCATTGGTCACCAATATCTATCAACATTAATGCACTCAACTGTCCAATAAAAAGAAACAAAATAACAGAACACTTGTAGAATTCTGGGCAGGAAATATGATCTGCTTCCTAGGCATGATTTTTGTAAGAAAAACTGCAACCAAGTAACAATCAGGTAACAAAAGCATAACCAAGTAACAACCAACAAAATGGCTTCCAAGTAATAACCAGGTAACAAAATCACAACCAGGTAACAACCAGCTATCCAGGTGTGGGAAACATTGCATCATTTTGACTAGTTAGACAAAGCGTTTCTTTCTTTTTTTTTATTTTGTACTTTAGACTTTCTTTTTTATTATTTGTTTTTTTATTAATTTATTTTTTGTTATCAATAACAGGTTAGGTACTTTGCATCCCAAGCGTAGCCCCTTCCTCATTCCCTCCCACCCTCTCCAACCCTCCCTCATCTCCTCCCTGCCCCTCCAAGACCACCAACAGGGGAGGATCTCCTCCCCTTCCATCCAACCCCAGCTCATCCTGTCCCCTCAGGGCTGGCTGCAATGTCCTCCCCTGGGATCTAGCCAGTCTGTCACTCCCCAGCTTGTATGGGGGAGGGTCAAAGAGTCAGCCATCAAGTTCAAGACTGAAACAGTCCCTGTTTCTCTCACTAGGGTCTTCAATCCGACACCGAGCTATCATGGGCCCCATCTGAGCAGGGGTCCCAGGCCATATCCACACGTGGTCCTAGGTTGTAGAAACAGTCTCATACAAGACCCCTGTGCCCTGCTCAATTTGGTCTTTGTGGAGCTCTTGTTCTCTCCAAGTCTCACCAACCTCCCCCAGATCTATCATTACTTCTTGCCCTCTGCCAAAGGCTTGATCTCGAGTCTTAATATCTGCTCTGATACATCGCTACATTGACCCCTCCAGAGGTCCTCCTTGGAATGCTCCTGTCCTGTTACTTGTTTTCTCCTCCACTCAATGTCCATTCCATTTGTTCATCCAAATGAGCATTGATCATATCAACGTGGGTCCTCCTTCCTGTATATCCTCCCTAGGAGTGTAGATTTCAGCGTGACCTTCCTATCCTATAGGTCTGTATAAGTGAGTATATACCATATGTTTCTTTCTGCTTTTGGGCTACCTCACTTAGGATGATCGTTTCCAGGTCCCACCATTTGCCTGCGAATTTCATGATTTCCTCCTTTTTAATTCCTGAGTAGTATTCCATTGTGTAAAAGTACCACAATTTCTGTATCCATTCCTCAACTGAGGGACATCTGGGTTGTTTCCAGGTTCTGGCTATTCTGTCCTGTGCAAGTGCACTATGCACTGTTAACAACTGATCAATTTCTTCAGCTCATGTAGAATTAATTTACTTATGAAAAGAAGGACAAGTTAAATATCCTGTCTAATGCATGTTTAGCAGTAGTGTTATGATAGTAAACACATTTGCCAAGTTGAACTAGAATGCAAGTCAGATCATTGGCTGCCTCCCTTCTTTGGAGGTTTGCATGGTGCCATTTGTTACTAGGAAAGCAAGTAGTCAGGAAGAGGTTACCAAAGTCAATTCTAGCTCAGGGCCTCTGGAACCTGTTTCTGAAGAGCACGGTGTCCTCAGAATTAGTTACTGTTCATCCCTGGGGAGTAACCACACAAAACAAGCTATAGGCTCTATACCTTGGGATTCTCTAACACAGCCCAGGCCAACCACTCAGATAAAGGCTTCTAACATTTAATATTGGAGTTGTTCCTAGTAGGAGGTTTTGGCTCTTATGGGGAGCACCATAAGCCCAGATGGAAAAGAGTTCATTAAGATTTTATAGTTATACCTTGAATTATATGCATTATACCCAACAGTTTAACCCAGTTCTAATTGATGCCTGTGAACCTCCTTATACCCAGTATGACGAAAACCCTCCAGAAGCAGTAGTGGCACACGATTAACTTAGCAGTAACCAACTGCTCTCTGATTAGACTTATGATCCATTTACAACCGGGATACTATGCCAGGTACTGGAAACCTAGCTAACTGATCAGTGCTAATCAGCTCATGATTATTGGAAGAAAATCTGCAACCACTAATGTACTATACAAGCATAATTCCTAGCAATACCCTATAAACATTTGTCTTTCTATCCACAGATAAATGTAGTTCCTGCCACCCCTCAATAAGGAAACTTTGCAATACAAATCAATATACAAAACCACAACCAATTAATATGTAGACTTGTGGTGCTTAGTCCCAATAGACTACAAAATACTCCCACACTTCAGCTTGGGAAATATTGCCGAAGAAGTAGAAGAGGAAGAGGAAGGAGAAGAAGGAGAAGAAGAGAAGCACAAGAAGAAGAAAAGATGCAGAAGAAGCAGAAGAAGCAGAAGAAGAAGCTTAAAGGCGGTGAGAGCCAGAGGACCAACTGGATGTGGTGCACGAGCCTTTAAACAGAGCACTCAGGAGGCAGAGGCAGGTGTGAGTACAAGACCAGCCTGGCCTACAAAGTGAGTCCAGGAAAGCCCAGTCTACACCAAGAAACCCTGTCTTGGGGAAACCAAGAAAAGGGGAGGAGAGACAGAGGATCAGGGATTTTTCTGTGAGATTGTGTCTCATAGTAACATCAGAAGCTACACTCATTAAGTCTCACCAACATGGTCATCCATTCAAGAGACCAAGAAACTTGCCAAAGTCTGTGGGGAAAAGTCCATGACTCCTCAGCACTACATAGTGAACTTTTGGCATTTGAGAAAAGCTGGTAAAAGGAGAGGTGGTCTTCCCCAGGGAATGGAACACTAATTGGTTGTCCAGTGCCAAACACACTCAACTTTGAAAGCATACATACAGATAAATAATTTGTATACAAAAGGTTACATTTAAGAACTTATGTATATACAAAATACATATATGTGTGCAATAACAACTGATGAATAAAGTGAGGATAAATTTGAAGGAGAGTGGGGAGGGATATATGGGAGGGCTTGGTGGTAAGAAAAGGGAGGTAGGCATACTGAGATTAAATGCAATCTTGAAAACAAACAAATATGCATGATTGACAAAGACCAAGGCCTCAGAGCCATTGAAACTGGCAAGGACTTCCCCTGGTCCATGTGTGAATGTTGACAGAGTAAACAGAAAGCATGTGCCGCTGCTTCTTCCTTCTAGATGTTTACAGTCTGAGATTGCTCCCACCAAGATCAGCAAACTGTTTCTTCCCCTGCTGTGTATATAATAAACACCCAGAGATTCTGGGTTTTTGGTATTTGGTACCACTGCAGCAGAGCAGGTATGGACCCGATCCCGTTTTCTGTCTGTGTTTGTGTGTGTCTGTGGTATTTTTTTCCATCCTCCTGTCACCCCAGTAATGTTTCCACAATAAAGTTTGTCTGGACACAACAAAGCATGGTATTTATAGTTGTGAAAGGGGACAGTAGTAAGGAGTTGGGGTAGTGAAAGGAAAACTTAAAGCCAAGAAACGTTATGCCAATAACAAACAGAGCAAGCACCAGTGGAAATGACTTGATGCCTTCTTAACAATCAGCCTAAGAAAGAGCTGATGCACTATTGTCCATAGCTCACCATGTAGAAAAGCAGAATCATCTCTCATGTTCTTTCTTTCATTCCACAAAATACAGGCGAGTACTGATCTGTAAGCTAGGCTCTGTTCCAACAGAAGTGATATATTAAAACTATTTCACTGGACAAATGTCTACATTTGTGTGTATATGTATAATATTACCCAGAAAAAGAAGGAATGCAAATATGGCCACTAATGATCTTGTAACCTTTAATTCTAAGGAGAGCCTGGTACCCCAAAGGAAAGCAAAAATCAGGATACAGTTTTGTCTGTAGATCAAAGGGCTGTTGTTTGTCTGGGTGATATCTCTTTTAATTATTACAAATGTAGGCTTGGAGTCAACTAGCAGGAAAAAGGTAAGGTGGGGATGTTGGAGGTTTTAAAAAAAATGACCCATGAAGATGATTATCGAAAGATCTGGAGAATGGATACAGAATTTCACCAGTTTCTTGGCAACTTGACACCCACGTGGGTTCACAGCTATAGTCCATCAAACAAACAGTTATTCTTAGCCTTGCTTTAATTACAAAGAGAAGGGGGTGTTACTTTATAGCAAATTTGCATCTCCTCAGAAAGATTATACAGGCAGCAAAATACCATGCTAGGTAGACAGAAGCCAAATTCCCCTGGAACTTATTTACATTGAAGGCTGTGTAGCAGTAGTTCAAATTTAATAATATAGTCATAATAAAACTCATAACCTAAATTTGAAAGCCTTTCAGAAACACTTAGTAAGGTGAAAGTGTAAGTGTCATTCTAATTATAACGTGTAGGGAGTGAGGTGGCGATTAACATACCTCATAAAAAAATTAAGAGCAAATGCAAATGAAAGCTCTAGTCTACCGATTGCCTATGACCTCTTTACTGCAGCTCCGAGGCTTGCATGGTCGGGGGCAGACATACTCATTACATAGCCTGTGAAGAAAAGCACTTCTCCACATAATGAGTGCATGCAGAGAGAAAATGAATCAGTTATTGGCACCAACTACCACCTCCACCATATGCAGCTGGTTTTACTTATTTTTTCATATTTCTCCAGGCTGCCCACTAAAATGTATTCTTTTTGCCAAGCTGCACCTCATGCTTGGTTTAGAAGCTAAACACAATATTGCACTTCTGTGTACATAGTAAAGACAGCAGAAAAGAGCAACTTCTGGTCTCTCTTCGTTTGTACATATAGCTTTGGAGACCAGCAAATTGAAGCCATGAACAACACAGAAAGGTTTAAACAACAAATTGCTAGTTTGTAAATGCTCACATGCAAAGTGTATGGGGAGGATGACAAAATATAGATATACTAAGACTTATACTTTTACCTTCATAGCAAATCATTTCCTTTGTATATTTTTTACATTTACTTTTGAAGATTTTATTTTTAACATTGTGTGTGTGTTGGTGTTTATGCACAGGTGAGTTCAAATTCTCATAGAGTTCAGAGGCTTCGGATTCTTCTGGAGCTGTAGTTATAGGTGTTGCAACCTTCCTGGCATGGGTGCTAGGAATCTAATTCAGATCCTCAGCAAGAGCTGTGCAGATTTTTAACAGCTGGGCCATTTCTCCCACACCTGCATTCTTTTACGTAGAACAGTTTCCTTGAATTATCTGTGGTAGAGATGCAAACAACATCTAATCTCTCTCTCTCTGTCTCTCTCTGCTCTGTCTGTCTCTCTGTCTCTGTCTCTCTGTCTCTCTCTCTCTCTCTCTCTCTCTCTCTCTCTCTCTCTCTCTCTCTCTCTCTCTCTCTCTCTCTCTCTCTCTCTCTCTCTCTCTCTCTCTCTCTCCCTGTGTGTGTTTGTGTGTGTGCTGTGTGTTTGTGAACGGGGACAAGTATGTGCTTATATGTAGAAGTCAGAGGACAATGTCAAGTGCTGATACTTTGCAGACCCTAGGCTCAGGGCCTGTGGACTCTGTCTTCACCTCTCCCCTCACTAGGAGCACTGGGATTGTAGAAGCTTGAGCTAAGTGTTTGGCTTTTATACAGGTTTGGAAGAGTCATATTTTGCTCAGGTACTCACATCTGCATGGCAAGTGCCTCGTCCCTCTCTGCCAGCCTTTGACTTGGTGAGCTGTTTTCCTAGTCCCGATTTCAGTTGTTTTTTTTTTTATTTTGTCTCTATTTGGGTAGGTTTGTGATTGCTAAATTGCTGAGAACTTAATTTGCTTTTTTTCCAAGGACTGTTAAGTTTTGATGAGCTTGGGTTTGGCCTCTTGCCACTTAATATAAGTTTGGAGAAAGACTGCTTAAGACTTCCTTCCTTTTCTGCCGTGCTACCTTCCTTTGGTTTTTCAAAAGTACTTTCTATGTCTTCAGCCATCTTTATATTTTCCTGATTAATGTTTCAAAACATATTTTATAGAATCTGATTTGTCCCTGGACTCTTAATAGTGCTTTTTAATAAGCAGAAAGACTTATTTTAAGTATTCTAATTAAGAAAAACCTTGGAATATTAACGTGTCCTGGGTTCTGTTTATGAAATGTGTATCCATGGATATCACACATCTCTATCCCTTTGGTTGATCCATTAACTTTCCTACATGGATATGCATATAATCTTCTTCTTTCTTATTTTATTTAGTGGTAAATATCAGAACACTCTCATCTCTTATGAACAAATATATCAATTAATTATTGTCCAAGCAATGTTCAATCATTTCAATTTTCAGTGGTTGAGGATACTAACTGCTTAACTCAGGAGCCCAAGATGCAGTAACTGGGGTTGAACTGAGAGGAGGGGTATTCCTAGCAATTGTCTGGGAGTTAATAAAAACTGAAAACACACGTTTCTTTTCCTGCATCTTGCTTATTTAGTTTTTTTTTCTTCAGTTTTCTATCTGTTGATGATATTAGAGTCCTCATGATCCCATCGCTTTCCCAAAGGCCTCACCTGGCAACGAAGCCTTCAACACATCAGCCATCACTGGACACTTCAAATTCAAACCTTAATCCGATATACTTATTCTAAACTGAGTGTGGAGGAGACTTTGGTCTGGTTGTCAGATGGCCTTTCATGATATTCAAAGACCACATAAGAATGAATTTCTACAACATCCCAGCCCTTTCATAGGACATCCTTGAAGGATAATAACCAAGAAATGCTTCCATTGAGGAGAACTCATACAGACACATAGTAGGTCTACAGTTAGGCCTTTGTCTATTTATTCGTTTATGTATATTTACATGTATCTCTAAGTACAGGGCTTGTGATAATGTTACAAAATGTATTATTATTGTTATCTTTATCATCATCATTAATTTTTTAGTTATGTCAAGCATTTATACTGCAAATGCACAGTATTCAGTTGTGTCCATCCTTCAATATAGCCATTCCTTTAAATATAAGTACAGGTAAAATATGCTATTATCCCATCTCTTTTATTTTATTTTAATGTTTTTGTACCTGAGATTTCTGTATTATTTTTCTTTCAATAAAAAGTTTGCAACATATGACACCATTGTAGTAGATGCACACTCTTTGTTAGTTTTTTTGACCTCTCTTAGGGAATGTTTGAAGCACACAACTTCAAAGTAGTGATTTACTTCCTACTGTGTTTAACAGTCCTTACTGGCTATTTGATGAAAGCCATCTTTGCAGTGAGTAAGAGCAGGGCATAACTTCTTCTCCCTGTGAAGTCTACATTCCTTTGGAGAACTAACAACTCATCAAAGTACTAATAGCAAATATCAATCCTTTCTCCTTAGGCAGTCAGAAAAATATCAGAAATGCACTTCTAAAGCCTGTGAACTGGTCAGTTCTGAAAATAACAGTCAAGCAAAGATGCTGGAAGCTTGAAGAGTCATGAGAAGCCTCTACTCTAGCTCTTTGCTTCTTCCCTAGATTCAGTGCCAAAGACTTTTCTTTACTATGTTCCCTAGACTTGAGGTATCTAACTGTCCCAATGTTGAAAAAACAAGAGGCAGACAATCCAAATATAAAAAGAAAATTGATGTCCTTTTTATAATGACTATTTACTCAATAAGAAAGGAAAAGCCTTTTCTCCTGCCATAATTTTTTGGGTTTGTGGGCTTCCTAACTTGGCTGTTTACATATATAGAATGTTTCGTTATGATTGACAGCAAGCATTTTGCTCTGTAGTAGCAGTGATTGCTCAAGAGAAACATTCTGGTTCAGGACTCCCTTAGAAGACGTTTGTCTTAATGAAAAGACAACTGTTGCTGAATTCAATAAAGCATGAGTATTCCTGCTTCTGTATGACACTAATGGCATACTGTAGATGCTGGATATATGTGTATAAAGTCAAAATTCTCACATTGAAGGGTGCCAAGTAGTATGGGTCTTGGGTACCTTTGGAACTTGGAGGATTCATGAAAGAATGAGAGTCTTGCTGGCAAGTCACAGAGGCAGCCTATGGTGTTTAAGTTCAATATAAACTTAAATTCACATCACCTGCATTGGTAGTTAAATAAGATACAGCTCATAGTCACTCATTTAATAAAAAATGATAAGCAGCCAATATTAGAATGGTTAAAATGATCCCTTTCCAGCAACACCTGCTCAGGCTTCATCCAAGTTCCTCCATAGTCACATTGGTTTTCTTAGTTCTTACTAAATCTTAGGCTACCATTTTTTTTATTAAATTTGTATTCTTTATATTAATTACATTTTATTCACTTTGTATCCCAGCTACCATATCTCAAGAATAAAGGTCCCATGGAAATATTTCCCTTTAGTTGAGATCCCACACTACTTCAAAATAAGAAATTATAAATAAAAAGATATTGATGACAAATATTGTGACTTTAATCATACAATTAAAGAGAATAAAATTAATACCTCTAGAAACTACAGTTACGGCTTTTGCTGAAGTAATTCTAGAGTTTAATATAATCTATTTTAAAGTTCATGGTCCCTTATTAAATATTTATTTATTATTTTTTTACTGCAAAGCTATGAGTCTTTGCCAGTTGCTAATAGTCCCCTGCCATTACCCAATGGTATTTTAATGCATGCAGAGATCATGAACTTATACTCAAGAATCTCTCTAATCATGATAATTTGAAAGTCAGTTTCAATGGGGAAGACTTCTTCCTCTGTACTAGACTCCCAGAAAACCAAGAGACAAACTGTAACAGTTAAAAGAGAAAACAAACAAACAAAAAAAGCAAGTACAAACATCAACTTGTGAGAAGGAGGGACATCTGTTCTTGTCTTCCATATACTAGTCAGAAAACCATTCATTTCCTGGGGCAAAAGCACCCCATTCTAAAACCAGTCCAGGCTTGCAGTCACTTCCAGGGATTCCTGTATTGGTTTCTTTTCTTCTTGCACTGAGAAAACACCAAAAGAAGCAACATAAGGGAGAAAGTTTATTTTGACTCAAAATTTGAACATATACAATCCATTACAGTAGGGTAATCTGAACTTGGATCCTCTTGTTTTCACAGCAAGCACTCTTGCCCATGGAGCCATTTCTTCATACGCTTGCATATTATACTGTGTAGTAATATCAAGTACCTGATTCTTTTATGTTGTATGAATTATAGCAGGTAATTAGAGAATATTAAATAAAATTAAATCATGTAGGTCAATGGTAGTGGGAATTGGGGAATATTTCATTTTCTTTTCCTAATAAACTGTTGCTGTAGTAAACTGAGAGAATCTGACCTGGTGTAAACTTGTGTCCCATATCTCCTAGTTGCTGATTCACATATACAAACTTCTAATGGATGCCTAGGGAATTCACCCATATTATACATCCAGTACAAAGATGAGGGAACATTGTATTTGTGTACTAGTGGGCAGATATATAAAGCAATGATAATTAAATCTTTCTTAGTGAGGGATAAAAGAATGTTAGCTCATGGAATCCTTCCTCAGGGAGTTTATCTACATGCAGGAAAAAGCCAGTGCATGTGTGTGTGTGTGTGTGTGTTTGTGTGTGTGTGATCTCCTAGATAATATATATTTTGTATAGCTCTAATCACAATAGGAAATGAGTTTTTAGTTTCTCTGTGTTAGTCTCAAGCATAGGATCAGCCAATCATCCAAAGTACTAACTGCTAACCTAGTCTTTTCAAAATTGATTTACTACTGTGATTCACTCATTTGAACTGTACACAAAGTTCTCCTTCCATTAAAAACACATGCTTCTAAATTATATGAAAACATATTTGCTAAAATTTCAAGTACATTTTTTGTTGCTAAATGACCTTTGTTTTACCAAATTACTTTAAGTATTGACTATATGTAATGATTGTTGTTGAATATTCATCCATGAATAACATTATACAATTTCAATTACTCATCTCAATAACAGCTCATATCTCCTCTGAGTTCTCACCCTATTATTAAATCAATCCTATTCTACTTCAAAGAGTTTATTCATTATTGTTAGAAACAAGTGACTGCCAAAGGTACTATTTTTCATGCTTACAGCAATTTCACATCCACTTGTAGCTCTGTTTGTAAAGTTTAATTAATTCTTTAATCCCCTAGCCACCTTTGTTTCACTAGATAATTCCTTGAACAGTTTTAAAAGGGTATGAATACACTCTGCCTTGTTGACATGCTTAAGTGCCTCTTCTAAGCTGCCTACATACTACTGACAAATTGAAGACATTATTAGAGTAGAAAAAGTAAATAATAATACTTTTCCTGAGAAAGTCACATGCATTTTAATATGACTCAGAAACGTTCACCTCATTTTAATTTATTTTATATTTATTTTTTTGTAAAATGGTGACAGGGAAAAGGGCTTAATTTATGAGTAAAATATTTATGCTGTAAGAGGACAAGCCATTTCTTGTTTGATTGGTTTTGGAACAGGGCCATGCTGTAGCCCACACCGGTCTCTAACTCACGGTCTTCTTGTCTTAGCTTTCCGGATGCTGAGGTCACAGGCAATTGCCGTCAGACCTGGCAGCACTTTTTACAATTCATCAAATGTGAGGTTTTATTTTTAGTTACCTTGCCCAGGTTTGTATTTGATCATAAGTAGAGTTCACACCCCTTTCATTTACTATAAAGGATGCCAATCACAGTGCCCTGTCACTGAGAAGATGGGGTCTGGTGGACATGGGTGAGAATTCTAGTTGCTCCAACAGGATAGTTCAATTAGATCTCCATTAGAGCCAACATGTAAATGTGCCCCTTGCAACTCTTGTGAGCAGCCATTATGGCTACTGTCCTTCTAAATGAAAGCACAAATTCAATAGTTGTCCTTTGTAATCATATTGTGTACTCATTTAATAATATCCTCTAACAGTTCTCCTTTCTGTCCCAGAAGTCCGTCACATAACCAACCTCACACTGCGGCACAGTATAATTAATTTCCTACACCCAGCATTTCCTGACAAGATTAACTTCATCAAGTGTTTGTTCTCATACCTTTCTTACCAACGTTATCATTCAACACATCATTTCTATGTTGGTGAAATTTGTGATTTTTTTCTGTAATTATTTATTCTCCCTTTTCTGAAACAAGAAAATATTGATCAAATTTGTATCATTATTTAAAAACAGTATGACTATTCTTACAATTCTAGCTCTTGGGAGAAAGAGGCAAAAATTGTTTATATGTTTGAAACCAGCCTGGGATCTTTAGCAATTACAAACTAGCCTTGACTCAAGAGTGAGATCTTATTCCAGAGAGACAAATGAACAAAACATAAATAAATAAAATGAATAAAAAATAAGTTAAAAATAGGTTACAATGAATTATTTCTTTTTTGCCTTTAATTTTTTCCTACTGGCCACTTAGACTATTTTTCTTGATTATTATTGATTTTCTTGAATCAATAATTGTTGACCATCTTTTTTTTTTTTGTGCCAGCCACTGTGCTAAGTGAGTAAGAACTACACATATAGAACTGGTCACAGGAAAAGAACATGGTGGATACAGAGGCCACAATGTGTTTTCTGACTGTAGAGTGATCCAGTTTTCTTTTCTTTCTTTTTTTTTCTCACATTCAGTCCCTAGGACATTTTAAGTGAGATATGATATATTATGTTTCATTATTTCTAAATGTAAGCAAGAATTCATGGAAACTTTCTGCATTTAGAGGACAGGGCGAGTGGGAAAGTAGGGGAGGCCTGGACAATAGTTACTTAAGAAAAGAGCAGAGACTCTTAAAGCAGCTTTCTCTGTAAGGACTAATCCAGGAAATGGTAGATGTTTTTTGTAATTCTTTGAATGTGAAATATTGGCTTCAATGTTCAATTTTCCACTTGATTCCCAGTTGGTAAGTGGCTTCTGGAAAATGTAGAGCTTTTCCTTGGGGCGTAGGTCACCATGAGTGGTCTGTTAGCATGAGTAGTTTGTGAGATTATACCAATCCCTGAATCCAGTGTAGCTCTCTGGTCCAACCACATATGAAGAGCTTTGCTAACCAGGATGAGAACCAGTCGCACCATGCGGATGAAGCTGCCTATAAAACTTTCTAGACATTTTTAAGCCTTTCAATTCTTCAGTTGTTCATTTTATGTACTTGGTTGCATCATAGAGTTTGTCATAAATACGTTTATAGATTCAGCTTCAACCAACAATATGCTCACTGGGATTTTCAAAAGGATAAAGTCCACAAACATATTTAAGAAGTGTTAAAGTTAAGCCATAGGTAGAAGGAAAGATAAGAATAGGCTTCTTGGTGGTGAAATCCATGTGGGGACTCTTGTGGAATACTCACTTTCATTGTGATAGTGTTGAGCATCAGTTAAGATATGGAACATTTATATCTCAATATATTTCTCCCAAGCTACTTTCCAAGTGCAGTGACTCTCAGATTTGCTCAACTATGTTCATGGCTGCTCTATTTGTAATAGCCAGAACCTGGAAACAACCCAGATGTCCCTCAGTTGAGGAATGGATACAGAAATTGTGGTACTTTTACACAATGGAATACTACTCAGCAATTAAAAAGGAGGAAATCATGAAATTCGCAGGCAAATGGTGGGACCTGGAAACGATCATCCTAAGTGAGG
>CM053760.1:34842364-34858191 GCA_028658305.1 Pachyuromys duprasi | reverse complement strand
CCAGCTATACCACTCTTAGGCATATATCCAAAAGATGCTCAAGTACACAACAAGGAAATCATGAAATTTGCAGGCAAATGGTGGGACCTGGAAACAATCATCCTGAGTGAGGTATCCCAAAAGCAGAAAGACATACATGGTATATACTCACTTATATAGACCTAGAAGATAGAATAAACATACTGAAATCTATACACCTAAAGAAGGTAAACAAGATAGAGGACCTGGGTTAAGATGATCAATCCTCACTTAGAAAGACAAATGGGTTAGCCATTGGATATAGGAGAAAACAAGTAGCAGGACAAGAGCCTACCACATAGGGCCTGGGAAAGACTCTACCTAGCAGGATATCAAAGCAAATACTAAGACACAAAACCAAACTTTTGGCAGAGTGTAGGGAATCATATGAAAGAAGGGGGAGTTATTAAGACCTGGAGAGGACAAGAGCTCCACAAGGACCAAGTATATCAGGGCACAAGGGTCTTTAATGAGACTGTTTCTCCAACCAAGGACCATGTATGGATATAACTTAGAACCCCTGCTTGTATGTATCAAATGGTAGCTCAAAATCCAAGTGGGCTCCCTAGTAAGGGGAACAGGGACTATTTTGGACGTGAACTCAATTGCTGGCTCTCCGACCCCCCCCCCCTCCAAGGGAGGAGCAATCTTGCTAGTCCACAGAAGAGGATAGTGCAGCCAGTCCTGAAGAGACCTGATAAGCTAGGGTTAGATGGAAGGGGAGGAGGTCCTCCCCTATCAGTGGACTTGGAAAGAGGCAGGGAGGAGATGAGGGAGGGATTGATGGGATAGGGAGGGAATGCGGGAGGGGGCTATGCCTGGGATACAAAGTACATAAACTATGATTAATATAAAATTTTAAAAAAGGAAAAAAATAAAATCCAACAGAATTAGTAAATTCAGTTGGCAGAGGCAAATGAAGAAGTTGTAAAATGAAATTTCAGCCCTGTTGGTGGACTTGGAGGGAGCGGGGAGGAGATGAGGGAGGGATGGGGAGAGTGGGAGGGAATGAGGGAAGGGGCTACGCCTGGGATGCAAAGTACCTAACCTGTGATTGATATAAAAATAAATAAATTAAACAAACATTACTGAAGAGTAGAAAAAAAAGAAATTTCAGGTTGATGTGGAATTTCAAAAGCTAAATGTAATTGTGGGTGCAACTCTGAATTTACATAATTTCAGGCTATAGACTGTTTGTCTTATTTTGCTCACAGCCAGCACCTAGAGCAGCCTTTTTATAGATTTGTACATTAGACTGCTTAAGCTACCTATTAACCTAGTGAAATACCTATACTTTCACGCACTGACTTAAACTATATGGCTTTGGCAATTACGTTTCCTCAAAGAGGACCCATTAATGAAGTTTTTGAGAGTTGAAACTCAGGGAGCAGGCACTGAGGGGGCTCCCCTGCCACAGTGGTCCTCAGAGCTGTGGTTACTAGATCTGATGAGATATGGGCTCTATACTTCATGCTTCTTAGTAGCACAAAACATAAGCACTGGGGATCTCTTCCAGGAGCTGGACTATCAGCATGTTAGTCTGTCAAGTATTCCTAGCTCAGTAACCTTGAGCTCAGTGATCAAACCTGAGCTTTGTGGTCCTCCATACTACATGGGATCTCACCTGCAGAGCTATACACTCCATGGCAGCTGTCTCTATTTCTTATCACTTTTTAAACTGCAGATGATTTTGTCCTTGAGTTACATTCCAATAAAAGCCCACAAAATGTGTTCACAGAAGGTTCGCTTTAGAGGTAGCTTTAACTAAAAGAGATTTTAGACATTTTGGGGAGGAGAGAGGTTGTGTACAGTATCAGACAAAAATGTATCTTCTATGAGTTTGTTCTATATATTCTCTTAAGTCAGCTTCAAAGGAACTTAGGCATTTAACCTACTTCTAATTCCCTTCACTGTAACCTCATCTCTCTGGGACTGACTATCATAGATGCAGTGCTGTGTATAGAAAATAGTTGGGAAAAAAAGACATTGTATTTCGATCACATGGCAGACAAGACATAGTAAAGTTTGTCTCTTCACAGTATGGCCCCATCAAAATAGCTACAATAGTGAACTTCTGAGGTCCATGTGAGACAAGATAAAAAATAAAAAAGAATAATAAGTTAATTCTCAGAACTGAGAAGAAAGTTGGTGAATTATTTTTATCAATGAGAGAAAGAATTTCTCCCAGACTGATATCACCCTCAATAAATTGTTTTGTTGACATCTAAAGTGACAAATTCTGCTTATTCCTTTGAGTAAAGACAGCTAGAAAGAATGTAATTGGGCTAAATGTGACCAAGAAAAGAGACATAAACTTACTGAGTGCATCTTTTATTTTGTCATATTCCTTTCTGAAGGGGTATATATTATAACTAACTTGAATGAGTTATAAAGAGGTGTTTTCAATTTCTTAAACATTTTGAAGCCCAAAGAAGTCTGGATACAGTTATTTCCCTTAGACTGATTAATTTACTAGCCAAAGGGAAAGTTCATCAATTTCAAATATTTGAATTATATCTATATTAATAGATGCATGTCTTTATTCTTCTTTAGATGTGATATTTATGTAAATTTAGTATTGCACAATTTCTGTAACAAAACATTCCATACCACTTGTCAGAACAACAAGGATTAAGGGTCTCACATCTCTGAATGCTAAATAAGTAAACCAAGTCAACGGAGACTTGTTCCCTCTGCTACTTACAAGAGAATCCATCCCTCTCTCAATCTTTAAGTGGTTTTCTGGAAACTCAAAATTGCCTGTCATTCAGTGTATCATCAATTGCCATCATCATTATTTGACAATCCTTCTTTGTATCATTCTTTTGTTACTGAAGCACTAATTATTCTCTTTTGGGGATCCACCTAATCCAAAAAGAGTTTAGGTTATCTAGTGACATCTATCATGGTCCTATTTTTCTATGCTATCACATTGGAGGCACTTGGGGCAAGGACTTCAATATAATAATTTTGGAGTGACAGAGTTCAGTTCAACTTGTGAACTATCATAAACTGGAAAAAATAGAATAATATCTTTACAGCTAAAGCTCCCTTACCAAAACTGCTACAGTACCACCTAAATATATATTTCAGTTATTATTTTCATAGTACTTTACTGGTATATCTGTTCAATACTAGTCTGCCTATTGACAAATTCTTCAATATTTATTAAATGTATCCACACATATTCTGAATAAAGCTTAGTATACAAGTTACATTAATGTGGGACTGCATTTCAAATTCTGAACAACAATTTCGCTACACAAATTTGTACTAATTAATAAATGTATTTTTGTATATAAAGCACTTTGGATTATTACATTAATTTCCATAAGCTATAAGTAATGCTTTTCTCAGGCTCCATTAGTTTATTTTCCTAATAAAAACAGGGTGAAAATTTTGTAAAAATTTAATTACTATTTGCTTTTATTTGCCTTGCCTTGCCTACTCCGTATTCCTCCCCCTTTCTAATCCTTTTTATTCTCCTTCGGTTAATGTATTGGTCACTGATGATATTATTATACCAGTTATATAATTGACATTTTGAAGCAACACTTCATAATTCTCATATGAAAACATTTCACAGTAATAATTAGAAATCAAGCTCTAACAATAGCCACTTCAAATGTTTTGCAGAGAAAATAACTGGAAGATTTTAGACAAAAAACACAAAAGTTTTGAAGTTATTCAGTTAAGTTTTTGTTCAGAGTAGCAAATGAAACCATTTTCATTCAACTATGATCATTATGAACACTTGTTCACAGAGTCTATTGATATTTTTAATGTTGTTATTGTTAGATGTTTAAGGAAAAAAATTATTGGAACTAGGTGGGTGCCTCAGCCAGTAAAGTGCTTGGCTTGCAAGCATGAAGACTCATGTTTGTTTCCCTGAATCCCAAAATAAAATAAAAAGGAAAAGAAAGCCAGTCAAGGGGGCAAGTGATTGAAATCCTAGCTCTGGGGAGGCAGAGACAGTTGGACCCTTGAGTCCTGCTGTGCAGCCCTTCTTACTGAATCAGAAATCCGCAGTCCAGTTACAAATCCTGTTTGCAAGCAACAGAACAGGAGCATGCCAAAGAGGACCTCTGGGGGTGGGGTGGTCAATGTAGCAATGTATCAGAGCAGATATTAAGACTCGAGATCAAGGCTCTGACAGAGGGCAAGAAGTAATGATAGATCTGGGGGAGGTTGTTGAGACTTGGGGAGAACAAGAGCTCCACAAAGACCAAACTGAGCAGGGCACAGGGGTCTTGTATGAGACGGTTTCTACAATCAAGGACCATGTGTGGATGTGGACTGGAACCCCCGCACGGATGGGGCCCATGATAACTCGTAGGACTGAAGACCCTATGCAGGGAAACAGGGACTGTTTCAGTCATGATCTTGATGGCTGACTCTTTGACCCTCCCCCATACAATCCGGGGAGTGACAGACTGGCTAGATCCCAGGGGAGGACTTTGCAGCCAGCCCTGAGGAGACAGGATAAGCTGGGGTTGGATGGAAGGGAAGGAGGTCCTCCCCTGTTGGTGGACTTGGAGGGGGCGGGGAAGAGGGAGATGAGGGAAGGAGTGGGAGGGTAGGAGGGAATGGTGGAGGGAGCTATGCCTGGGATTCAAAGTACCTAACCTGTGATTGAGATAAAAATAAATAAATTAAAAAAAAAACAAATCCTGTCTCCAAAACACAAAACAGATATGATCTGAGTGACACCTGCTATTCTTTGCATCCTCAAGCCCATGTGCATATCAATACACATGCTTATGTACATATTCACACACTGGAGCCCACACACATGTACAAACAGAGGAAGAAAGCATGATTTATTGGTTAAATAACAACAGTCTTATGTCTGACAAACACATTCTTAGTTCAACAATCTTTAATCCAAATCAATAGTAACCACAAATAACCTCATAGTAAAAAAGTTTTGTTCTTTAATGCTTATTAATTTTTTGCTTCCATATTAAATACAGTCTAGTAAATGCTAGTCCTTAAGTCATTTATCCAGATCCCTTACATTGTTGAATTAAACTATTTGACATTTCTAATATAAACAAAAAATTTCTTTTGAATGTGAGCTGAAGGGATTATTTCATGAGAATGACCTAGAAATTATATTGGGCTTCCTTTTTGTGACCAAGTAAGACTGTTTCCTTTGAAAATAGAGGAATTTCTGCTTCTTATTAACATACCCTGGGCCTGATGCAGAGGAATGACATATTGTAAAGAAATAGCACCTGTTGAGCCAAGGTCTCACTAATTGATAACTCAACTATTAAAGGGATGGGTGAACTTGAACAATCTGTGTCTTGGCTTTTCTTCTGAAAATGATGAAAATGTGTAAATGTAAGTTACTGCTTTCTTTTCTTGTCTATGTCTGTGCATTTGTGTGTATATAGAGATAAAGATAAATAAATAGACGATAGATAATAGACCATATATAGAGATGATAGATAGATGGATGATAGGACAATTCAATAAGGATATTCATAGATTAATTAGATCAGTAGTATACAATTTTATTCATTATTATTATACTTAGGTAATATTAAAAGGCAACACATGAGTGTAATTCCAGTTTCAAGATTTCTAGGTGTCTTAGTTGGTAAATAATTAATGAATTCATGGAAACAAAAGGAACTTGAAGTGTTAGATACTCTTTATAGTTAACTAACTTCTTAATTAATAGTGTTTATATCCTTAATTTCTTAATATTGAGTACTGCAGAAGGCAATGACTAGGATTATTCAAAAATTATTGCACAGTCTCTTCAATCTACATAGTGATTCTTAGTTGGTATAAATAAAGAACATCAGAAATACCAGGGATGAACAATAATTTATGTACCTTAACTGGGTTATTGAGTATTAGGTCAAAGAAAAATTCTAATGTACTCTATTATTAAAATTTTATATTTGTTTCACTACTACAGTGAAATCTCATGTGAATAAAAAGAACATGGCAACAAAATTTTTGTTTTTAAGAGTTTTTTTTCAGTGGCCTAGCAAGGCTGCTCCTCCCTCTGGGGACAAGGGGGTTGAAGAGCCAGCCATTGAGTTCATGTCTGAAATAGTCCCTGTTCAGGACATTGCAGCCAGTCCTGAAAAGACCTGATAAGCTAGAGTTAGATAGAAGGTGAGGAGGTCCTCCCCTATCAGTGGACTTGGAGAGGAGGTCCTCCCCTATCAGTGGACTTGGAAAGGGGCAGGGAGGGAGATGAGGGAAGGATGGGGGGGGATAGGGAGGGAATGCGAGAGGGGGCTACAGCTGGGATACAAAGTACATAACCTGTGATTAATATAAAATAAAAATGTTAAAAAAGAGTTTTTTTTTAATTTCTGGAGGAATTAAAGTTGAAATAATTGTCACATAGTAAATATGAGTTAATAATACTTGACCTCTGTGTACAATGAAGGACACTGGAATTCATTATCAGGAAAGTTTTGATGTCACAAGCCCATGTCTTGAGAGTAGCATATTGTTCTACTCTATTAATGGCATCAAGAGAATCTAGATATTCAGGAAAGATGAAAAGTTTCAATAGCAGCTTTCTGGAAGAGCCAGCCTTATCTACTGTGCTGCTTGGAGTTGGTCAGTTCCACACATTATTCCATCTGCCAGCTGTTGGACTGCAAGGGGGAGCTGGTGTTGCAGAACCAGATTTGGAGGAGCTGATGTGCACCAGGGAAGATGAAGCTGTGAAATATGGTTATTATTTGAAGAAGTCTCCTCAATGGTCTGGTTTCATGGTGCTTCAGAGAGCAGACACCTTGAGACATACCAATGACTTGAGCAATGAGTATTTGCATGAAGAACTGTGTTGGCAAAAATGTATACTGAATGATCTGCTGTAGTTTCCAATCACTGCAATGAAGGAATTTGAGATGGAGGGATGGGAAGGATGAAGGAACAGTATGGTGCTTACACTGTGGAAAGGCTGGACCATGTATGTCCAGGGCCTGATCTGCCCCTGGAGGACATGTTCATGTACATGGATCATACTGCCATCTGAGGCTGTGCTAACATCTGTGGGCCATGCTGCCACTGGTGGCCAAGTCTGGGTCCATGGTTCCACAGCAGTGTATGTGGCCCATATGGTCAGTGTTAACCACTGAAGGCCATGTAGGTGTCTGTCTTCTGAATCACCACATGAAGCCATGTGAATGCCTGTGGGCTATGTTACTATCAAAAGCCATTAGATGTTCATGGTTGGTGCTGCTACCTGAAGCTATGTTGATGTCCAAAAGCTGGGCTGCCACTGAGGACTGTGTTAGTGCCCATGGCTTATACTGTCACTGGAAACCATGATAAAGTCAGTGGCACATGCTGACTCCTGAGGCCAGGTGGTTGTCTGTGATCCATGCTGTCACCAGACACCATGTTCCAGTTCATGATCTATGCTCCTGTTGATAATAAATAACAAGAAAGCTTCTGCAGTGATATCTATGACTGCAGACTTACAGTTGAGAAAGAGAGACCGAGAAAGCTTCTGTGACAACCACTACTCCTCCAAAAAGTAACAACATAGACAAAAAGTCATTGAAGAACATTCCTAAACATTATGATAAGGATGTTGAAGTGCAGCTTTCCACAGTAGAGGGCTACTGGTGAAGGTGGTGGTGGTGCAGGGGGTGGTAGCTTCTTTAATGAGGGAGTTTGGAATTGGGAATCCATATACATTGTTCCAGCGACTATATGGACAACACAAATTGGACTTTTATTTTTAACCCTGCTTTTTTTTTTGTGGCGTGGGGGGGGGGGGAGACCACAAGGGTCAGGGGACATTCCTGGCAGGACTGGAAAGTAAAGGGGAGTAGGGTGCATTATGTAAAAGTCTCAAACAATCAAAAAGAGTGTTATGCTAAAAATTGTTTGACAAGTCATGACAAAGTGTAATGCAACTGAAATAACTTGATAACATCAGAGTAGGACTCAGGAAAGAACTTGTCATCCCTCTCAACAGATGTGTTCAGATATGAATGAAGCCTGTATCATGTTTCCTAAGAATCATTGGTGACTCTTGGTAATAATTGCTAATGGTCATGACAATAAATGAAGTAGGATGAGACAAAAATGTAGATGTTTATTACCATAGAAATGTGAGTTTAGGAATATAAAGTTGCTTGACTGATTTACAATTTTCTTTGTTCAGATAACATCCCAGTTCCAAGTGACCGTAATAAGTTAGAATATTTAGATGATTTTTGAACTTCCCAGAGGGATGCACTCTACCTATAAAGATTCAATATGTGACCATTGGATAGGAAGCATGTAGACAGATACTTAGAAATCTCTATGAACAGTGTCTTGCTAAATAGCAAATGACATTGGACAGAAATCAAACAACCTCATTTGGTTGTTGTTGTTGCTTTTCATGTAATTCCAACAAAGAAAATTATAAGAAAAAGTCTTATTTTTATTTATAGAAATATTTGTATTCGCTGCACCTGTTCTTGGAACTGATTGGTATACTCAGTGAACAAATCTTCAGGAGCACAAATAACAAGTGTTTCAAGGTTGTGTCCTACACTGTGTTTTCCTCTTATGTCATTTTTCACAACTATAGTCTCTGACATTTGCTTAATTAAATCTGCCCACAGTGTCTGACTTGGTTTTGTAATTCTCTAAGAATGTGATCTTTTAAGAAGAATGGCTAACCTTGAGGAGTCAGTTAGCCACAACAGCATGGTGTTCAACAAGACTGTAAAAGAGTAGAGAACTTGAATCCTGCATGAATATAAATTTCCTCTATATATGATGAACATAGACTACCTGTGATCTGCAAGAGTGTCAGAAACAGAACTGTGATAGAAGTCAAATGACTGCAGTTTCAAATCTTTCCCTGTGTCAGTCATTTATGCACACCCTACACCCACCTACCCACCCACCATTCACTAATTTAATTTATCATATATTTTCTTAATCATTTTAACATGATGTTATAGTTGTGTTCTGTTGAAAGAGCAACTTATAGCAGTAAAGGCTTTATTACAGACTACACTCAATCACTGAGAAAAGTCAGGGATGGCAGGGTCTCAAAGTAAGCAAGTGTTTTTGCTTTTCCACACAGCATTATCTCTTACCAAAAACTTACCTCATAAACACAGAAGTACAGCAGCAGCCACGGAGGATGTTGCTTGCTAATTGGTTCACAGGTATACTTATATGCAGATAGCTTCCTTATACAGTCAAAGAACTCCCATTAAGTAGATGGTATGACTCACAGTGAGTAGGTCCGGCTCTAGGAACTAATAATTGAGACAGCCTTTCACAGATATGTCCACGGTAGATATGACTGGGGACATATCTAGTGGATACCTTTTTTCAGTTGACTCCAAGCTGCATCAGATTGACTGTTATTGGAAGTAGAACATAGGACTTTAAAAAATGTATTTATTTTAATATTAGATATTTTAACAGAATTACATCATTTCCCCCTTTTATTTTCTACCCTCAAACCTTCCCATAGAGCCTTCAATATTTTCCTTTTTCATGTTGGAAGGTTGGATCTATGACCTCATAGATGGCAAATGGCAGATGCTTCACGCTTGTGCAATGTCTGTGCTCTTTTTATTTTCTCCTTCATATTAATATATTCTTTGAGAATTTCAAGCATGTATACACCAGGACATGATCATATTCATACTCAGTTTCTCCCTACAACTACTCAGAGATGGACCTGACCCTTCATCATGACCTCTTCCCAACTTAATGCCCCCCACTTCATTTATTTATTTATTTATTTATTTATTTATTTATTTATTTATTTATTTACCCACTAAGTCCAATTAGCATTGCCCATATTGATAAAAGCTCTCACCAAGTTATCCAGCTTGGCCCTGAATAACTTTGTAACTCAGGCTGACCTTGAACTTGTGCTTTTTCTTCCTCAACTTCTGGGCTTGAGCCACTTTGTCAGTTTCAGCCAATAGAGCAGACTCTTGATCCTTCTGGAGAATAAGAACAAATGGATTTTGTATAAAGCAGATATTGAAGGAAGAATAATACTCAAAGTGAAAAGAAAAAAAGAAGTTAATAAAACTATTAAACTGTTTTTAAAACAGTAAGACAGAGTAAATGATACAGTTACCTCTGTGAAAAACCACACTTCAAAGCATGCCAGACAAATCCTAGCAAGTAAGTAAAGCCATAGCTGCTATTTATAGGAGTGAAATGTGTACATCAGATAGAAATCACCTGGTGTCTGGTGTGAGAAAGGATGTAATGGTACTAGAGAACCAATGGAAGGATGGAAGTCTATAGTGAACATAGCATCAATGTGAAATTGGCATAACTCTCTGGCATTACCATTCCAGAGGAATCTTGGAGTTGTTGAAGTCAGATGGTATAAAAGAAAAAGGTGATGTTTATTGGATTTGGCAGAAACTTAACTTGATGTCACGTGGGATAATGGTACATATGTCAGTGGTATAGACATTAGTCTAGGGCACTAACAATTTGGGTGACATTCAAACCCCTTACCCTGTGATGGGATTTGCTAATGCTCAGCAGACTGGAACACTCTGGATTGGGGATGGAGAGTTTAACCAGACCTTGACTTCATGGCAACGTGCTCTGATACATGGAGACTATAAAATGTGAAAACCCACTCTATGTCTCCTTAGATAAATTGAGTTACTGAAGCTAAAGAAGTTTTGAGTGAAGTGGTGAAGCCTACTAGACTCTAAGTGGAGGACTGACAGCTTACCGGGTTGTCTTCAGTTACAATAATCACATACATGATTTTTATTGGGACTAAAAGGAGAGGACAATGAGAACAGTGAAAAGAAGACATCATGGAGCACTACAGTTCTATGTTTGTGACCTTTTTATCTTCATCAGTCTTGTGAAGGAACAAAGATGCCAGGGTATACAGAGGATCAGAGGTCATGCACAACCAGATCTATAAGGTGGAAAATATGGAATTGTTAAAATGTACTCAAAAGTCGAAGAGGTAAACAGGAAAGATTTAAAAAAAGTGGTGTATTTATGAAGAAATTTGTGCAGTGACAGATTAAAAATTATTTGAGATATGGAAGGTAAATTTGAAAGAAAAGGTCACAAAATGCCCATGTTTAAAAAGGGAAAGAAGGAATAAGTGCACGAAGGCTTAGTTTCAAAAAGATTTCTTCACTTTTAATATGATACACTTTTTTTTGATCATTTTTGGTCTGAGAGTTACTAGGCATTCTAAAACATTAAGAAAATGATTTGACATAAAATAATTACTAATTTTTTAATAAAAATAATCACCGTTGTTGGAGATTGTGACCCATATTTATAATCGCAGAATTTAAGACTCTGAGGCAGGGGATTGTTAATCAGAAGAAACCCATCTGAGCTACATAGTGAGTTCCCGGCAAGACTGGGCTACAGAAAGATACCACGTTAAAAAAAAAAAAAAAAAGAAAAGAAAAGCAAATAAGTTTTTCTAAAAGACCCCCAAATGAACAATAGATTATGAACCAGACCATCCTCAACCGCTGTTGCCGCCCTACGTGACCTCATATTTCTATTTTCAAAAATATTTTATTATCCCAAGTAGTTTCTGGAAGTAGTCTGTTAGGATTCCTCTGGGATTAAAAATATCCTAAGGCGATCAGCCATCAGTTGGTATTTTATCTCCATAAGCTCATTTTATCAAAAAGCTCATTGTACCCTGATCCCGAAATCATTGTTTTCTGCTTCATCTTTGGTATTTTCTAAATGTGCTTCTTCCACGGTTTGTGCACACACTCCTGAGATGGAAGTGGGGTTGATCTACTAAATATGCTCTCTGATTAATTCCTTCCTGAACTTCAAATGACTTAAATAGTCATTTAGGTGTCTTTTAAATGAACTCACTCTTGAAATCTTTGTAAAAGTGATTTCATAAGGACAGGAATCCACACCTATCAAATCAGAAAATTTGGCTATTTGTGGAAGAGTTAGGATGGGTACATTCTTATCACATGTACTTAGGTCAATGATGTAGTTTACCTGAGTTCTTCCTAAGAAGTCAATTTTGTCTATGTGGTAGTTAATGTCAACTTGGCAGAACTGAGCATTATCTGGGAGGTAAGAGTCTAGGATTATCTTGGTTAAGTTAATTAATGAAGGGAGACATACTCTGACTTTGAACAGGACTGTTTCATTGGCAGGCAATTCTGGCTGAATAAAATAAGGAAATCAAGCTGTCAGTTAGCAAATATTCACTGGTTTGTTTCTTACCCTCTTGACTTCACCACCGTAATGAACTTATCTTGAAATGGTATCCAGAATAAAACCTTTCTCCTTAAATTGCTTTTGTCAATTTTTTAAAAAATCACAACAACAAATTCACAACATTATTAGATATGCCTGGACAAAGCACAAATAAGGTTATAGACACTAAGCACCATAGACTTTAATGATTTTATGCATAGGGAAATTTACCTTACTGAAACTTTCCAATGAGCAATTTCATACTGAAATTTATGTTATGGCAATGAACAGTAAATTCAGAAACATATGAATTGACATCCATATAGAACTATCTTTAAATTTTAATAATTGTTTTCCAGTTTTCCAGCATGATCTAGTAAAGAAAACAATAAGTTTCTTGTTGGGCATGGAAATAATCTAAGAATTTTGGAAGAGATGTGATTCTACTTCGAATAAAATAGATGATTTCCAAAGGTTGAAGCATGGTATCTGGTGATTATGCTTCTTGTCATTTTGCATTTCCAGGAAATGTGCTCCAGCATACCTATTGATAGCTCATCATTATAACAGCTTAGTTTAGACCTAGAAAAATATTGATCTTTGTCTCCTTTTACATACAAATACTGTAATGCAAGAGCTCACATTAATACCATTGGACAATTTTGATGCAGACTTCTTGTTTTTCACTACCTTTTTTAAATATTTAATTCACTCTTTTGACTAACTATATGATATAAATATTATATTTAGTTTCATCTTATAAATAGAGGAGAGATCAAAGGTTAAATAACTTTTTTACCTTAGAGGTTTAGAAGGGATTTGAGCAAGAACACAAAGTCTGAAGAACGTGTTTATATGAATGCCTTCAGCTCACTACCCAGAAAAACAGAATTAGCTACATGTGGCCCAATGTTTTAAAAATCAAATAACGAAACAAAACAAAAAGCTGATGACCTGAAAGTAACTCTCTCTGCTCCAGACATATCTGTTCCAGTGCCAATAATTGATCTTTACCCCAAATCCAGAATATTCTATTAGTAAGTAGTTGAAAAGTACTCGTCTAGGTCCTGTGTCCATTTACATAGTTATTAGATCTCCCGTCCATAATTTTACTGCTTCTAGTTATTTCTTTTGACACTTCGATATTTTCACATGTCTGTAGCTTATCCTCAAGGACATCAGAGCCAACAGGAAAGGAAATCTTCCTATTGCTTTTCCAGTTTTATCATTTATTTTCCTGGCTTTATAGATGTTGCCTGGGCTGATTTTCTACACCCTGTGGGTCAAATTACTATTTTGAAAAGGTTTTCAAAGTATCTTTTAAGAAAATAGAGCATTTTATAATTCCCATATCTATTCAAAAAATCCACTTCCAGTATAATCACTCCCTATAAAAATTTTAATGACCACACATCAGCCAAGCTATAGGAGAGTTATTAAAACAGTTCTGTGAATAATCCCCAAAGACCTTTCTATTTCCTGAAAGAAGGTGATAGTAACAGATAATAATAATTTAATACATCTCTCATATTAGCTGGCTCAGTCAGAAGCCATCCCATTTGGCATGCAATCACTTCTTTAATCACACTTGGGAGAAAAACCACACAGAGCTGATGCAGTGTCATATACTCTGATTATCCTACACAAACTATCAAGGGTCAAATTTGTTAGAGAGATAACAGGTAAGCAATTCTCGTTGTGTTATGAGTCCAGCTGAAAAAGAAATGCCCATTTGAATTGAAGTGATCATTAAATAAAATAAAAAATATCATTCTAGTTATATTAAAGTATCTTAATTTCTACAACCAAAAATTCTATTTCTGCTAATAAAGCATTAGTTAGGTTTATATTAAAAGCAGGGGATTTGTTTTTTGTTTGTTGGTTATTTGGTTTTGCTTCATTTTCAGCAAAGAAGCTGAAGCTGCTGTGTTAATTTGTGTTCCACAAGAGATTTTTATTTTAAAATGATTCATTGCACTTATAATCCTGGTGGATATGTCTTCTTTTGTTTGTATTCTTTTAGAATTTATCTCTTTATAATTTTGATTGCTTTGAAGCAATAATGCAAAATTGTACTCAGGGAATACAATAAGACTGCTGTTTATGTACTTGAGTAACACTTGTCAAGAATTTCAAATGGCATGTATTCTAATAGTGACAGACACAAGTATGTTAACATTTTCCTAAGTGTCGAACCATACTCCTTACATATGGTAAAAAAAAAAAAAAAAAGATCTAAGTGAGTGAGTGAGGCCAGACATTCAGGTAACAGAAGGGCCAGCATTGTATGTATTCCCTTATTAGAGGAAACTAGCTCCAAATTTTCATATGCAAGTACATATTGTAGAGTAACTGCAAAAACAGGAAATTAGTAAAGACCACTGCTAGAGTGGGGATTTGGGGAACAACAGAGAGAGGAAGAGCAGGAGACCTGATTGAAAAAATGAGAAAAGATGGGACCTTAGTTAAGAGAGGGAGATAAACACAGAATAAGGTGAAAGAAGAATAAAATATCAGTAAGGCAGATCCAAGATGGTTGCCACTAGAGAACACTGTGATGAGGAGTAGGAGAGCAGAAACAACACAGAGACCAGGAGACTGAACTCTGGGACCTAAAACGCCATATTTTGAGTGCCAGGTGAGCGGACTCCTACGGCGAGAAAATCAAGTGGGAAAACCCTAGGGACACCCAGTTATTACCTGGAAAAATTTCCCGGTGACCAGCGGCGCACAGCTCTGATCTGAACAAGCAGCCCTGCTGGGTGCCCGCACCCGCCATTATAGACTGGATCACACAGTCTCGTGGGCAGTCTCAGGAGGAACCCAGTGCTGTTTTCACTGAACTACACCCTGCCAGCTCACACTGCACCCGGGTTCTGCTTCAACCTGCGAAAGTGCTGCAGGCTCAGACCTATCATCAGTACCACCCCAGACTGAGTGGATTGGGGGACCGTTTTGACCAGTCCACACACTGCAGGGGCGCACACCAAACGCTTCCGCCAGCAAAAACTCAGTCAGTGTGTGAGTCCACCAGCGGGTCTGGGAGGAACCCGAGTTCTGCCTCAACCCACGGGTGTGCTGCAGGCGCTAACCAATCACCGGAACCACCACAGACTGAGTGGATTGGGGGACCATTTTGACCAGTCTGCACACTGCAGGGGCATGCGCTGAACTCTTCCACCAGCAAAAACTCAGTCAGTGTGTGAGTCTGCCCACGGATCTTGGAGTAACTCGAGTTCTGTCTCAACCCACGGCTGAGAGGATCCTGGGACCATCCTGACCAGACCACACACTGAGGGCGAAAGCTGCAGGCATCCCCCAGCAAAAACCTCAGTTCGGTTGTCTGTCCACAGGCCAGACAGAGAAGGCCTCGGGCACCATTTCAGACAGCCCTGCATACAGCGGACACACACCAACACAAACCCACTGTGTGTGCCCTAAATATCATCTCAGACCATGGTACACAGCCCCTGACCCAGAAGGAGGTGCCAATTCTCCATTCCAGGGGAGAGCCCTCAGCAGCAAGACCAGGGCAGAGTCCACAGCCCCCAGCTGACATCTCAAACCTGGACACTCAGACTCTAGCACAGAGTGAGGAGTAAAGACTCCAGACCAGAGGGGTGACC
>CM053760.1:34810714-34841864 GCA_028658305.1 Pachyuromys duprasi | reverse complement strand
TCAAGGACCATGTGTGGATGTGGCCTGGAACCCTTGCACAGATGGGGCCCATGATAGCTTGGTGTAGGACTGAAGACCCTAGTGAGGGAAACAGGGACTGTTTCAGTCAAGATCTTGATGGCTGACTCTTTGACCCTCCCCTATACAAGCTGGGAAGTGACAGACTGACTAGATCCCAGGGGAGGACATTGCAGCCAGCCCTGAGGAGACAGGATAAGCTGGGGTTGGATGGAAGGGAAGGAGGTCCTCCCTTGTTGGTGTACTTGGAAGGGGCGGGGAGGAGGGAGATGAGGGAGGGAGTAGGAGGGTAGGAGGGAATGAGGGAGGGGGCTACGCCTGGGATTCAAAGTACCTAACCTGTGATTGAGGTAAAAATAAATAAATTAAAAAAATATTGTAAGGGTGTCTGAAAAATATATATATATAAACTGTATGTAGTTTATATATGTGTAGCACAACCCCAGCAACAGGCATGAGAAGCTGACTTTTGGTCATAATTGTCTAGGAGTTCCCCAATATATATCTTATTGATATTGCCCTTGATTGTCTTCCAGAGGTAAAAAAATTAAGAGGCCAATGATCTGGTTTTCATGGTGCCAGAAGTCATTGTGCCAGCTTTGAAGGAAGGAAGCAATAGTACTGTTCAGCTATTACACCTATGGGCCACGTCAACTAGCATGGCACAATAACCCTGCCGGTGCAGTAATGGCAGTCATGCTGTTGAAGTACCCAATAACTCTTTCATTGACTTAAGACATGGTCAAAAAGGCAGAAGCCATGTCTGTACTGCCTACCCAGGACTAGTGAAGTCAAAAAGGCAGAAGCCATGCCTTGTACTGCCTACCCAGCACTAGTGAAGTCATGGGTGGTGGAGAAGAACCTGCACCAGCACTTTACTGAACCAACACAATCCTTAACTATGCTTCTGCTTATATTCAGAGATAAGGATATTCATCACCCATGACTAAGAAACTTATTTTTGCAACAGACAGAGACAATTACAGAAAACTACTTAAAATTCAGGTCTCTCATGTGGGGTTGGGGAAGAACTAAATTTTCTTCAAGGGGCTGGCCACTAAGACTTTGAGCAAACTCCAATGAGTATACCTGTAGTGAGAATTGTGTAATTTTGTTGTATTTAAAAAAACACAGAAATGGTTGTACAAGTTTACATTCCCACCAGCAATGGAGGAGGGTTCCCCTTTCTCTACATCCTCTTCAGCATGTGCTGTCACTTCAGTGTTTGATCTTAGCCATTCTGATGGGTGTAAGGTAAAATCTCAGAATTGTTTTGATTTTCATTTCCCTGAGAGCTAAGGATGTTAAACGTTTCTCTTTTTAATTTTTTTATTAATTAGAGTTTATTCACTTTGTATCCCACCTGTAGCTCCCTCCCTCTTCCCTTCGATATCCCACCATTCATTCATTTTCTCCAACCATGCCTCTGCCCTAGTCCATTGATAGGGGACATCCTTCTCTCCTTCCATCAGATCCTAGTCTATCAGGTCTCATCAGGATTCGCTGCATTGTCTTCCTCTGTGGCCTGGTAAGGCTGCACCCCCCAGAGGGGGGAGCAATCAAAGAGCAGGCCAATCAGTTCATGTCAGAGACAGTCCCTGTTCCCATTTGTTTCTCTGCCAGTCAATATTCCTCTATTGTGAATTCTCTGTTTATCTCTGTATCCCATTGTTAATTGGATTACTTGATTTGTTGCTGTTTAACTTCTTGAGTTCTTTATATATTCTGGATATTAGCCCTTTGTCAGATATGGGGTTGGTGAAGATCCTTTCCCAGTCTGTAGGCTGTCTTTTGTTCTGATGACAGTGTCTTTTGCTTTTCAGTTTCATGAGGTCCCAGTTAGTGATTGTTGATCTTAGAGCCTGTGCTGGTATTGTTCTCCTCAGGAAGTTGTCCTCTGAAAGACTCTACCCAGCAGGGTATCAAAGCCGATACTGAAATCAGAGCCTTACTTTGGACAGAGTATAGGGAATCTTATGAAAGAAGGGGGAGATAGAAAGACCTGGAGTGGACTAGAGCTCCACAAGGAGAGCAACAGAACCAAAAAATCTGGGCCAGGGGTCTTTTCTGAGACTGGAATTCCAAACAAGGACCATGCATAGAGATAACTTAGAACCCCTAGAACCTCTGCACAGATGTAGCCCATGGCAGCTCAGTGTCCAAGAGGGTGCCGTAGTAATGGGAAGAGGGACTGTCTCTGACATGAACTCAGGGGTTCCCTCTTTGATCACCTCCCCCTGACAGTGCAGCAGCTTTACCAGGCCACAGAGGAAGACAATGCAGCCAGTCCTGATGAGACCTGATAGACTAGAGTCAGATGGAATGGGAGGAGGACCTCCTCTATCAGTGGACTTGGGGAAAGGCATAGGAGAAAAGGAAGGAAGAGTGGAATTGGGAGGGGTTGAGGGAGGGGCCTACAGCTGGGATACAAAGTAAACAAACTGTGATAAATAAATAAATAAATAAATAAATAAATAAATAAATAAATAAATAAAAGATTCTGAAAAAAAAACCCACAGAAATGTTATGGGAATCTGTTTTTCTTTTAACCCCAGGTGTGGGATAAAAGGCTACTTCACAGCAGGTGAGTATATTCGTCATGTTCTCTAACATGGACATGACTTTGCCAGCTACAGATAGTTTCTGTGAGTGTATGACCTTTGGAATTCTGGGAAATTTTCAGATGATATATAAATGGTAACACCACAAATGCCTGTTCCAACCAAAGATGCATCTTAGCCGAGAGTCCAATCCCTGACACTAGGAATGACCCTTCGCTATGCTTGCAGACAGGAGCTTCTCAGAGTTGTCTTCTGAGAGGCCCTATCCAACAGTTTCAAAACAGATTCTGAGACTCAGAGCCTAACACTGGGTGATAAGTAGGGTGTCGTGTGGCAAAGTGGGAAGAAAGAGAAAAGGACTTGGCAGTGACAGGAGCTTCACAAAAAGACCAACGGAGCCAACTAACCAGGGCCCAGAGGTGTTTGCTGAGACTGAACACCAACAAAGGACCATGCATGAACTGGATCTAGACCCCCTACAACAATGTAGCAGATGGACAACTTAGGTCTCATGTGGTTTCTTTAGTAAGGAAAGTGGAGACTGCATGGGATACAGGCTGACTTGCTAGTTTTTTTTATTACTTTCCCTTGGTGGGACTGCCTTGCCAGGCCACAGGTGAATAGGACAAGCTGAGACCTGATGCAACTTGATGAGCTGGGCTGGATGGGAAAGGGAGCTCTCTCTTTCTGAAGACAAGGAGAGGGTGGGACTGGTAGGAGAGGAGGGATGGGGCTACAACAAGGATGTAAAATGAATAACAAAGAAAACACCAATAATTAATGAAAATATTACATTGGCTAAATATTATTGAGTTGTGGAGTACCATCACAATGGATACTTCTGTAATACAACTCCAATCTGGGGTGATTGCAGAAGAGAGGGTAAGGAGATTGTAAGAGCCAGGGGACTAGGGATTTTGGTGTGAGATTTTATCTTTATCCATAAAGTTTCACCCAAATGACTGCATTAATACGAGCTGAACGAGGACAAAATGGCATATTAAAGTGGACTAGGGAAAACTCACAAGGCCTCAACCCTACACAAAGTAGAACAGACCACTGAAAAATGCTGGGAGTGGTAGAAAATCTTACCCAGGAGGAACACAATAATTGATTATTAATATCAAATGCCTGCAAGACATAAACACAAGTATAATTACATAGATTGAGCATGTTTTATTTCTATATTTGGGAACATATATGTATATACAAATGCATATATGACTATAATAACATTTAATGAGAAAACAGAGCATGAATTTGTAAAATCAAGGATGGTTACATGAGAGGTTTAAAAGAGTAAGAGAAGGGAAAGGTAATATAACTATATTATCATCTCAAAAATTAAAAGAAATAATTATGACAAAACGGCAGCCTACAGAATAAGAAAAGACTTTCACCAACTCTACATCTGACAGATGTCTGATATCCAAAATATATAAAAAACTTAAGAAACCATCAAGAAACAAAATAACCCAACTGAAAAATGGGGTACCGATCTAAACAGAGAACTTTGCAGAGGAATTTCTAACGGCCAGGACGCACCAAAAGAAATGAAAAACATCCTTAGTCATCAAGAAAATGCAAATCAAAATGACTCTCAGATTTCATCTTACAAACATCCGAATGGCTGAGATAAAAAAACTCAAGGGACAGCACATGCTGGCAAGGATGTGGGGCAAGGGGAACATTCATCAGGTACTGGTGGGAGCACTAACTTGTACAACCACTTTGGAAATCAATTTGTTGGTTTCTCAGAAAATTGGAAATAGTTCTACCTCAAATCTCAGTGAGACCACACTGTGGCATACACTCAAGAGATGCTGCACCATACCACAATACACTTGCTCAATTATATTCACAGTAGCTTTATTTAAAACAACCACAAACTGGAAACCAACTAGATGTCCCTCAACTAAAGAATGGATAAAAAAAAATGTGTTACATTTGCATAATAACCATGCTACAAATCACAGACCCCAAGAAGCTAAGTAACAAGGAGGGACCAAAGGGGAATGTGTGCATTTCACTGAAAAGGGGAAATGGATTAGACATTGGGAGTGGATGCAGGGAGAGGACCAGGTGGAGAAGGGCATGGGAATGGGAACAGGAGGGATGAGATGAGAGGAGGACAAGAGGAGAGAGTAATGGGAAAGACAAATGAATTTGGGGAGGGAAAAGTCTGACACAAGCTAGAAACCTAGGACAATGGAATTTCCCAGGTATCTATGAGGGAGACCCTAGCTAAGACTCCTAGCAATGGGGCACATAGAGACTGAACTGGCCATCTACTGTATCTGGGGAAGGCCTCTAATGGAGGGGTCGATACTCCAACCTAACCACAAAACCTTAGACCTACATTTATATCCTGCCTATGAGAAGAGCAGGGACAAAAGACAGAGTAGAATTTGAGGGAAGAAAGCATCAAACAATGACTGGCCCAGCTTGAGACCCATGCCATGAGAGAGAGCCCACATCTGACACTATCAATGTTATTCTGTTATACTTGCTCACAGGAGCCTAGCATAACTATTATCAGTCTTCTCCCAGCAACTGATAGAAACTGATGCAGAGAAGTACAACCAAACATTAAGTAAGTGGAACTTAAGGAAACCTATTGAAGGGTAGGGGGAAGGAGAATGGAAAGAGCCAGAGAGATTAAGGTCACCATGAGAAAAACTACAGAATTAACTAACCTGGGACGTAGGGGCTCTTAGAGACTGAACTGCCAACCAGAGACCATGGATGGGAAGGACTTACGCCTCCTACCCATATGTAACAGGTGTGCAGCTGGGTTTTCATGTGGGACTCCTAAAGTGAGGGCAAGGGATGTCTATGACTACATTGCCTGCCTTTACCCTAACTGGGCTGTCTTGTCTAGCCTCAATAGGAGATGAACCTAAATTTACTGTAATCCAATATGTCAAGGCTGGTTGATATCCACAGGAGGCGTCTTCTTTTTTGAAAAGAGGAGGTTTGGACTGGGGGTCGGGGTTGGTGAGGAGAGACGGAAGAACTGGGAGGCGAGGGGGAAGGGAAAACTATGATTAGGATGAAAAGTAAATGATTAATAAAAATGAAATAATTAAAAAATACCATCATCAATTCCCCAAAACAATAATTTACACGTTTCTCAATATTAGCTTTGGAGTCTTTTTTCCATGCAAGTTCCAAGAAGACTTGGGATAAGAGCTGTCTAGGATTGACAAAGAGTAGGACTTTGACCCTTGAGACACTCTTGAATCAGTTTCATGCAGGAGAAGATTACCCAGGTTATTCTATTGAGGGCTTTTCTTCTGACAATCTAGCTTGGATTCAACTTTTCTCTCCTACTTTCTCTTCCTCTTCTTAGCTTCTTTTGAGAATAATTACTTAAGAATTAACTCAAAGAATTATTTACTCAGTTGCTTGCACATATACAGAATCAAGCATATGTTCTCATGTCCTACTCCAAAGTTCTTGGGACAAAATTCAGACAAATAGTAGAGAAGTACAATTTTATTTTTCCTTCGGTAGGGCCATGAGCCATTCCACATTCTCCTAAGTTTACTTCTTCTTCTGCTGCTGCTTCTGCTTCTGCTTCTTCTTGCTTTGGAGTATTAATTCTTTTTATTAATGTTTTATACCTTTTAAGTGGGTCATGCAATTTCTTAAAGTTAATTTACTTATTTGTTTTGTTTTTATTAATTATTATTATTTATTACATTTTATTCACTTTGTATCCCAGCTATGGCCCCTCCCTTGTCTCCTCCCAATCCAACCTTTCCTCCTTATTCTCCCCCTAGGCCCCTCCCCTAGTCCACTAATAGGGGAGGACCTTCTATCTTACCCTAGCCTATCAGGTCTCATCAGGACAGGGTGCATTGTCTTCCTCTGTGGTGATCAGAGAGCCTGCCACTAAATTCATACCAGAGACAGCTCCTGCTCCCCTTACTCACACTTGGAGAGTGAGTCTATGGGTTACATCAGAGCAGAAATTTAGGTCCTCTCCATGCATGGTCCTTGGTTGGGGTGTCAGTCTCTGTAGGGCCCCCAGGGCTCGTTTTTTTTTTTTTTGTTTTTGTTTTTGTTTTTGGTTCTGTTGGTCTCTTTTTGGAGCTCCTGTCCCTTCCATGTCTTTCTATCTCCCCTTCTTTCATAAAATTTTGCCCAACACTTGGCTATGAGTCTCAGCCTCTGCTTCCATACCTCCATCAGTGGAGTCTTTCAGAGGCCTTCTGTAGTAGGCTCCTGTCCTGTTCCCTGTATTCTCCTGCTTTTGATGTCTACTATGTTTGTCCTTCTGAATAAGGACTGAGCATCTCTTCTTGGATCCTTCTTAGAAGAAAAAGTGGGGTGAGCCTTGAACTCATTGGCACAGGAGACAGCTTCCTGAGCAGAACACCAACAACACTGGCTCTAATATCAAAAATCAATAAATGGGACCTCATGAAACTTAAAAGCTTCAGTAAAGCAAAGGACACTGTCATCAGAACAAAACGACAGCTTACAGATTGGGAAAAGATCTTCATCAACACTATATATGATAGAGGGCTAATATCTAGAATATATAAAAAACTTAACAAGTTAAACAACAACAAATCAAGTAATACAATTAAAAATTGGGGTACAGAGCTAAATAGAGAATTCTCTGTAAAGGAATATAGGATGGCAGAGAAACACTTAAAGAAATGCCAGTTCTGATGAGACCAGATAAGCTAGGGTCACATGGAAGGGGAGGAGGCCCTCCCTTATCCGTGCACTTGAAGACAGGACTAGGAAGAGGTGAGGGAGGGAGGGATTGTGAGGGAAAAAGAGAGGGGACTACAGTTGTGATACAAAGTGAATAAACTAAAAAAATAAAAATTTAATTAAAAAAGCAAAAAAAAAAAAGAGAAATGTTCAACATCCTTAGTCATCAAGGAAATACAAATCAAAACAACTCTGAGATTCCATTTTACACCTATCAAAATGGCTCAGATCAAAAACTCAAGTGACAGCACATGCTGGAGAGTATGTGGAGAAAGGGAAACCCTCTTCCATTGCTGGTGGGAATGGAAACTTGTACAACCACTTTGGAAATCAATCTGGCACTTTCTCTGTAAACTAGGAATAGTGCTACCTCAAGAGCCAGCTATACCACTCCTAGGCATATATATATATATGCCTACAAGGACATTTGCTCAACCATGTTCATAGCAGCTCTATTCATAATTGCCAGAGTCTGGAAACAACCAAGATGTGCCTCATCTGATGAATGGATACAGAAATTGTGGTATATTTACACAATGGAATACTACTCAGCTGTTAAAAACAAGGAAATCATGAAATTTTCAGGCACATGGTGGGAAGTAGAAAAGATCATCTTCGTTTCTCAGAAACAAAGACAAAAATAATATATATTCAATCCTAAGCGGTTATTAGATATAAAATATAGGATAAACATACTAAAATCTATAATCCATAAGTTTACTTCTTAATAAAAAATTTCAAGAAGCTGTAGCAGAGGGTCACAAGCTTAAGGTCAGCCTGAGCAATGGAGGAAGATCTTGCCTCAAAACAAAAACAAGGGTAAATGCCAGAAAAAAATAAATAAAATTTACAGAAGAAAAAAAGATGGTGTAAGAAAAGTATTAGAAAGAACTACTTGGGGAACACATTTTGCTATAAATGAAGTCAGAATCCGTTCATTTCCTTATGAGCTACAATATTTGTCGAGTCACTTGCGCAAGTTACTACACCATGATACAAAAAGGCCATAAAACTGAAACTAGAGCATCCTGAACTTAACTCTCTTTTTCTATAAACAGTGTTGATTCATGCTCTCACAGTCTGTAACTCGTAATCACAATAATAGTTCTTAAAATGGATTTTTTTCCTGGAATTCATGAGAAAGGGTATTGCAGAAACCCGTAATTCCTTCATAAAAAAATTCAGAGGCCAGCTAAGCCTGTCAGCCAATAAATGAGCTGGAAAAAAATATCAATGTCCAGTCTCCATCACTCTAGCACTAGAAAATCTATTTGCTGTCAATACCATCTATGTTCACTACTGTGTGTTCCATACTCAATATTAAATTTTACATAGGTATGTATATATGTGTCTTGAAAAACAACTTTGGATTTTACAACTAGTTTATTTTTTATTTTTTTTTTATTATAGCAACATTTTAATGTTTTCCTTAAAGAAACAATGATATCATTGTTAATGTGTTCCTGTTCGCCCTGAAGTAGGTCAGTGTTGGACTATGATGTATTCACTCTAGGTGTAAAATGTAATCAATAGGCTCATGTGCTTGAGCATTTGGTCCTGAGCTGGCAACATTGCTTTGGGAGTTTGGATAATCTTTAAAAAGTATCATGGAGTTGGAGAAAGTGAGTCACTGGGAAAAAAAAAAAAGCTCTTTAAACTTACTGTGTTTATGCTTCCTGAAACACAAACATGTGAGAAGTCCAGCCAGCTACTCCTGTCATCAAAGAAGTCATTTGTCAGCATGTCTTCCATGCCATGATTGACTACACCCCCCTCGGCAGATGATTTTCTGTCTCTCTTGTTATTTACTTTAGCATAGTTTTTGTATTGATTATTTGAGGATTTCACATAACGCATCCCAATTATCTTTACCTCTTAGTGCTCCCAGGTCTGCCCCTTGACCTTTGTGGTCTAACTCTCCGCCACCCCCCCACACACACACACATACAAAGATTTTTTTTTAAAGTCCAATTTGTTTTGTTCATATGGTCTCTGTAGCATAGTCAAACTTCTAGTCGCCAGCCCCTTAAAGAGAAGGTAGTCCTTCCCTAACCTTGCCAGTAGGGATTAGTTGCGCAGAGCTACACTTCAACATCCTTCTTACAGTTTTTAAGAGTTCTCTTCAGTGGCTTCCTGACTAGGTTGTTGCTTCTTTAGGAGGGGTGGGGATTGTCACAGAAGCCTTCTCTATCTCTCTTTCTCAACTGTGAGTCTGTAGTCATCAATACCTCTGCAGAAGCTTTCTTGTTCTTTACAGCCAGCAGGAGCATGGAGCATGGACTTCTACCTGGTATCTGGTGACAGCATATACTACAGACATCAACGCCATCAATCTACTTTCTGTGTTGAGTCATTTCTTCTCAGCATCTAGTTTCTAAAGTGAAAAGTAACTAATATGGATGGCCATAATACTTTTTGATTGTGCATATTTGTCTGTGCTCATTGGTTGCCAAACCTTAACATCCATAGGAAGCTTACTTTACAAAGTTTTATACTTATAAAACCATAAATCAATACCTAAATGGCAGCTTTTATCTTTGCAATCTACAGAAGAAAATTCTTGATCTGGAAAGTCTTTCCCTCTTAGCATTCACTTCCATACAGACTCCTGTACTGATCAGAGATCCATTATCATAAAACAGTATACTTGCCTCATCACTTTGAAATCAAGTTTTGTTATTACTGTGTGATTGATGGAATACCTTAATGATGTCCCATCTATTTTATATGTTTGTCAACTCCTGACATTCAGTTGAGATTTGTATGAACCCTACCTTAGAAATGGTAATTGTCTATGATGTATAGACAATGCCTACAAAGTCACATAATATGGCTTATGGATGTTCATTATTTTCAGTTTTTATTTTTTATAATATTGTCCTTGTATACAACGCACAGTGATCATATTCATTAGTCATTACCATTTTCATCCCCTCCTACCCCCACTGAGTCCCACATTTTACCAACTTTTTCCTTACCTCCCTCAAGTTTTTTCTTTCTCTCTTTTCTCTATAAGAGCTTATGCAAGAAATCATAGTTACTGTATGTTCATGAGTACATTGGTCATGTCATATTCAGGTGAGAGACTTCCGTTACATTTTCCATTTTCTTCAGCTCTCACAGTTTTTCCATTACCCTATCTGCAATGTTTCTTGGGCATCAGAAGGTGACACATGTCACAGTAGAACAATCAGGAGTCATTTATTCTCAACATTTTCACCAGTTATGAGTCCTTTGATCATTACTCACTGCTAAAGGAAGCTTCTCAGATGAAGGCTTCATTACTCTGTAGGTATACTGGCTATTTTTATGCCAACTCTATATAAGATAGATTCATCAGAGAAGAGGAATCCTCAATTCAGAAACTGCCTCAATAAGTTTGATCTGTAGGGCATTTTTTTTTTAATTTGTGATTTATAGGGAAAGCCATACCATTATGGTTGGTCCCATACTTGGGCTAATGGTCTTGGGTTCTATAAGAAATCAGGCTGAGAAAACTAGCTAGCAAACTTACTAGATCAAACTAGTAAGCAGCGTTCCTCTATAGCCTCCGTACGAGCTCCTGCCTCTAGGTCCCTGCTTTTCTTGAGTTTTTGTCTTGACTTCCATTGATGATGAACTGTGATGTGGAACTGTAAGCGGAATAAACCCCATTCCCCCCTAAATTGCTTTTGTCATGATGTTTTATCACAGCAGTAGTAACCCTAACTAAAACAATAGGTATAAATATAAATGTTTAAAAGGTAACTTATCTACATAACCATTTGGCAGAATATCAATAATGTATTTCCACAATGGTCATGTAAGCCTCCTTAGATTTCTACATTGCAGGCATATATTTCCTTCCATGGATTGTGAATCAAATACAATCAGAAAACTGTTGGTTACTATTGGACCATTCATGCAACATGTGGTTTGATTTAGAATGGCCCCAACAGACTCATTTATTTGAATGTGTAGTTACGAATGAGTGGAAACATTTGAATGGATTAGAAGGATTAGGAGATGTGGCTTTGTTAGAAGCAATGTGTCATTGGAGTGGGAGTTGAGTTTCAAAACCTGTGCCATATGTAATCTCTCTCTGCCTGCAGATAAGGATGTAGCTTTCTGCTAACTTCCTAACATTATGCATACCATGCCTGCTGCCATGCTTCATGTAATTATCATAATGAATTGAGCCTGACCCCAGTTAAATGCTTTCCTTTATAAGAGTTGCTGTGTTCATGGTGTCTTTTCACAGTAATAGAACATTAACTAAGATATGTACCAATAAGCATATTCTCTAGTTAATTCATCATTGTAGTAGTAGATAGAGTTTTCAGTTAGGTGGACTTTTGATGTGTTTTCTTTTGCAGCTTACTGTTAAAGGCATCTGGATGATATAAGGACCTAAATAGTGAAAGAAAATTATATCAGCAGAATTTTCTGTCTAACAGAGACATCAGGTTTGTTTTGATCACAAAATCTACATTTGACCAATGTTATGTAGTTAAAGGCAGATAAGAGATTTTTTTTTCTGTAAAATCCCATTGTAATCAAATTGTTTTCCTTGGAAGTTTGCAATCTTAATAAAAGGTATTATGATTCCTACTATTTGAGTCTTATTTGTAAAGTCGATTTATAATATGATTTCCACAGTACGTTATAAACAGACTGCTAAACATAACTATTTTATTTTTCATTTACTTATGTAATAATTGTAATTTTCTCTGAGATTTATTTACAACAGTTTCCTTATATAATAAATGAGTTTAAAAACTTTTGCCACTTTTACTTAATTTGTGTGGATCATGGAGCAGAGAAGCATGCAGGGAATATTGTATATTTCATAGTATAGAAAAGAATGATGAGAGCAAACCCAAACCAAAGGTAAACAGGTCAAATGTCAAAGTCTGCAATTCAATGACCAGCATTTGAGACTCCTGATAAAATTTTCTGGGCTTCAAAAACTGTTGGTAGCCTCAATTTTGTAACTTTGTTATCATTGATAACATTTCTTAGACTGCCTCTACTCCACATACCCAGAGTTCTTTTCTGGACATCTCATAGTTTTAGCTTCTCCAACATCCTGAAATTTCCACTGAAACTTAGACATTGCTTTTAAAGCTGCAAGTACTGGTCTTTCAGGGACCAACTTCACGAACTCTTGCTGTACTTTGCCTAGCCTCAGCAACTCTATGAAAGTGTAGTGAAAGATTTTTATGACCTTCTCAAATCTGCATTTTCCAAAAGAGTAATACTGACAACTTCTGATGACAGCTTAGGATGAATAGTGACTCACAGGAACCACAATTCCATTGACTGTTGTGTACACAGTATAAGGAAACACTCATTGTCAGGTATTTTAAACAGTGAGCACATTCAGCAAGAATCTCAGTTCAGGCTCTCTCCTTTCAAAGACTCTTTATTTTCATAAGATAGAGCCTTCCCTCCATAACTGAGTTCTTGAGAGTAGGGCATTCTTTCTCCTTTCCAATAAAGTACAGCAAGCTTCCCAATCATGGAGCTAACTCCTTTATACATATCTGATGGTGGCTGACTTCTTTCCCGTTTATTCTTTTTTTTTTCACTTTTATATTAATCATAGGTTATGTACTTTGTATCCCAGTCATAGCCCCCTCCCGCATTACCTCCCTATCCCCCACTTCCCCCCCTCATCTCCTCCCTGCACCTTTCCAAATCCACTGATAGGGGAGGGCCTCCTCCCCTTCCATCTAACTCTAGCTTATCAGGTCTCTTCAGGAATGGGTGCAATGTCCTCTTCTGTGGCTTAGCAAGGCTGCTCCTCCCTCAGGGGTGGAGAGGAGGTTGAAGAGCCAGCCATTGAGTTCATGTCCAAAATAGTCTCTGTTCCCCTACTAATATACCCACTTGGGTGTTGAGCTACCATTTGCTACATAGAAGCAGGAGTTCTAGGTTATATCCATACATGGTCCTTGGTTGGAGAGACAGTCTCATAAAAGACCCTTGTGCCCTGATATATTTGGACCTTGCAGAGCTCCTGACCTCTCCAGGTCATACTAACTCCCCCTTCTTTCATATGATTCCCTGCACTCTGCCAAAGGGTTGGTTATGTTTCTTAATCTTTGATTTGATACCCTGCTAGGTAGAGTCTTTCTGAGGCCCTCTGTGGTAGGCTCTTGTCCTGTTTCTTGTTTTCTCCTACATCCAATGTCTGTCCCATTTGACTTTCTAAGTGAGTATTAATCCTCTTACCCCAGGTCCTCTTTCTTGTTTATCTTCTTTAGGTGTATAGATTTCAGTATGTTTATCCTATCTTCTAGGTCTATATACGTGAGTATATACCATGTGCGTCTTTCTGCTTTTGGGATACCTCACTAAAAACTCAAGTGACAACACATGCTGGAGAGGATGTGGAGAAAGAGTAACCCTCCTCCATTGCTGGTGGGAATGTAAACTTGTACAAGTACTCTGGAAATCAATTTGGCGCTTGCTTAGACAATTAAGAATAGTGATTCCTCAAGCTCCAACTATACCACTCCTAGGCATATATCCAAAAGATATTCAAGTACACAAGGACATTTGCTCAATTATGTTCCTAGCTGCTTTATTCATAATAGCCAGAACCTGGAAAAAACCCAGATGTCCCTCAGTTGAGGAATGGGTACAGAAATTGTGGTACTTTTACACAATGGAATACTACTTGGCAATTAAATAGGAGGAAATCCCCTTTATTCTCAACCCTTAAACTTACTCACTTTTCCTCATAAAATATATGACAAAGCAGATAAAGAAATAAAACTTACCTCTGGGGAAGAACTAGAAAAATTAAATCAGTTATAAATGTACGGAGGTGAAACATATTCTATTGTGCTTGAAAAATATATGGTGGAGAATAACAGTAGGATACTAATAAGTTGCTAGGGTGATTTATGCCTTCATGCTATCTTTTTATTTTATTTTGTTTTTTGAGACAAAGTTTCTCTCTGTAGCCTCCCCTGCTCCCTTTGTAGACCAGGCTGGCCTCGAATTCACAAAAATCTGCCTGCCTCTGCCTCCCTGAGTGCTGAAATTAAAGTTGTGCACACCACACACAGCTTGCCTTTATGGTTATCCAGTAATTATTGACAACTTGTTTTTAATATTCAAATTTCCTTAACTTGGAACATTTGGGGGGAATAAATACATGAAAAAATAGACAATATTTTTCTTGCTGGGAGACTGTAGAAAAGATCCACCTCTGGCATATATCCAATTCCTAAAAATAATTCAACAGGGAACTGAAAAGTAAGAAATGTAGTGGCCAATAAATACCTTTATGATTATGAAGACTCTGAAGTAAAATCAACTAGGCTCTCAGTTGAAGAATCCAGAATACATAAGGTCTGGAAAGACAGGGAAACATTATTAAGAAGCTTGTCTTTTTTAGTTTGTTTGTTTGTTTTATTTTTACTTCATGAAAGGAAGCAGAGATAGTCATTATGGCTATTCAGGAGGTTAAATCAGGATAAGACCTTGTCTCAAAAACCAAAGAAACCAAAACAAAACAAACAAACCAATTAACAACTACAAAACCCAAAGCAGACAGAGAGCAGTAGGGGAATCCTTAGCTAGCATGCAGAAAGCCTATAGTGGTTTAATCTCAGTTTGACGGAATCTAAAGTCTCCTGAGCAACCAGCCTCTGGCCATGCCTGTGAGAAATTATCTTGTTTGGGTTAGTTGCACAGGAAGACATGCCCACTGTGGGTGGTACTCTTTGCTCTGTTGATATCCTAGACTGTGTAAAAGGAAGAAAGGGAGTAGAAGACAGCCATGTACTGTTATCTGCTTATTGATTGTAGGTGTGATGTGACCAGCTCCATCAAATCCCTTATGATATGGCTTTTCTTCCATGATGGACTGTACCCTGGAACGGTGAGTCAATATGAACACTTTCTGGCTTAGTTGTTTTTGTCAAGATAATTTATCAACGTATCCAAAATTAACTAATAATAAGCCCTTGGTCCAGTTTTCACTACTGAAACAAAAATAACTGCAGTTCCTGGCCCTTCCTTCCCACCCATAATGCTGTGATGGCCAGGATCACAACCAGTGGATCCTGGGGGGAGGGGAAAGAGGAAAACAAACTGGCGGATGGAGAATTCAGGCAATGGTGAATGAAGCAAGAACAGACTTTCAGGATGCAGGCTTCAGTGTGATACCTCACTTAACTGGGGTGAACAAAGCTATTAAACCTTTGGGGAGTGGGTAGAGGCTTTCTAGGTGAGTGTATAACATTGGGCAGGGCCAAGGTACTGGGAATGCCTTATTTGCTAGGTGCTTGCTGGATATGACCTTGTAAGGGTGTTTCCAGTGGGCACTGTAAGGCTAAGTGGTTGCAACATGCAGGCTCAAGGCAAGGAACAAGCAGTTCTATTCCTGCTGACCTCAGGATGAGATTACTGGGGTTTAGACATGTCTGGACCCCACTTTTGTTCCAGACTGGCTCCCCAACCCCATTCCAGTTGCATTGTTCTTCAGCCCCATAAATCGCCATTATAATGAGAGAACTCTGATTACAAAATGAAGTGTTCTGCTGTTAACGACAATAATAAATATTTCCATGCACAGAAAAACTTAGAACATGATAATACTTTCATGCATGGCATAAAGGAGTTAAGTAAAGAAGAAACCATATATCCATGTAATGTACAAACTAAAGGGCAGTTTTACTTCATTAGGTAAAATTAGCTACTCAGAAAATTGTTTATTTTCAAAAAAATTGTGTTTTCTCGTGTTCACTGTCCATTGCTTAGTAACCAAGAAACTAATAACCACTCCATTATCTTTTCAACTAAAATAAAGGTTTCACATGATGGACATTAGAATGCTGTGATCATCCATATTACCAATGTTTCTCTTTCCTAGAAGATGAATTTAAATCATGAATGCATGTATTAATGAGGTTAGTTCAAGTAAAATATATTACTGAGAGATGTATTATTTCATCTTATTAATAATAAGCCTAGCTTTGTAAAAGAGAAAGGGGAAAAAACCAACCTTGGAGCGATACTACTTAAAATGTATCACATTACAAAGCATGGAAAATCAGGGAAATCATTCTGCTCCGAAATATATTTTAAAATTACACGGTTAAACTAAATATAGAATGGTTGATGTGCAGAAATGTTTAAATGTGAAATAGAAATATGTCTAAAATAAGTCAGATAAAAGGTGAGCTCATTTTCTAAATCATTATTAAAAAGCATTTTTCTGGCTTTCTCATAGTTATTTTTTTTCTCTCAGAGACTTCACAGTGTTCTCTTTCTCTCTCTGTGTTACACGTATTAGTTATTTATGGAAAAGAATCATGATAAAGAATAACATTTCTTTCACTCCTGTCTTTTGTTGCAAATTCTGTGTGTCATCTGAATGAACCTGTCTGCTTTAGGAAGCCCCTGCATCTTGCGTTGTGAAATAGAAGCCAATGCTAGGAATCTGGAAGAGAAGATGGTAAGGCTAAACTTATGTTTGGTAAATAAACAAATGTTATAAAATATAGTGACAATGTGTAACTTAGAAAGTACAGGACTTTTCAGAGAAATCTTTCCATATAATGATCACGGCAAAACTCAGTGTAAGCACTGAAGTTATTAGTGTAACTTATTTAACTATTACAATCCATCAGGTAGTTCAATTTCATAATCTAACTTCTACTTGGTGGCACAAAATGAACATACCTGAGCTAACAAGGTAATCCTTCCATAGCAATTTTAAGAACAAGGCCATTCTCTATTTGTGTCATGGTTCATTCAGTAATATCCCTTTGGGGGGTTGGTTATAGTGGGTATTCTAAACAAAATTTGAAAATGGGTTAGATTCGAATATCTACCAATGCTTTTTTTTTTTTTTGAGAAGCCTAATTGTTGTTTCTTCTTTCTTTACTACATTTATTCAATCCACAGAGATAGAAGAAAATCCACAAAGGAACCATGGATACGAAACAAAACAAAACAAAACAATTCTAATCTTTTAGAGGCAGAAATGAATTTTAAATCTCCCCTCACAAAAAAAAATAGATAAAAGGGTTTTAAAACTGAAGCATCAGAATCCTGATTTGAAATTCTTAATTTCATATGTTTCGTCATGAGTGAAGAAAAATTATGGTCTAATTATAGAGATAGTTAATCATAATGTTTTTTCCTACCTTATGATTGAATTAGTTATGAGCAGATTAAAAAAAGATATAAAATTTAGAGGGAAGAGTATCTTGCCTGAGGAAAAGTGTATAGCTTTGTAATTCTGAAGAAAGGCAGTTGCAGGTCTATTGCAATGTTTTTATGAATGACGGATAGTATGCTGTTGCTTTTCTTTGTTTTCTCTTGTTTTCACAAAATCTTTTGAATAAAAAAACACACTATCACACATCTTGCATTTTCAGGGTGCAACGTAATGGTACCCTATTTCAATACAATTTCATATATTGATGTGTTATATGAATTACTGTCCTTTTCTGGCCTGGGATATTCTGTCTCTCATTTAATTATGGAAGAAACTGGTTGAGCGGATTGATAACCGTACAATTCTTACACAAGGATTCTTATTATTTCTAAAGCTGTGGTATATGAAAAACAAGCCAGGACTAACATGGCCTCTTCTTCAAGCTCCTTCTTACACATGGAAACTACATGCAGGAGGAAGTGATCTGTACCACTCTTCAGTAGTGCTTCAGTGTCCCCAATACAACCATTCCTCCTGTATGTACAAATGCAAACTACAAGAGAAATCACCTGTCAGTGAAATGTGTTGTTTAGAAAGCAATTCAAACCTAAAGAAGATAAACAAGAAAGAGGACCCAGGGTAAGATGATCAATCCTCACTTAGAAAGACAAATGGGATGGACATAGGAAATAGGAGAAAACAAGAAACAGGACAGGAGCCTACCTCTACCTACCAGCGTATCAGAGCAGATGCTGAGACTCATAACCAAACCTTCAGCAGAGTGCAGGGAATCATATGATAAAAGCGGGAGTTAGTATGACCTAAAGAGGACAGGAGCTCCACAAGGACAAAATATATCAGGCCACAGGTGTCCTCTATGAGACTGTTTCTCCAACCAAGGACCATGTATGGATATAACCTAGAACCCCTGCTCGGATGTAGCCCATGGTAGCTCAGTATCTAAATGGGTTTTCCTATTAAGGGAACAGGAACTATTTCTGACATGAACAAAATGACTGGCTCCTTTACCTCTGCAGGCCCCCCTCCCCCGAGGGAGGAGCAGACTTGTTAGGCCACAAATGAGGACATTGCAGCCAGTTCTAAAGATATCTGATAAGCCAGGATCAGATGGAAGGGTAGGAGGACCTCCCCTATCAGTGGACTTGGGGAGGGGCATGGGAGGAGATGAGGGAGGGAGGGTGGGATTGAGAATGAGGAGGGGAATATGGCTGGGATACAAAGTAAATAACCTGATTAATATCAAAAAATAAAAATTTATTAAAAAAAGAAAGCAATTCAGTGTCCAAACACTTCCCTAAGAGCCAATAACACTTCAAAAGCATGTAGAATGTTTTATGTAGTATGCATTCCCTTTCCTTCCCTTCTGAATCCTTTTCCATTTAAAACACGGTGTTTCTTTTCAAAATTTATTTATTTATACTACAGTTTATTTACTTTGTATTGCATCTGTAGCTCCCTCTCTCGCCCCCTCCACTCCCCACCTTCTTTCCTTCTCCTCCTCCCATGCATTGTAGAAAACATGTGAATAACATACATTAAAGCATTTGTCTGCAGATGCTCTTTCTGTTCAGACAAACTGGATGGAGTCTATTGGGCTATTTTTGCTTTAATCCCAGCTCTGATGGATTAGGTTAAATGAAGAAGATTTATTTAGCACCCATGGAGGACAATAGCTTTCATCCCTCTTTTAACTGGGTTTGTCATTGTGCTCTTAAAAACCAGAAGGACATTTTAATACATACACACTCCTCTCCTAACAGCCCCATTAAGCTTACAAAGTCTGTAAAATTGCAATTGTCTTACTCAACTGAAATAAAAGGTCATTAGTAAAAAATATACATAAATTATTTGTTTGGTCAGCTGACTGGCACATCCTGACCCTGGGAGATTTTCATCAGCTCTTTTGCATCTTCACGGTGAAGTCTTACTTCTATTCCTCTCAAATATTTTGGAGTGCATCAAAACTGACAAATCAGTAAGAAATGCTTGCACTAGTGAAGTTCAACCAAAATGAAGTGTGCATGAAGAAGCTACATGGGAACCTATGATCCTACAACTCCAATAAAATATAATAAAAGAAGATAGCAGAATTCATTTCTTATAAAAAAATTGAAAGGGGTTTCTTGGAAGTAAGGGCTTAAGTGGACAGGGGAACAGAGGATGATGGAAATAAATGTGTAAGAGGTGGGTTATCTAAAGTTAAGAATGTACTAAGAAGCCTTATTTTATGCCATTAGTTTGTCAGCTAATTGAAGCAAAGTGGTTTTGCAAATGAAAAGACACTGAAGAGTTCAGAAAACAGGGATTACTAAATGAAAGCCATAGGACACGTAGATGTGGGAAAATTTATCTGTATGATATTAAGTTAAAATTTGAAGAATGGTGCAATTCAGAAGAGAACCTGGGTAACATTGCACATATCTGCCTCATTCTTTACTCTCTGGCAAAAGGAATGGTTGTTTGGGCAGGCACCCATACCTCAACGTACCAGCTGTTTATATGCAGACCTTTGGGGGCTGTTGTGATAAAATGTGTGCTTCTGCTGCTAGCATTTTAGGATTAAGTGTATGGCTTCACAGCTTCTGGATTTTATCTGATGAAGAAATGTTTAAATGTCAAATGGAGTTACTGCTATCATTATTTCATAGAATTTCCAGCAGCCTTGAAAAGTTGTTAGTATCTTTGCTAGAGAATCCATACTTGTACTTTGCAAATCAGTAATGTGTGCCCATTAGCTGAATAAAAGTGAATGAAAACAGAAACCTGATAACCATCCCCTTCCACCCCGTGTGTGTGTGTGTGTGTGTGGTGACTACATATGAGTGTACATGTGTTCATATATTATTGCCATATTGACTTCAGACAGTAAACTTGCTTTCAACTTCACTAAACTGGAAGCTTGTCATTTTAATCTTTCTGGCCAGTGGAGTTTTAGGATATGTTTGTCTTTGCCTACTGGTCGGGGGAAAACAGCAATGTACAGTCACATCTGACATTTTAGGTCATGTCTTCAGGTTTTCCCAGCAAGCATATGTACTCATTAAGCTTTTGTCTCTGGCCCTGCCATTGATTTTTTCCCTAAGTCTCTGGGTGCTACACTAAGGACAGTTCAGACATAGTAGCCAGTTTCCTTATACTTTTGATTGGCACCCGATCTGAAATCAATGACAACATTACAGTTATTTGAATTGTTTGTTTGTGTGTGTGTTGATGTGCATTGATATTATGAGTATGGTGGGGTGTGTCTACATGCACATGTGGAATCAGGCAGCTCCTGATTCCCCCACTCAGAGATCCACATGGAAACTGAGCTGCCAATAGGCCATATTTGAGCAGGAGGTCTAGGTCCTCTCCATGAATGGTTCTCCTTTGGTGCATCAGTAGAAGATAATAAAGTCAAAAAAATTATGGCCATCCATAAAGAATTACAGGAAGATGCAGCCAAACGGTTTGTGGCCTTTAGAGAGGAAATAATTAAATCAGCAAAGAAATAAAGGAAACAAAGGAATGTTCAAATAAACAGGTAAAGGAATTGAAGGAAAATACAGTCAGACAGGTGAAGGAAATCAACCAAATGGTTAAAGATCCTAAGACAGTTTTGAAAAAAGTTAAAGAAAACACAAATGCAGGACATCATGGAGAGGAAGAACTTAGGGAAGAAAACAGGAACTACAGAGGTAAGCATAACCAAAAGACTACAGAACATTTTTTGATAAATGAAAAGTGATCTTAGAATAATAAATATTCGATCATTTGCTCTTAGAATAATAAATATTCGATCCTTTGCAGCATCCAGTATCTTGACTTTGGTTGATTTCTTCTAATAGAAAAACTTCATGAAAAATGTGACATAGAACAAAGTCATTTATACATTTTCCTCCTCAAAGTCTAGGCACAGTTGTGATTGACACATTGACACATGAAAGAAGCAATAATCATACCATTTCTATATTCACAAATGAAAGTTTTGTTCTAGGAGAAAAACAAGCTGTTAAAAGAAAGTACCATAAAGAATTTGACATACCAATATTCACATTCAAATTAATAAAAAGCAAAAATAAATTGAGACATAAAGTCAATCACTAAAATATTTTCTTCTGTGCCTTCAGAACTACAGATTCAAGAGTTTGCCTTCCCAGAAAAGAAATGATGAAAGAGAGAGTCTTACAGCTTTACAGGAAGCTGATGTCAACTATAAATCCCTTACTCTGGTGGAGTTGAATCTACTTAACAATGAGAGGACTTCTTCTCTTTTGCTGGTGCCCTAATGTCTCTACAATAAGAGAGATATTTCAAAAATCTGATATATTTTGAAATACAGAGGCATATTTCAGAAACCTGATGTGAATTAAAGAAAATAATCCTCAACAGTTCTACTTTTTCAACTCATGCAGAGAAACAGTGCAGTTTTAGAAACTAAAAATTTCATTCATCTCTTCAAGTAATACATAATTGAAATGTGCCTACTGTCTAAAACTAAGTTATAGTAAGCTGTCAGAAGATGAGAACTTAGAAATATCCTAAGAGTCCACAAAAATGACCACATTATTTTATATTTAAATGTTAACAATTTAAAATAAATTAGTTGTGAAAGATACTAGTCTTTTAGAATTCAACTTTGGATAGTGAAGTAGAATTTTTTAACATTTTTTTATTTTTTATATTAATCACAGGTTATGTAATTTGTATCCCAGACATAGCCTCCTTCCGCATTACCTCCCTATCTCCCCCATCATTCCCTCATCTCCTCCCTGCCCCTTTCCAAGTCTACTGATAGGAGGAACCCCTCCCCTTCCATCTAACTCTAGCTTATCAGGTCTCTTCAGGATTGGCTGCAATGACCTCTTCTGTGGCCTAGCAAGGCTGCTCCTTCCTCGGGGTGGGGGGATGTCGAAGAGCCAGCCATTGAGTTCATGTCCAAAGTAGTCCCTGTTCCCCTTACTAGGGTAACCACTTGGATATTGAGCCACCATTTGCTACATAGAAGCAGGGGTTCTAGGTTATATCCATACATGGACCTTGGTTGGAGAGACAGTCTCATAAAAGACCCCTGTGCCCTGATATATTTGGTCCTTGTGGAGCTCCTGTCCTCTCCAGATCTTACTAACTCCCTCTTCTTTCATATGATTCCCTGCACTATGCCAAAGCTTTGGTTAAGTGTCTGAATATTTGCTTTGGTACACTGCTAGGTAGAGTCTTTCTGAGGCCCTCTGTGGTAGGCTCTTGTCCTGCTACTTGTTTTCTCCTACATCCAATGTCCATCCCATTTGTCTTTCTAAGTGAGGATTGTTCAGCTTACCCCAGGTCCTCTTTCTTGTTTACCTTCTTTAGGTGTATAGATTTCAGTATGTTTATCCTATCTTCTAGGTCTATATAAGTGAGTGTATACCATGTGCGTCTTTCTGCTTTTGGGATACCTCACTCAGGATGATTGTTTCTAGGTCCCACCATTTGCTTGCAAATTTCATGATTTCCTCCTATTTAATTGCCAAGTAGTATTCCATTGTGTAAAAGTACCACAATTTCTGTAACCATTCCTCGACTGACGGACATCTGGGTTGTTTCCAGGTTCTGGCTATTACGAATAAAGCTCCTGTCAACATAGTTGAGCAAATGTCCTTGTTGTGAACTTGAGCATCTTTTGGATATATGCTTAGGAGTCGTATACCTGGATCTTGAGGAATCACTATTTCTAATTGTCTAAGAAAGCAGCAAATTGATTTCTAGAGTGGTTGTACAAGTTGACATTCCCACCAGCAATGGAGGAGGGTTCCTCTTTCTCCACATCCTCTCCAGCATGTGTCACTTGAGTTTTTGACCTTAGCCATTCTGATAGGTATAAGGTGAAATCTCAGGGTCATTTTGATTTGCATCTCTCTGATGGCTAAGGACGTTGAGCATTTCTTTAAGTGTTTTTGTGGCATTCCACAGTCCTCTACAGAGAGTTCTCTGTTTAGCTCTGTACCTCATTTTTTAATTGGATTACTTGATTTGTTGCTTTTTAACTTCTGTAATTCTATATATATATATATATTTATATATATATATATATATATATATATATATATATATATATATACTGGATATAAGCCCACAGTCAGATATAGGTTTGGTGAAGATCCTTTTCCAGTCTGTAGGCTGTTGTTTTGTTTTGATGACAGTGTCTTTTGCCTTACAGAAGCTTTTCAGTTTCATGAGGTCCCATTTATTGATTGTTGCTCTTAGAGCCTGTGCTGTTGGTGTTCTCTTCAGGAAGTAGTCTCCTGTACCGATGAGTTCTAGTGTCTTCCCCACTTTTTCTTCTTCCCGGGTTTAATGACTCTGGTGTTATGTTGAGGTCTTTGACCCACTTGGACTTTAATTTTGTGCAGGGTGATCAATCTGGATCTATTTTCATTTTTCTGCATATATACACCCTGTTGTTCCAGCACCATTTGTTGAAGATGCTGTCTTTTAGGAAAGTAGAATTTTAAAAATAAAAAGTCATAGTGATCTCTAAAAGTGTTGAACATGAGGATAATTGGAGAAACTATTTAAAATTAATGCCACAGAGTGTTTATCTAATCAGGACCTACTATAAGCTTTTTAATACCCTTTCTTTGGTCACTCATCCTGATGAAAGGATTATCAATGGGCTATTGCTTGACAGAGATGTGAAGAGAACTGTATTTCACTACAGTATCACGTGGTTCAGCATTTTAGTAACTTGAATTTGGGAGTGGAACAAGAAAGGATAATTAGTTGTGGGGTTGGCAATTATGATAGCAATGCATTCTGTATATCTGAAAATATCACAGCGAATTTCATTGTCTTGGATAATTGATATGTGCTAAAACATTAGACAAATTTTGCTAATTGGCTCAAATTTCATTTGAGTAGTAGGAATTTAGACTGAATATTTTGTTTCTATTACTAAAGTAGGTTGAAGAAACTATAGAGAGGAAATATACATAGCATATGCACATAGTATATGTGCATATATTAGATTTGTGTCTATAACCCCATGTATGTGTGCTTATGTATATTATGATAGTGAGTGAATATGATAAAGATGCATGCACTTGCAAATATACAACATCTATCAGCTATCTATCTAGCTGTCTATCTACCTATCCACACACATTTAAAAAATATCTTGATTCAGTGAGTAGGAATATATCTCAGATGGCAGAAGAGGCTATTGTCCAAGTATAATGGTGGAATTCAAATTCATGGAACCCATGTAAAAGTGAGATGTGGAATGCATCTGTAATTTCTGATCTCTTACATGAAGATAAGGTGTAGACACAGGAGGATCTCCAGAAGCTTGACAATCAACTAACCTGGCAAATAAAGCAAAAGAACAACAAAGCTAACAATATCTAAAGGCCATATTTATTTTTAAATTTTATTTAATTTTTATTAATTACAGCTTATTCTCTTTGTATCCCAGCTGTAGCCCCCTTCAAAATCCCCTCCTAATTCTCCCCTCCCTCCCTCATCTCCTCCTTTGCCCCTCCCCAAGTCCACTGATGCGGGAGGTCCTCCTCCCCTTCACTCTGACCCTAGTCTATCAGATCTTATCAAAATCTTGCTGAAAGAGGAATATTTTATAAGGACCACTCAAAGATGGTTTTTATATTAATGCCTTATTTTTATTTGAGCATTCGATAATGGTTGAGCTTCAAATAAGAAAACATAATACTATGAAGTAAAATACAAAGTTCAGCTTATATGACTTGCATATTTATTATAAACTAGTCTATTATAAATTAACTATAGCATTAGGAATCCCCAAAGAAAGTATAACTAAGGTGTAGATTATCATAATTCATTAAGAGAAGTTTCCAGAGTTTGGAAGGGGAAACATCAACATTTAGAATTTAAAAATGACTTGACTTATATGAACATGATAGGTCTTAGTTCTATAAAAATTGCAAAAACAGCAAAGTCTATATGAATAAACAAAACACATTCTGATTCCTTGTTTAGCACTCTCTATCTTTAATGTTTTCCATGAACAGCTGGAAAACAACCACCACAACAACACTAAAGAACTACACTTAAGTTATCTTAGACAATCAGGTCTTCATGTATCCTTTGCATAAAAAGCACAGACTTCATATCTAAGTAGAGTTTTGGCCTAGTTATGATACAGGAGTAAGGGCCAGTGAGATGGCTCAGCAGGTAAGGGCTTTTCCTGTCAACCACAAACACCTGAGTTTGATCCCTGCCACCCATACGACAGAAGGAGAGAGCCAGCTGCTATTCTCTGACCTCCACACTCACACTATTGCATCCATTTCCTTGTCCTACACACACAGAAACAAAGAGACAAAAGCAAACACACAAATGTAAAGTCTATAAAATATAAATTATAACATCAATGCCTCTATATATATGCTTATACACACATATACATATATTAACAAAAAAGTAATTAAGTAAACGTCATCATTGTCTCTGGAATGGTGGAATGAAGTATTTGTGTGTCCATAAACTTTACAATGTATTTTGCTACATTGGCTAAAACAGTAGATTGCATTTAGTATAGCCTCATAATTAATAATGCCTACCATAAAAATAGTTGTATTGCATGTCATGCAATTAATATATTTAAAATCACACAAGAATATACTTTAAAACATTATAATGTGTTAACTTGATATATGGTATCTTATCTTGTGTCTTTCCTTAAGCTTTTCTCTCTATATTTTAATGATTTTCAGGTTGTCTACATATTATCTTTGGTGACTATTCTTAAATCCCTGAAGTCTTTGCTAATCCTTAGTTAATTATGTTCTCTTTTCTTCTTATTTATAAGCTTATATCTCATTATTCTCTCTCACTCTCTATTTTTTTGTAACCTTACTGATCCTTCATGTATATATTATGGCTTCCAATTTAGTGTTCTTAAGGGATTCCTGAGTGTGTGAAGAATGGCCCTCTGCAAGTGCACACACGCACACGCACACGCACACACATTTCTTGTGCTTCTTTAGAGGCTCTTTTCCTTGTCTTTGCTTTTTCTTATTCCAGTGTATTTGTTTTTACTTTATCTTATTATATTTCATTTTATTAGTACCCCTTAGAATACTGTTTGTTTTCTAGTGAGAAGCAGAAAGAAAGTAAATTATCATGGAAGGGGAGTTGGGGAGGAACTGAGAGGTGTAGAGGGAGGTGAAATCATAATCAGGATATATTATATGAAAAAAAATCTATTTTTACTCAAAAAAATAAAACAAGAGAGAGTTGTGTTCAACACTTAGATCCTGTGTCATTTCTTTGACTTTATACCAAACCCTTATATATCTTCAGTATTTTGGAGAGTTCACATCTTCATCTACATTGCTTTAGCAGAAGGATCTTTGGAAATTTAAGTGCACTCTGCCTCAGTTAGTGTGTTTAAAATGAGAAAATAATGGCTCCCACTTCCAACAGTTTTATGAGAACTGAGAAGAGTAAGTCTCACTTGGAAGTACACCTTGTTCAGAAGATATAATGATTATTGTTCATGTCCTTGATTCATATTTTATTCTTCTTAGGTGCTGAACCCATACTCTTTCTGAATATTATATTTTTCCCTTCTTCCTGTACCCAGTGTCTGTATTTTCACCATATCCACTTGAAATCTACTTTTAAAGATACAGCTCAGTTCCTTCTACACACTGCTTTTGTGTTTCAACTCCCACTAATCTATCTCCTTCCAACTCTGACAGTAAGTGGATGATGTTCCACACAATTTATCTCTCAATTACATGCTGTCTTATAGTCACATTTGTGCTATGTATTATAATCATCTTCTTAAATATGTTATTAACTCTTTGAGGGTATGGCACAGAAACTATTAAAACTGTCACAAAGCTTAGCTCCACAGTGGGTTCAAAGCAAGTTTTGAGTGAAATTTTGTTGATGCATCTCCTAACAAATTCATTGATCATGTCCTCAAAGTGATCTGCTTTGAGTAGCTCAGTAGTTTGACTTAAGCATGTTTTCATGTCTGTATTATTAAAGAAAACATTATTACAATTAACATTTGTCAGCAGTAATTTTAGACAAGATTTGATTTTACATGTTGAACTTTAAGTTTACATTTAGGGTTCCCTTGCTTCCTGTCATTCAGTCAGAAGGGGGTCATTTTCCTTCCCAACCACAAATGGCATATTCTCCCAAAGCTCCTGTTTCCTTTGGGCATAGATTATTTCTTTCTGGTGTACCTCCCTATTGATGAATATTCTGCCCATTTGACTTGTTCACGGTCTATAGTATTGACCACGGTCATATTTCATTCCTTGTTATTATATTCTTATTCTCCAGTTGAAATCAAACTTTAAATGACTTCCCTTAAATAGGCATAAACATGGATTTTTCTGGCACTCTGTGTGTAACATCATTGAGCATCCTCTCTAGAAGCTGTTGATCAATATTTTACTCATTTACTATTCCAAGTCTTTTGTTAAATTCAGCAGTTAACAACATCAGGGGCATGGGTCAGTCGGTCCTGAGAGACAGTCAGGGTTTTTATTGCTAACTGATCTATTTGCACAGGGCTGGTTTGCATTCATGAAACCATGAAATGCCTTGATGCTCTATAAGAAACTGGTGTTGATGTTCCACATTTGCTATTGTCTTTCAAAGTAGATCAATGAGATATTGAAATAAAACAAAACTTTTATTGGAATGTACATGGAATGTATGTTAACCAAAAGGTTCTTTCCTTGCTGACAGATTCACGAGACATTCAGATGCTTTGACAACTGTTAATTTTAGAGCAATGAAAAAAAATCAAGAATTGAGTTTAATTTTAAGAACTTCAATGAATTGGTTGACTAGGAGTTTAAGGGCAGTGAGCCGGGTAGGAGGGACAAGGGGCTTGGCATTCAAGTCTCATACAGTCCTGAAAACTTCAATGCAATCCACAGAACCCATGTAAAGGTGCAGGAAGAGGACTGATCTCAGAAAGCTGCCCTCTGACCTGAACAAGCATGATGTGGACTGCACACACACACACACACACACACAGTAATAATAATAATAATAATAATAAACATAACAAAAATAAAATGAATAGAAGTTGATACATCAACAACAAACAACAACAAAAACAGGAAACACTGAAAGAAGTAGTAAAATAAAGGGAGCTATTTTGAAATAAGTTAGGAGTTTAGTAAAAACCATAAAGGATACATATATTTCCACAGATCTCAAACATTTCAGAGTTTTTTTATAATAGCAAAAGACTTGCTTTCAAATATTAAAATGAAGCGTAGAGCTTCTTAGTAGTGTTAGTAGAAATCTATTCTCTCTTAAATGTCAAGTTTTACTTGCTAAAATGAATGTTGTTACAAATAGATTAGCATTCAGAAACCTTTCAGTATTGTCTGTTTTCTGACACTGACTCATGAAATTCCTAATTCATCTTTCATTTGGTTTTGGCTATCCAGTCAACTCATTGCCTGAATAATAGATATCTAGGTGATGTCTTCCTGTCACCATGAAAAGGAAATGATCAACTTGAAAACAAATGTATACCTCCTAACTGTTACAATGTTTTTAAATCCTCCATTGTTAATTGTTTTAAACGAGTATAAGAAAAGTGATATAGGTCCATCTTATGAATCTATTTGTCTGTATTAAAGACTTAATAAATTAGAATCTAAAGTGTACCTCTTTTCAATCATGCTATCATTTTTCCTATTGGGGGAATTTTTTTGCAAATTTATAATAATTTCAATTAACTGCTCTTAATTAATTGAATAAATTTTAATGCAAAATTAATCCATTGGATCATTACTCAGGTGATTATGTACTTTGAGTTATAAAGATGCAATTTGCATGTTATTAAAATAATCAGAAGGACTTTGGTATTAAAAGTAAGATAACATTTAATTTTAGCTCATTGAAATAATTTTGTTAGCAAAGCAAAATGAAGGATATAATAATATGACCTTTAGGGAGGTGATGACATATTGAATCTGCAAACTTTTTACCTGAACTTTGTTAAAGAATCAAGTTGCCTGATCTTTGATCACTTCCTCCTGGCAGTATGGTCTTGCCATGATGCAGAAGAAGAGGAACCAGGCAGTCTTGATGAGACTTGATAAACTAGGGTGAAATGGCAGGGGTGGGGGCAGAGGTCTCCCTCTTTCAGCAGACTGGGGAAAGGGTATGGCGGTGGGGAAGAGGGAGGGGGTATGGAACTGGGAGGAGATGAGGGAGGGGACTACAACTAAGTTGTAAAATGAAAAATTTGTAAAAATTAAAAAGTAAAAAATTAAAAAATAGGGAATCCAGTAAGACGTGCAAGAAACCACTGTCCTCTTCTAATGTTCATGAAGCTCTGAACTTATCTAACAGAATCTTCCCTTTTCTCAAGCCAGCCTCCGACATTACTTTTTACCTTTTGGACTTTATGGTCTAGACATAACATGAAGGAAACCAAACACATTCTTCTATTAACATGGGGGACTTAATAATCATTTAGGTAGCAACAACAACAATAAGAATCTTGCAGTGAACAGAACTAGGTTTTTCCTATCCAGTGTTTTTTTATGAAGGTAAACTTTATCAAGACATTGACTATACTCAGGCTTCCCTCAGAAATGGTTTGTCTATTTGGTCACAGATGAGAAGTTTATAAAACAGGCGTGATGTGTAACTTTGGGTTAGTGAGGAAGTAATCACAAAAGCATGTGCATCTGTGGATGGGTTTGCTGATGACTAAGCCCAAGGGCATAATGAGGAGACAACATGAAAGACAAGGATCAGAGAACAACGCGGGACTAAAGTTCCAGGGAATGGAGACCGCTTGTAAGCCTGGGCTTTTATGGTTGGTTAAAAATAGGATGAGGTTTGTCCTAGAGCTCCCAAAGCTGACTAGATGAAAAACACACGTGACAGAGGGTAGAGGTTATATCCGAGCATTAGGCTCCCTCTGAGCATCTTTAGATGGAGGTGGAAAGTCTTACAGTGGGACTAACGGTGTTCTTTATATGTGCGTGTCTCCTTGCTTGCTCTACAAGGACTTCTGTGGTGACAAAGTGCTTTGACACTCTCAGCATCATGAAGTTGGAGACTTTGTCCTGAGACATGGTGAAAATAGGTAGGTGCTAAGTAATAAGATACTTACAGATTTCCTAGTACATAGAAATAAACATGTTATCTGTATTAAAACATATAGCATTTTGCCTGTTAACTTTGTTTACCTGAGTGCATTCTTAGTAGACATTGCTAAGTTTTGTACTTCTGGCAGAGCTTGGCAGTTTCCTTCCTTATCCACTTCATAAACTATCAATCGAATCAAAAATTGTCCATCCATGGTTTTTTCTCACATAATTTTATTGAAATAATTTGCCTGTACTTAATTGCCAATAAATATCCAGAACCTCTAAAGAGCTGGTAAGTAGGTATTTTCCCCCTTAAATCACACTTAAGTGTATTTTAAGTATATTTCAAGGGAAACTGATATAACTGAACTGAACAAAATAAAATATAAAGTTGTTTTCAAGAATTGTGAAGTCCAAGAAATATACTCAACTTCATATGGAGAAAAAAAAAACCCAGAATCTCCAAAACAATCCTCTACAACAACAGATCATCTGGAGGTATCTCCATCCCTGATCTGAAGCTGTACTACAGAGCAATAGTAATAAAAACTGCATGGTATTGGCATAGAAAC
>CM053760.1:34754781-34810214 GCA_028658305.1 Pachyuromys duprasi | reverse complement strand
GAGCATACCAAAGAGGGCCTCTGAAAGAATCAATATAGCAATGTATCAAAGCAGATATTAAGACTCACAATCAAGCCCTTGGCAGAGGGCGGGAAGTAATAATAAAAATAGGGAAAGTTAGTAAGACTTGGGGAAAACAAGAGCTCCACAAAGACCAAACTGAGCATGGCACAGGGGTCTTATATGAGACAGTTTCTCCAACCAAGGATCATGTATGGATATGGCCTAGAACCCCCACTCAGATGTGGCACATGATAGCTCAATGTCGAACTGAAGACCCTAGTAAGGGAAACAGGGACTGTTTCAGTCTTGAACTTGATGACTGACTCTTTGACCCTCCCCCATACATGCCAGGGAGTAACAACCTGGCTAGATCCCAGGGGAGGACATTGCAGCCAGCCCTGAGGAGACAAGATGAGCTGGGGTTGGATGGAAGGGGAGGAGGTCCTCCCCCATTGGTGGACTTGGAGGGGGCAGGGAGGAGAGGAGGAAGGTTTGGGGAGGGTGGGAGGGAATGAAGGAGGGGGCTATGCATGGGATGCAAAAAACCTAACCTGTGATTGATATAAAAATAAATAAATTTAAAAAAGGAAAAAAATTAAAAAAACAAACAAACAAAAAGAATTGGGAAGTCCATTTTTAACAAGTGTTTACTCCTCTGTGAATATTTTTTGTTACCAATTTTGTGATTAGGAAAATGTCAATATTATTTCCACAATGCAGTAATAATGGTAACCACTGGGAAAATATTTTTGAAATGCACTAACACTGAATCACTTTAATAATTTCATGTAAAAAGGAAACCTTACAGATTTTCTAATATCTGAGTGGATACAACTCTAAATTTTTAAGAAAAATGATGTAAAAGCGATTTGTTTATTGCATGTGATTACCAGGTGAAGATAATCACACCTGGGAGAAATTAGTCACCAGCTTCTGCTTAAGCTGGTTTTACTATATAGACGTGAATAATGAAGGTACATCTATTTATCTGCAAAAATATCCTTTTCTACAACATTGAGATTTGAACCTAATGCCTTGTACATTCTGGGGTAGTACTCTATCATTAAATTATAACCTCAGCACTAACATGACTTTCCAGATCACATGTGATTGTTCTATTTTATAGCATTCCTGTGCTGAATAGTTTTATGGCTAAAGTTTTTGACAAAAGCTGAAGACATCTGATAGAAAGAAACCTCAATTTAGAAAATGTTTCCAAAGGATGGGGCAGTCCTGTAAGGTCTTTGATTTTTCTTTTTTTTATTAAAGTCTTTATTAATTACACTGTATTCATTTTATATACCCCCTTAGTTTTTGATCTTAGCCATTCTGATGGGTGTAAGGTGAAATCTCAGGGTCCTTTTGATTTGCATTTCCCTGATGAGTAAGGATGTTGAGCATTTTTAAAGTGTTTCTCTGCCATTCGATATTCCTCTATTGAGAATTCTGTTTAGCTCTGTACCCCAATTTTTAATTGTATTACTTGATTTGTTGCAGTTTAACTTCTTGAGTTCTTTATGTATATACTGGATATTAGTCCTTTGTCAGATATGGGGTTGTTGAAGATCCTTTCCCAGTCTGTAGGAAGTTGTTTTGTTCTGATGGTGGTGTCCTTTGCTTTACAGAAGCTTTTCATGAGGTCCCATTTATTTATTGTTGCTCTTAGAGCCTGTGCTGTTGGTGTTCTAGTCAGGAAGTAGTCTCCTGTGCCAATTAGTTCAAGGCTCTTCCCCATTTTTTTCTTCTAAGCGGTTTAGTGTGTCTGGTTTTATATTGAGATATTTGATCCACTGGGACTTTAGTTTTGTGCAGGGTCATAACTATGGATCTATTTGCACTTTTCTAAATGTATACATCCAGTTAGACCAGCCCCATTTTTTGATGATACTGTCTTTTTTCCACTGAATAGTTTTGGCATTTTTGTAAAAAATCAGGTGTCCATAAGTCTGTGGATTTATTTCTCTGTCTTCTGTTTGATTGCATTGATCCACCAGTCTGTTTCTATGCCAGTACCTTGCAGTTTTTAGTATTGTTGCTCTATAGTACAGCTTGAGATCAGGGATGGAGATACCTCCAGAAGATCTTTTACTGTAGAGGATTGTTTTTAGCAATTCTGGGTGTCTTGTTCCATATGAAGTTGAGAATTTTTCTTTCAATGTCTGTAAAGAATTGTGTCAGTAATTTGATTCCCATCATTGCATAGAATCTGTAGATTGCTTTTGGTAGGATGGCCGTTTTTACTATATTAATCTTGCCAAGCCATGAGCATGGAAGATCTTTCCATCTTCTGATATCTTCTTTTAATTCTTTCTTCAGAGACTGGAATTTTTTTTCATGCAAGTCTTTGACTTGCTTGGTTAGATTCACACCAAGGTACTTTATGGCCTTTGTGGCTATTGTGAATGGTGTTGTTCCACTAATCTCTTTTTCAGTCCTTTTGTCTGTTGTATACAGGAGGGCTACTGATTTTTTTAGTTAATTTTGTATCCAGCCACTTTGTTGAAGGTGTTAATCAACTTTAGGAGTTCCCTGGTTGAATTTTTGAGGTCACTCAGGTATACTATCATATCATCTGCAAATAGTGATACTTTGACTCCTTTCTTTCTAATCTGTATCCTTTTGATCTTCTTTAATTGTCTTATTGCTCTAGCAAGGACTTCAAGAACTATGTTGAAGAGAAATGAAGATAGTGGGCATCCTTGCCTTGTCCCTCATTTCAGTGGGATTGATTTAAGTTTCTCTCCATTGAGTTTGATGTTGGCTATAGGCTTGCTCTATATTGCCTTTACTATGTTTATGTATGTGCCTTGTATCCCTGATCTCTCCAACACTTTAAACATAAATGGATTTTGTCAAAAGCTTTTTCAGCATCTAAGGAGATGATCGTGTCGTTTTTATTCTTCAGTTTGCTTATATGGTGGATCACATTGATGGAATTCCATATATCCAACCCCTCCTGCATGCCTGGGATGAAGCCTATTTGTTCAGAGTGGATGATATCTTTGATGTGTTGTTGCATCTGTTTTGCAAGTATTTTGTTGAGTATGTTTACATAGATGTTCATAAGGGAGATAAGCCTGAAATTCTCTTCTTTGTTGGGTCTTTGTGTGGTTTAGCTACCAAAGTGATTGTGGCTTCACAGAATGAGTTTGATAATGTTCCTTCTGTTTCTATTCTGTGGAATAGTTTGAAGAGTATTGGTGTTAGCTCTTCCTTTAAAGTCTGGTAGAATTCTACACTGAAACCATCTGGTACTGGGCTTTTTTTTGCATGGGAGACTTTTGATGACTGCTTCTATTTCCTTAGGGGATATAGGACTGTTTAATTGATTTACTTGGTCTTGATTCAGCTTTGGCAAGTGGAATCCATCAAGGAAATTGTCCATGTCATTTAGATTTTCCAATTTTGTGGGGGTATATAGGCTTTTGAAGTAAGACCTAATTATTGTTTGGATTTCTTCAGTGTCTATTGTTATATCCCCCTTTTCATTTCTGGTTTTGTTGATTTGGATAGTGTCTCTCTGCCTTTTATTTAGTTTAGCTAAGGGTTTGTCTATCTTGTTGATTTTCTCAAAGAACCAGCTCTTGGTTTCATTGATTCTTTGAATTGTTTTATTTGTTTTTAATTTATTGATTTCAGCCCTGAGTTTGATTATTTCCAGCTGTCTACTCCTCTTTTGTGTGTCTGTTCTTTTTTTTTCTAGAGCTTTTTGGTGCGCCATTAAGTTGCTTGAATGAGATATTTGGAATTTTTTCTTGAAAGCACTTAGAGCTATGAACTTGCCTCTTAACACTGCTTTTATTGTGTCCAATAAGTTTGGTAAGTTGTGCCTTCATTTTCATTTAATTCTAGGAAGCCTTTAATTTCTTCCTTTATTTCTTCCCTGACCCAGCTGTCTTTCAGTAGCAAGTTGTTCAGTTTCTATGTGTGTGTAGGGTTTTTGCTATTTCTGTTGTTGAGGTCCAATTTTACTCCATGGTGATCAGATATGATGCAAGGGATTATTTCAATCTTCTTGTATCTGTTGAGGCTTGCTATATATGGTCTATTTTGGAAAATGTTCCATGAGGTGCTGAGAAGAAGGTAAATTCTTTTGTGCATGGGTGAAAGGTTCTATAGATGTCTGTTAGGTCCATTTGATTCATGACCTCTGTTAGAGTTATTGTATCATGTTTAATTTTTGTTTTGTTGATCTGTCCTTTTTTGAAAGTGGTGTGTTGAAGTCTCCCACTATTAATGTGTGGGGATCTATGTGTGGTTTAAGTTTTGGTAATGTTTCTTTTACAAATGTGGATGCTGTTGTATGGGGGGCAGAGATATTCAGGATTGTGATATTTTCCTGGTTGAATTTTCACTTGATCAGTATGAAGTGTCCTTCTCCATCCCTTTTGATTAATTTTGGTTTAAAGTCTATTTTATTAGATGTTAGAATGGCTACTCCTGCTTGCTTCTTGAGTCCATTTCCTTGGAGAACCATCTTCCAACCCTTTACTCTCAGGCAATGTCTATCTTTGTGACTTAGGTGTGTTTCTTGTATGCAACAGATTGTTGGATCTTGTTTACACAACCATTCTGTTAGTCTGTGTCTTTTTATTGGAGAATTGAGTCCATTGATGTTGAGAGAGATTGATGACCAGTGGTTGTTTGATGGTTTGATTTTGATGTTGGCTATGGTAGTGTGTTTTTGTGCGTGGCTACTTTTTGTTTTGCTGTAGTGAGGTTATTTATTTCTTGTGTTTTCTTGAAAGTAGTTAGTTTTTTTGGGTTGTATTTTTCCTTCTGGTATCTTCTGTAACACTAGATTTGTGTGTAGGTATTTTTGAAATAGTTCTTTTCTTAATTCATGATTGATGGGGGAGGACACAGCCCATTATGGGCATGGCTACCCCTGTACAGGTGGTCCTGAGTTCTATAAGAAAGCAGGCTAAACAAGCCATGAGTTAGCAAGCCAGTAAGCTGTACCCCTCCAGGGTGTCTGTATCACCTCCTGCCTCCAGGCCCCTGCCCTCTTTGCGTTTCTGTCTTGGCTTCCTTTAATGATGGAGTATAATGTGACATGTAAGCCAAATAAATTCTTTCCTTCCTAACTTGCTTTTTTGTGATGGTGCTTATTGTAGAAACAGAAACCCAAACTAAGATAGTTAGGACAGTTTTCAAAAGTCAATGCATAACAGGCAATGAAAGCCTGCAGGTATTTTAGTATGTTTTTTTTTTTAATAAATGAAAAATTTTCTTAATGCGTAAATGTTTTTTAATTTATTATGCTAATTATAATTATTCAAAGATTTCTAAATAAGAGAATTTCAGTTCGTATTTTAATAATTTAAAAAACTAGTATACAGCAAATAGACAGTTATTCTTGATGGTATGGCAAGTATGGGAAACTGTATTCCATTTGTTAGAAAGTCTTTACAATAGATTTTTAAGTTGAATTAAATACTTAGTCATATAAAGGGCTAAGAGGTTAATAATGGAAGTGGAAGTGTTAAAACGTTGAATTTGAACCAAAGAGAACCAAATACTATTATAGAGGCTCTGTGCTTCACATATGGGATGTCGGCACACAGGCTCAGGAGTTTGAATGCTTAGTTCCCAGCTTGGGGTGCTGTTTTCTGTAATAGCCTTGTTCAGGAGGTAGAGCTCCCATTTGAAGAAGTAGGTAACTTTGACGTATTTAGTTTCATTGGTAGAGGCAGAGGTGGCAGTGGCAGTGGTGGTGGTGGTGGTAATAACATGTGTCCATGAGTGTGTGTGTGTGTGTGTGTGTGTGTGTGCATGTGTGTATTCAGGTCAGCGTGTGAACTTGAGGGCTAACGTCCATAGGGGTTAGAGACAGCAGATCCCCTTGCAGCTGGAAATACAGACAGTCATTGGTTGTCCAATGCAGGGCAACTCCAACCCTCTGTTAGGGCAGTTCTTGCTTTTAACCAATGATCTATCTCTTCAGTTCATACTCTGGGTTTTGCACATGTGTGTGTGTGTGTGTGCATGCATGCATGCAGACATGTGCACTTACACATGAATATGTGTGTGAATGAGAGAGAGAGTATTCCTCCATCCTTAAGATATTTATGACCTGTCTCTGCTTAATAAACATTCTCTAAGTTGTGACTAAAGACAGAATGTGACCAGTTAACTTATTCTCACATCTCCCGACCATGCTGTTTTGCTCCCCTTTGTGCTATAAATTAAAATAAACTTTACTAAGTTCCTCCTTGTCAAGTATTTCAAAATATGTGCTCACAAATCATCAGTTGAAATTCGAATCCCAAAGTGATAGTATCAGGAGGTAGTTGGGTCATTTGGGTAGAGTCACTGTGTATGGGACTAGTTGCTATTAGCACATGTAAGTCTATGTGTGTACATGTATAGTTAAACTGTAGTTACCCTGGTTCCTCCAAGAGGCTTAGACTCTCTACCAATTATGAGAAAGTTATTACTCAAGGAAGTCAAAGAGACTCAAAATATAACATAGACTATATCTCTTAACATTGTTTTTTGCCTCCCAAAAATTGAAGATAAATCCCTATTGCTGAAAACAACAGGTGCCTTGAACATAAGACACACAGGATTTGAGCTAGAAGGACATGAAAGGCTGCTCCTTGAGGACTAGCTTTCACAGTAGAGGAAGATGCTCTGAACTTTTTCAGTGGAGGGATGCATCCAAAGGTCCTATTCAACTGCAACACCTCTGAATCACAGCGATGAGCACCATGGCATCATATCCGTAAGGGTACAACAGTGGCACTCATATCTTGGTGGTAACCAACAACTCCCTGGTTGGATTTAACAAAATGAAATCACTTAACAAAAATGAAATCATGACTGATAATGGAAACCTGCAGAGCTTGGCTGCATCTTTCATCATGAGAGGATATACCAAGCAGATAGCCTGTGAACCAGAAACAGAGTCCTTGCCAGATGCCAAAGTTAAAGTCTTGGACTTCCAGCCTCAGGGACAGCAAAACATGTATTTTGACGGGTCTTAAGCCACCCAGCCTTATGGTACTTCACCATAGGGAGTGAAACAGATTGTTCCGGTGCTATAGCTCTGTGAGTAAAGGTGCTTGCCACCAACCCTGAAGAGCTAAGTTCTGCCTCAGGAACCACAGTGAAGAAAGAGAGAACTGATTCTTAAAAGTTGTCCTTTGACCTTCACATAACGTGTGTTTGTCTCATTGTCTGTGGATATGTACAAGCACATGCACACATATCCAATTCACACTCAGAGTATACATAAAGAATAACAAATTTTAAAAGGAATACTAAGAAGTTGACAGTCTATTACTGTCATTTATTTAACTGGACTGTGACCTCATCTGACCCTCAGTTCGCTGTTGGTCATTTATATTGTAGGTGTCGATTTCCTGCTTCCCGAGTATCCTATCACTCATTTGCTGGGTGGGCATAGGTCTAGAAAACAGAAATAAAGTTCCTAGCAGAGTTTTCTTTTTAGAAGTCTTATGCTGTGAAAATAAATAGGATGAGCTGTAAAAGGAAAGCAGATTGCTTTTAGATTTTAAAATTATTTAAGATAACCGGAGTGAAATTGTCCTTCACAAAGCAGTTGTGTCTGTCTGAAGTAAAGAATTTCTTAGAAACATACTCTAAGCCAATCTATAAAACTGAGACCAGACATTCTCCTTGAAAAAAGAAATCCTGGGTTAGAACATCTCAAAATGTCCATTTCAGTTCCCTTTCCTCCTGTATTGCTGTGTCCTATCATTTGCTATAAAATCCCATCTACTATCATAAATATATATATATATATACATATATATTCATGCATACTAGTGTAGTGTTTATTCTAAAGCCATCATTTTTTTTCTTTTACTTTTATGCTCAAGTGTTGTTCTATTTAGATTATAATTGGATATTTTCTTCCTGTAACACTCTTCAGTGTTAAGGAAGAATTCAGCAAATTGCCTCTTTAGGGTCAGTCACTCATTCTGAAATTCTTCTAGGATGCTGGATTTGCTGCAGAAGTGATTGTGTGTCAATGACTTTCCAGTTTTCATGTCTTATAAGTAGATACAGTTTGACCCAAAGATGTAAAGTAAGCCAGTGAGAGTTCTTTTCAGTTCCTTGATAGTATCTGTGTACTTATGGCAATGGTTTATAGTTACGTACTTATCTGTTCCTCCACTAGCATAGAGAGTTTTTAAATAAAGGAATTTTAAAGCTTGGGATGAAGTTCAAATGACAGAGTGCTTGTCTAAGAAGCATGAAAACCTGAGTTTGATCCCTAGCATTGCATAAAACTAAGCATGGTAGTTCATGATTTTAGTACCGGCAGAAGATAGAGGCAATAGAATCAGGAGTAGTAGATAAAATTAGTCTGTCTGGCATGTTTAAGGCCTGCCTGGGCTACATGAGACCTCTACCTTAAATAGAATAACAAGACAGTTTCTTCATTTTTGTATTTTTAGAACCTGTCAATGAAACTGACAGTCTTCTCAAAGGATAAATAAAAATTGAATGCCAGCCAATTTGGATGGAAAAGAGTACTTGTGGACTATTGAAGCTGATCGTACGTGTGCTCTGAAATCATATTAGTACAAAAATTAAAAATCAAGAATGCCTCCTTGTAGCTATTAAGAATAAAATTATTTCCTGCAGTAAGTGTTCTATACACTTCTGTAGGACTCAGTGCTGCTGCCAACAGCACTTTCTTTCTTTATAATGTTTTAGCATGCAGTGAACATGATGGTGGACATGGATGGTACCAATAGTCTATTTTCCTTTCCAGTGCAGGCCTAAATGACAGAAGTAGAATAAAGTGGTCAGGAATGAAATGGTATAAAATAAGGGATATTGAGTGGAAAGAAAGCTACTATCATGCCACATACATAAAAATCCTTTAGTAAATTCCTTCTAACCTTATGCCTTTTACCTGGCTAACATGAGAAAATCTGCTAACTGGGAATGGTGTTGTCTCCTGTTGTTAGCAGAGCTCAGTAGATATCATGAAAAGGAGATATATCAAGACTTAAAATAAAATAGGAAAACCCAGAGCACAGATTTTATATTCAAAGTATATTGATCTGATTACCATCAACTAAGGATATTAGACAGGAGACATTCAGAGTTTATAAGAGGCAACTTCAGTAACTATTTCTTGAGAACCTATTATGTGTGACCTCCTGAGCACTGTCAATTGCAGTATAACTTATAACCAACTATGCATTCATAGATCTTTGCAAGTAAATTTAGGAACATTTAATCTAATAGAGTATGCAGGATGGCAAAGAACCCTTACATCACACATCCTATAATTAGAGTATAGCTATTCTCTGGGCTGAAAAGTAATTGTTGGCAGGTGCACATATCAAAACCCATGCCAAACTGCATAATTTTGAAGAATTATTATTCTCGTTATCACAACTTTCCTCAGTAATTCTAGCTGTCAAGTTTTGCTGAGTGATTATACAAAAATAGATAATAATATAGACTTGTGTTCAACTGTGCCTTGTGGTAATTTCATTGTCACATTAAACTATTAAAAGTACTGAGTTATTATTTTCACATTTTCTTGGACACCCTAAAGATAATCCCATCACATATCTTATACAGAGGCAAGCTAAGCTGCTATAACACGAGTGTCTGTCACATACGGGGAATGTCTTTATGTTAGAAAGATCTAGAATGCATTTACAATCACATCATATCAGATAAAAAAATAAGAGGGCATATATGACTCTGGAATTCTAATCTATAGTAAATGTTAAGTTATGATAAGTGCATTTGGGCCTATAAAACAAGAAAGAGTGAAGATCATGCTTGTCTCAAAAAGTATTTTGAATACTGAGTTGCTCAGTATCCAAGTGGGTTTCCTAGTAATGGAAACAGGGACTGTCTCTGACATGAACTCAGTGGCTGGCTCTTTGACCACCTCCCCCAGAGGGAGGGGGGGCAGCCTTACCATGCCACAGAGGAAAACAATGCAACCAGTCCTGATGAGACCTGATAGGATAGGATCAGATAGAAGGGTAGGAGGACCTCCCCTATCAATGGGCTGGGGGAGGGGCACAGGAGGAGATGAGGGAGGGAAGGTGGGATAGGGAGGAAATGAGAGAGGGGGCTACAGCTGGGATATAATGTGAATAAACTGTAATTAATATAAACATTAAAAATGTACTTTAAAACATTTGGACTATTTAGCTAAAAACAAACAAAAAAGAAATTGAAAGGTCCAAAAAAAAAAGTCTTTTGGAAGCTGAGTACATGGCTTAGTGGGTGAAAGTACTCCTCATATCGGCATGATGAAATAAATTTGAATACGCAGAGCTGATGTAAAAGCTGAATGCTTAACATAAACAACTACTCTCCATGTAGAGGCAGGAGAATCCTCAGAAGGGTGTCTCAAGCAAGCAAGTGTAAGGACAGATAGCAGAGGTTATCCCCCTCTACACACTCACACAGAGACAGGGACACACACACAGATACAATAACATTTTATATGTATTTTATCTATAGAAATATATACAATACGCACAATAAAATATATACAATATGTTAAGCTGCATTTTATAAGTTCTGAAGAAAACAACTGCATCAAATATGTAAATGCATTATGATTCTTTCAAAAGGTAATTTCTTTGGCTTAAATAATTAAAATTTATTATATTAACATAGAGGATGGACTAGGTTACAGAAACATTTTTTCTAATATCTATTTAAAATCTTCCTTACATTATTTTTCTTTTCTTTTAGTTTTATTTATCTCTCAATGTCATACATAGTTCTTCATAAAATTTTCCAACTGTATTGGGCATATGTATAAACATTCATATGTCTGTATGCTTTTTGCACGTCTGTCTATGGATTTTTATGTGTGATCTGGTAACTCTTAGTGTGTTTATAGGTGTGTGGGGGAAACATGTGACATGACGTGACTGTGCACATGAAAGAGGACACAGTGATACTGACTACAAAACATGTTCTTTTTTTTTTTTAACAAGTTTGCATTGGCTCAGCTGGTCTCTGAGCTTGGAGTGCTGCATTTTAACTGAAAGAAAGAATGGCGACCCACTTTTTAAAAAGTCATTACTGATGCTGGAGAGATTGTTCAGTGGTTTGGAGCATTGGATATGTTCAGCAGAGGACCTGGTTCAGCTCCCAATACCATCTGTAAGGCTAGTTCCAGAGGATCCAACATTCTCAAGCTTCTGTGGGTAGATGCAGGTGTACATGAAGGCAAAATTCCTGCCCACATAAAATAAATAAACAAACAAATGAATAAATAAAAAAAGAATCTGCTACTTCATTACTGATGTGCACATTAGTTTATTTTCAGCACTGCGAGTCATGTTTTGATATAATATAATGGCAAGAATCATTTATAATGGTTCAGGGGTTTGTAGCATTCTGTTAATGGTTCTTAGGCTTTATGGGCTTGGGAAGAACATAATGTTAGCAGTAGAAGCTGTTGCTACTTCTTGTTAGACAGGACACAGAGAAAAGGGGAATATATAAAAGGACCAGGGTGAGGTGCAACTGCAATATGCGTCCCTATGGACTTACTTCCTCTCACTAGGTCCTGTCTCCTTCCTTTCACCATCTTCCAATAACCCAATCATATGGATATGAATTGATGATACTGGCATCCTAAGTACTCATTAAGTTAGCACTCTTATTATCTTTTTATATACAGCAACATGACATGGCCAGAGCTGTACTTTACTAAGTCCTTTCGCATTCCTGAGCCCCCATGTTGCCAATCAACATTTATGTTCACTATATATTGCTTGTAATCAGTAATTGAGCAGACTAAAGAGCTATTCTGGGTTCTGATTCAAATTCTTTTACGTTGCTTCCTCCTATAAAAGGTTGGTTTTTATTTTACTGTCCGTGTTACAGTCCTGGTTATCTCTGTTAGTACATCTTCTTGAAAAAAATATTTTGCAATTTTGTTGAGAACTCTAGAACCATGGCCTTTGAAATAAGCCTCTTAGTTCCTGTCAAGCTACTGTGGGGCCAAACCCTTATTACTCTGAAAAGTAATTTTGGACTCTAGGTGGTCCTATGATGCTCTGTATTAGCTTGGGTAACTGCACAAATGCCTCATCCTGAAGTAACATGCTTCTTCCTCCAGGTGTGATACCACCTTCTATGAACATATTCCAATCCTGAACTCATGTTTAAAGCACCAGGGGCATACACTGATGTGCCTTGAGAAACTGCCCAGTCTTCATGGAGACCTCCCTCCTTTGGCTCCCCACTATTCAGCTCATCACAATGCTGTTCAAAGTTAGCAGTACTGGGAATCTCTGAATTTTCTTGATCACATACATAACTAGTGCCAGGATGACAGCAGACAATACTTGTTAATCAAAATATCTGTACTAGCTTTCTTCTTGTGGTTCAGTATGTGTATGACATGGCAGCCAGAAGATGTGAATGCTCCTATGATTAAGGTGGAAGTTCTATTGTGTTTTAACACTCATCTTCAAAGGGTACATAGAATGGTTCTGATCAAGATTTTTATTCTGTCAAATATAAAATCGATACTCTGTGTAGATTCTAGAGGGTGACCCACCTTTGATAAAAAACAAAAACAAAACAACAGTCTCATTGTAGAAGACAGATAGAAAAATCCATGATAGTCTTTGAAGAAAAATGTAGTCCAAATTGATGATGACAAACACATTGCTGTTATGGCCTGAATAATGTTACCTCAAAGTTCACAGGTTGAATTTTAGCCACCAGTGACTTAGAGTACTGTGACTTTAAGGAGGTAACAAGTTTAGGAAGATACTAATTATGGCTCGCAACCAGATATCTTTTTAGAAGATTATAAAGGATTTATAAGATAGACTAGGTTATAGACAAACAAAGGGATGTCCCCAGGACAAAGCACAGGATACAGTGGTTATCTGTATGCCGAGGAAGCCTTCGCAGCCAAACACCTTGATTTATGACTTCAGACTTAGAGCTGTGGGAGAGTACATTTCTGTTGTTTAAGCTGCACAGGCTTGGGTATTTTGTTACGGCAACTCTTGCAATTTCTTCTTCCTTTATTTCAGAAGGTTATACAAAGTATTGAGTAAATATTTTCTTTCCTAGTCTAAGCATGTAAGGAACTTATTGTGGTAATAATGGGAATACTAACTTAGAAACAGCCGTTGTGCTTTTGTGTATGACACAGAACTTTCTGTTTTGAGATTGCTTAAATGAAGGTTGTCTAGCCAAGATTCACAGAAAGACATATTGGCAACAATATTGTAAAATATTTCCTTTAATATCTAGCATGTGATTTTGCTTATAGTATAAAACACGCTTGCTGATTATTGGTTCATATGAAAGCATATTTGTCTGCCAGCCTAAATACTATCATATTTTTCTGGAAACAAAAGAAAGGCAACCATATGTCTAAATGCGTCAGAAATTGATCCCTTTTCAACTATCCCATCTTGAGCAACATATGTGCAATTATTTATTATCTGTGAACCAGGAAGCAACACCCTTTGTGTTTTTTTCACATTTTGGAGTTTTATGAAGAACCAAACATTTTGTCATAATTTATATATTATATTGCTGTTACAAATATTCTTTCACAGAAGTGACATGTTTACCACTTGGTTTAAGATTAGATGCCCAGTCACTGTATTTTGTAAAAACAATTAAATGTTAGAGATTCAACAATTGTCAATGAAGTATCCTGTACATAGTCTAATTCACAATCACCACACATAAACAACAATGGCTTAAGACAATTTTTGGGTATGCCTGTAATGGCAAGAATCCTAATGAAGAATATGACTTTATAAACTCAGAAGTATGAAAACACGTTTCTTTTTTTAAATTATAAATTAAAGTTAGTTTTCTGGATATGCTTGCCCAGGATATCTGTCAATTAATTTTAATTAGTATTGATGTGCTTAATTTTAAAATGGCTTAATTAGTTTAAATTCCCTTAAAAAGACAGCTTTGGTTATATGATCATGGTTTGCTTTGAACACCCACTTCTGCCTTCTGGCTGCCAAAAATTCTTTTGAAGCATTGAGAATCTTATTTTAAAACTATAAAATGACATGTAACCTAGTAAACAAAGAAGAGTAGCATGCAAAGCTATGGTCCATTTGTGTGTAAATATGGCATGCTTGCAAGAATTAATACAATTAAAAATACAAGGAAGGAGTTTCAGCTGTTTGGGGAACTTGGCCTGGATATGGAAACTGGGAGTAGGAAGAAACTACATTCAACTCTCTGTTTTTGTGTGCCAGTGAGGAGCTGTGTCTGTATGTTAATGTTGCAGTTATAAGCAATAAACACACAGGCAATGATGTCCAAAGAAGTTTTGATACACAACCTTAGAACTCTTTAACTCTCCTGTAAGATAGGATAGCTTCAGGAGATAGAATCATAACATTTAATCTCCTTAGGTTTTGTTTGACCAAATCAAGGTAGTTATGACTCCTTAGTCTCCATCTATGCCTTTCTAGGTGAAAGGAAGCCTTTTTATTCAGATACTGCTCTTCCCTCTCTCTGTGTTGGTGGGTATATGTGTGCACACATGTGAGGACACTAACCTAATCAGCACAACATTGAATGTCAAATATTATGCACTTCTTATAATTGATCATTTAAGGTAGAGCCATACAAACTACTAAACATTTCATTCCATTGGCTTAGCAAAGGAAGAGCAAAGGTCCTTCAGGGCTTAGCTGAAGTCTATTTCAGTCTAGATTAACTCCACAGTTAATCATGCAGAGTCATCATTCTCCATCACTAACCACTCTGTGAAGCTAAACCTTAGACTGAAGAGTAAAATTTCTGCTTACCCTTTGTCAACCTTGTTTATTTAACATACCCTGTCTCCCAATTGAAATTATTTTTCTCTGAATTACCTCCGTAGACACATAGAAATAAAGACTTAATTGATACTTGGGTATTCACTGCCTTAGTCGCAGATGAATTGACTCTCATTATTCTGTATTTTAAATGTTAAAGTTGTATTACGCTGAAGGCAAATTCAGATAACATCTATTAAGTTGTTAAGGGAACTATGGATCCTCCTCATGTACAAACACAACACACTGAGAATTTTTGAAAAATTTGTAGTTTTTCAAAGGGATAAGAAGATACTGGTTCTTAAATAGTTATGTAAAATGTTTGCCTTATTATTAGAAGACATTGTTTTACATATTTCTACAGGAAGATGACCATATAGAGTTAATATTTGTATAAATGTCTGAGGAGTAACACTAAATTAGATGCAGCATAATTTAAATTTTAGAGAAACTTAGTTGAAAAAGAGTGTCACAGAATCAGAGCATTGAGCTAATTAGCACTACAGATTGAGTTATTCTTAAGTTTGGAGACAGAGTAAATAAAAAGTTTATGTATTGTTATTTAAGTTTTTGATCTTAAATAAGGTGAAATCTCAGGGTTGTTTTGATTTGCATCTCCCTGATGACTAAGGACGTTGAATATTTCTTTAAGTGTTTTTCTGCCATTCAATAGTCCTCTATTGAGAATTCTCTGTTTAACTCTGTTCCCATTTTTTCATTGGATTGCTTGATTTGTTACTGTTTAACTTCTTTATATATACTGGATATTAGCCCTCTGTCAGATAATAGGTTTGGTGAAGATCCTTTCTCAGTCTGTAGGCTGTCATTTTGTTCTGATGACAGTGTCCTTTGCTTTACAGAAGCTTTTCAGTTTCGTGAGGTCCCTTTTATTGATTGTTGATTAGAGCCTGTGCTGTTGATAGTCTATTCAGAAAGTTGTCTCCTGTGCCAATGAGTTCAAGGCTCCTCCATTGCTTGGTGGGAATGTAAACTTCTTACCTCAAGATCCAGCTATACCACTCCTAGGCATTTATCCAAAATATGTTCAAGTTTACAACAAGGACATTTGCTCAGCCAAGTTCATAACAGCTTTATTTGTAATAGCCAGAATCTGGAAACAACCAAGATGTCCCTCAAATGAGCAGTGGTCACAGAAATTGTGGCGCATTTACACAATGGATAACTGCTCAATAATTAGAAACAAGGAAATCATGAGATTTTCTGGCAAATGATGGGAATGAGAGATCATCCCGAGTGAGGTATCCCAGAAGCAGAAAGAAACACATGGTATATACTCACTTATAAGTGGATATTAGACATACAATATAGGATAAACATACTAAAATCTGTGCACCTAAAGAAGCTAAGCAAGGAGGACGCTGGGTAAGATGCTCAATCCTTATTGAGAAAGGCAAACGGGATAGACATCGGAAGAGGGAAAACACAGGGAACAGGACTGGAGACTACCACAGAGGGCCTCTGAATGTCTCTACCTAGCAGGATATCAAAGCAGATGCTAAGACTCACAGCCAAACTGTGGGCAGAGTGCAGGGAATCTTATAAAAGAAATGGGAGATAGAAAGACCTGGAGGAGACAGAAGCTCTACAAGAGAGTAACAGAACCAAAAAATCTGGGCCCAGGGGTCTTTTCTGAGACTGATACTCCAACCAAGGACCATTCACGGAGATAGCTTAAAACCCCTGCACAGATTTAGCTCATTGCAGCTCAGTGTGCTAATGGGCTCCCTAGTAATGAGAATAGAGACTGTCTCTGACATGAACTCAGTGGCTGGCTTTTTGATCACCTCCACCTGAGTGGGGAGCAGCCTTGCCAGGCTACAGAATAAGACAATGCAACCAATGCTGTTGAGACCTAATAGGCTAGGGTCAGATGGAATGGGAGGAGGACCTCCCCTATCAGTGGACTTGGGGAAGGGGGAAGGGAGGATATGAGGAAAGGAGTATGGGATTGAGAGTGTATGAGGGAGGGGGCTACAGCTGGGATACAAAGTCAATAAACTGTCATTAATAAAAAAAATAAAAAAGGGAAAAAAAAACTCATGCTGAATTACACCCAATTGTAAGACTTGTTCAATACTGTACACCCTTTTTGAAGCATGTGATAATATGTGACAGAGATTCCAGACCAGGCTGCCCTTGGTCTTACTCTGCTTTCCCTTACATCACAAATTTTGGAATTATAGATATGTGCCACCATGAAGAGCATATGTTAAATTTTATTAACAACAAAATGTACTTGGTTTGTATAGAACTGTTCTATTTCTTCAGAAAAGTAAAAATTATTATTCATTGTGTCCAGGTCCTGAAAGATCACTTGAAGAGGTGAGACCGCGATCCTCCACAGCACTAGCTTTACCCTTAACTTTCAGTCAAATATAAGTGAGGGAGAAAAGCTGCCAGGGTCCTAGAAGTGAACTACACTTATGTCACATGTCAAGATGTAAAAATTCTCAATTGACCCTCAGAATGCTTCTCTCCATTCTAAGAACACTGAAAGGAGGGAGAAATGTCTTGAGAGCCCTTGTGCCTCTCATGTAAAACAAAGAATTAAAATTCTAATGCTTTAGAATAAAACTGAAAACAGTGTCAAAACACAACAAAACATTGTCAAAGCAAATCTATGGAGACAATATTGAGATGTCAAAATTAAAATGATGCCATTGTACATTGGAAAAGCGGTCTCTGGAAGTGAAGCTTCAAGACCTCTATTTATCTGAGTGTGCACTGCCATTCATTCTGAACTAATTGTTTGCACCAGATGTGTAGGAGGTGTGAGAAACAGTCCAGCTCATTCCAAAAATAGCTATGACATTGTTCAAAGTGAGTTATAAAATTTTATTGAAGTTGCACTGTTGTTTGAAATCTAATTTATTCTTCAATCATAGGTATCTGTTATTTCCTTTTAGACTGCAGGTATAGCCTACACACATGCTCATTAAACAGAACATTTTTTTTTTGTCTTCTGGCATCCATGTAGGCAGAATGGAACATAATGTTATATGGATAATGTGTTATCTGTTAAAAAATAGTGAAATGAAATTATTTTATAATTTCTGAGCTGATTTACAAGCACTAATGAGTCTACTAAATATTTATTTTTAAATAACTGCTTTTCTTAAAAATATGTTAAGAGACTAGAGAAGTGGTTCTCAAAATACCTAGTGCTGAAAACCTTTAACATAGTTCCTCATGTTGTGGTGATCCCCAACCATAAAGTACTTTTGTTTCTACTTCATAATGTAATTTTGCTACTGTAAGGAATTGTAAGATAAATATTTGATATATAAGGATATCTGATATGCAGCCCCTGTGATATAGTCATTTGATTCCCCAAAAGAGTTGTAGCGCATAGTTTGAGAAGCACCACACTAGAGTGTTGGTCAATGTTTAAAAGCATTTGCTGCTTTTCCAGAGAACCCAGGTTTGGTCCCCAGTACACAGACGGCAGTTCCTAATCATATCACATGACTTCTAGGTCATCCTCTGTTCTCTTGACACACACACGAGTCACACGTATACATTTAGCCAACATACCCATAAACATACAGCAGATGTACTTGGCTGCTGCCTGTGTGTGTGTGTGTGTGTGTGTGTGTGTGTGTGTATGTATGTATGTATGTATGTATGTATGATGTATATATGTATGTATATGTATTTACTTATAATAATTATGTCTGTCATAGCTTACAAATAACACGGGTGTGTTAATATGTTGAAAAGAGAAAGACAGCTTTCTGGAAGGTTATAATTTTGGGGAGGGTTATGATTCTGTTTAGGATGACTTTGTAGTTTTTATCTAAAACCTTGTTGTCGGGGCTGGAGAGATGATTCAGTACTTAGGAGCACTTGTTGCTATTGCAATGGATCTGGATTCAGTTCCCAGCACTCACATGGTGGCTCAGAGCCATTTATAACTCCAGGTCTAGGAAATATAATGAGTTCTTTCAACTTTCTTTGATATTAGGCAGCATGTTCGCATATATACATGTACATGTAGGTAAGATATTCATACAGGTAAAAGAAATACATGTAAAAGTAAATATTAATAATCTGTTGTGGAAGTTTTTTTTAACCAACTATTATGTAGTCTAAACTAAATTAGGTACTCTCCAATATTATGGCCCAAACAATTGTGTGTTTAGGTGAATATTAGACACACATTGTTTATCAAAGGTAAATACATAATCATGTTTGTATCATTCAGAATGAAACACAAATGACACAGTTTTTCTTGGGTAAATGAGATTATAAATATAGTTTTAAAATGTTAGTATTGGTCTGTTGTTCTCCTTGTGGAGCTCCAGACCCTTCCATGTCTTTCTATCTCCTCCCCCTTCTTTCATAAGATTTCCTGCACTCTGCCCAAAGTTTGGCTATGAGTCTCAGCATCTGCTCTGATACCCTGCTGGGTAGAGTCTTTCAGAGGTCCTCTGAGGTGGGCTCCTGTCTTCGTCCTTATTTTCACTTTCTTCAGATGTCTATCCCATTTGCCTTTCTGAATGAATATTAAGCATCTTACCCAGGGTCCTCCTTTTTGCTTAGCTTCTTTAGGTGTACAGATTTTAGTATGATTATCCATCTAATGTCTGCTTATAAGTGAGTATATACCATGTGTGCCGCCACAAGGAGAATATAAGAACCAAAAAATCTGGGCTTAGGGGTCCTTTCTGAGACTGATACTCCAACCAAGGACCATCAATGGAGATAACCTAGAACCCCTGCACATAGAGAGCCTGTGGCAGCTCAGTCTCCAAATGGGCTTCCTAATAAGGGGACAGGGGCTCTCTCTGACATGAACTCAGTGACTACCTCTTGGATTACTTCCCCCTGGGGGGGGGTGCAGACTGACCAGGCCACAGAGGAACGCTATGAAAGACAGTCTTGATGAGACCTGATAGGCCAGGTTCAGATGGAAGAGGAGGAGGTCTTCTACTATCAGTGGACTGGAGAAGGGGCATGGGAGGAGATGAGGGAGGGAAGCAGGGTAGGATTGGGAGGGGATGAGGGTAGGGCTACAGCTGGGATACAAAGTGAATAAATTGTAATAAAAATATGCATTAAAAAGTGTTAGTATTGGACTTATTTTGTCAGATCACAAGCCAAGTATCACTTAAAGGTTTCGTTAAAAACTTTCTTATCAAAACAAAGCATTCATTAATGTATTATTTCAAAGGACCAGTACAGAAAAGTTGATAGTCACATATAGATTTGTAAAGAGAGAGAACATTTTAAGTGCATACTTACAATGATTAGTTGGGAAGCCTGGTCCGAGGAGGACACAAGCAGCCTGTATTGTAATACTGTACAAAGTAAAAGGAAGTGAGATTTGAGCATTTCTAGCTATAATTCCATTTTAGCTCATTTGCTTAATGCATATTTGTTACTAAAACAGCAGATTGCAGACAGATTTAGCTTCTGAAACATTATATAATACTGCATGCACACTGTGCAAATGAAATAAACTGTAGTTTCATAAGCCAGCATTTTCAGCCTCATGTCAGGAAAAAGGAAAACACAGTGAAATAAAACCCTGATACTTATAAAAATGGGTTTTCAGTTTCTAAAAACCATCACTGTTTTCAAACTGCATTGCTTTCTTCTCAAATCAATAGTCTCATTATGATTATAAAATTGGTTTTATTTATGCTTAAAAGACTGCTCAGTTCACAAAAGCATTCAGTCTTAGTTTCATCTTTAATTGCTTTTAATTTTTAGAGTAGTTTTAAGTTAATAGAACTTTCATATCTGGCCTTTCCAGGCAGCCCCCTTCTCTGAACATCTGTCACTAAAGTGGTAGTTTTTGGTACTATCATTGATTCATCATTAATGTCATTGTCTCGCATAGTAATTGTCTATTCGTACTCGTGGTGTTTGAATATTCTGTGAGTTTAAACGATATATAATAAATATTAACACATAGTGTTTTCACTGTCTGAACACCCTCTATTCTCATTGCTTATTTATTTCTCTCTTCAGTTCTTCTAGTCCTCTGGAGCTACTCTTTCCTCCTCCTTCACTTCCTCCTCTTTTTTTTTCTCCTACTCTTTGTCCTCCTCCTCTTCCTCATCTTCTTCCTCCTCCTCTTCTTTCCTTTTTATCTGTGTCAGTCTTCTAAAGTGCCATAGAGCTGAAATATTTTGTAGGGTTTTTTTGGTCATATTTGTTTCTAGAATGGCTGCATATATTTAATGGAATTTAAAGTTATCTGTATCTTCTCTTGGTTCCCTAGCATATTCATTTCACCTGTGGAATAGTATTTTCTTGTACAGATGCATATTTTTCATTATCTATTCACCAACTGAAGGACAGCTTCTTTGATTACATATTTTAATAATTACAAATAGTCCCGCTGTAAAAGTGTGTATATAGGTTTTGGTATAGATGTAAATGTGTAAAAAATGGGAATACATTCAGGATTGTAAATATTCATCATTATTATTAATATATGTTTAGTTTTGTAAGAAATCGTTGAAATACATTCCAAATAGTTTGTCTTTCAATTGTCAGTAGCCATGAACAAGAGTTCCTGCTATACAGTGTTTGTTAGTGTTAGTATTGTAGACTTTCACTGTATGTCAAGCTGCATATTATAGCTGTTTTCATTCACGGCTTCCTATAGTTAGTTACCACGTTTTCACTTGCTTAGCCGTCATCTGAGAGTCAAAGAGTTGTCTATGTAGAGGATTTGCCTAGTTTTTATCTTTAATTGGATTGTTTATTTTCTTATTGCTGTGAATTAAGGGCAGTGTTTTCCTGAATGAGTTTTATGTACACTAAATTATTTTCCCCATTTTTAGTATAATACTGAAGTAAAAAGGTGCTAATCTTTTTTCTCTTCAGCATCATGATCAGACTATTTAGCAATCAGCCACATCTGTGAAAAAGGTCTACAGTAAAACCCTTTGTTGGAATGCATTACACTTTCCACAGAACAGAAACTAAAATAACCTGTTACACAATTAATCACAAATACAGTCTTGAAGTTATTTTTGCCCATACACATGTGTATTGTCTAAAAATATGTCTTCTTTGTAACAACCAGGCCCTGCCACGACTGTGCTTTGGCTGAGTTCACAAATCTGCTGTAACCTGTAGCTTCCCGGTCACTTCTCTGGCTCTCTTCTCCTGCTATTTGTGTCCTGGCTGTGATGTAATTAGAACTTCCTGCCCACTGCTATAGCTGCTGTTGCTGCTGCTGTTGCTGCTGCTGCTGCTGCTGTTGCTGTCACCTCATAGGCACCTTGGTTTTCTAGTTTAGCAAAGTACTGGCCTCCACCACCTACGTTTCCTCTCTTCACTGGTCCAAACTTTGAAGACTGATTGTAGTAATTTCCAAAGTCATTGTAGCTTCTACCACCTCCAAAATTCCTTCCACTAACACCTCCAAAAGCCGCCTCCCCATTGATATAGCTGTCATAGCTTCCACTCCTGCCATAGCCACTGCCCTGGTTTCCATAACCTTGCCCACAATTTCCATAGCCTCTGCTTCCTCCAGAACAACCAGAGCTGCCTCATCCATAACCACCACCATTACCAAATCCATTATATCCATCCTCACTGCTACCATATCCACCACCACCACAGCTGTACCAAAGATACTGAAGTTTTTTCCTCAACCAAAATTGCCATTGCCACCACAACCTCCTCTACAATCACCACCAAAGGGTGCTAACTTTTGACGTGGTTCTTCAACTTCTTGGCATTTCACCCTATAAGCTTATGTGTATGAACTCTACAACTCACTGCCATTGTCCACATCATATATTTTATGATTAAAAATATTTTATTATCACTTATTACAATTTATTCAATTTGTATTGGGGCTGTGGCCCCCTTCCTCATCTCCTCCCAATCCTACCCTCCCTCCCTCTTCTCCTATGCCCCTTCTCTAGTCCACTGATAGGGAGGACTTCCCCTTCCATCTTACCCTAGCCTATTAGGTCTCATCAGGAATGGCTGCACTGTCTTCCTCTGTGAGCTGGTAAGGCTGCTCCCCCCCACCTCCAGGGGGAGGTGATAAAAGAGCTGGTCACTGAGTTCATTTCAGAGACCTTGCTCCCCTTACTAGAGGCCCCGGTTGGAAACTGAATCTATGGGTTGCATCTGAGTCTGCGTTTTAGGTCCTCTCTATGTATTGTCCTTGGTTGGGGTATCATTCTTTTCTGGACCCCCAGGGATCAGTATTTTTTTGGCTTTACTAGTTTTCTATCAGAGCTCCTGTCCTCTCCATGTCTTTCTATCTCACCCTTCTTTCATAAAATTCCATGCATTCTGCCCAAAGTTTGGTTATGTATATCAGCCTCTGTCTCGATACCTCAACCAGCAGAGTCTTTCAGAGGCCATCTGTGGTGGGCTCCTTTCCTGATTCCTGTCTTCTCCTGCCTCCGATGTCTATTCTGAATGAGGATTGAACATCTTGCCTAGCGTCTTCCCTGAACCCTCCTCCATTGCTGCTGGGAATGTAAACACTTGTACAACCACTTTGGAAATCAATCTGAAGCTTTCTCAGACAATTAAGAACAGTGCTTCCTCAAGATTCAGCTTAACCCCTCCTAGGCATATATCCAAAATATGCCCAACTATTCAGCAAGGACATTTGCTCAATCATGTTTGCAGCAGCTCTATTCATAAAAGCCATAATCTGGAAACAAACTAGATGTCCCTCAATGGAAGAATGCATACAGAAATTGTGATACATTTACACAATGGAATACTACTCAGCAATTAAAAACAAGGAAATCATGAAATTTGCAGGCAAATGGTTGGAACTAGAAGAGATCATCTTGAGTGAGTTAACCCAGAAACAGAAAGGCATACATGGTATATACTCACTTCTGAATGGTTATTGGACATATAATATAGGATAAACATACTTAATTCTATTTATATTATTTTAAAAACATAGATTCATCAGTTTTTCGAATTATCTTTGGTACATAACAATTGTATCTTTTCATGTATTGCGTATTCTGACATATTGATCTATGGACCATGTCGGGAAGAGATGACCACATGTTGCTATCCTTCCATGAATATTACTTCCACCTATTTTTCATTATGTCATGATTCTTAAGTTTACTTTTGTTTTATATAGATGTTTATTTTTAATTTAAAAATGGAGTCTTCATCCATACGTTCTGCGTTTTGGTTATGGGAAGATAGTCTGCAGGCCACCAAAGGAGAACACAAACACTAACACACTCAGAAAACCTGTGAACTACAATTAATCTGTCTTCTCTGTAAGATATGCTAGAGTAACAATAGCACAGAACTTGTGAAAGTAGCCAGTCAATGTCTTATTTGACTTACGGGTCACTCCACAAGATGAAACTCATACCCAATACTATGTGGGTAGCCAAGAACTAAGGACTAGATAGCCCAGAGACCTAGGATAAAAACAAAGCATGACTAGTCTAAACAAACGTATCAATAAATTTACTCTTAAATGATATTATGCTGTACTCATAGATTGATGCCTTATTTAGTCATCATCAGATAAGCTTCATCCTCTAACAGATAGATACACAGCCAGACATTATATGGAGAGAAAGTCCTTGGAACACACCATTAAATCTCTCCCCCAAACTCAGGAAATTTCATGGAAGAAGAAGTGGGAAGAGTGTATGTGCCAGAGGTGATGGAGGGCACCAGAAGAACTGATAGAGACTGAAGGGGCAAACATAGGCCTCCATGGGTCTGCACAAACTCCTCTGCATATATATTATAGCTTTCAGTTTAGCATAAGACTCTTGAGTGTGTAAATGTGTGGTTCTCTGATTCTTTTGCCTGTTCTTAGGGATCGTTTCCTTCTGCTGCGTTGCTGTGTCCAGCCTCTATCTGATGGTTTTTACTTTATCTTGTTATTTTTATTTATTTTGTCATATTTGGTGGTTATCTCTTAGAAATCTGTTCTTTTCTAAACAAGGACAGAAAGAGAGTAGGTCCAGAGAGGATGGGAGATGGTAAGGAAATGAGAAGAGTAAAGGGAGGGAAAGCTGTAATCAGTATATATTGTATAAGAAAAGAATCTACCTTCAATAAAAAGATGGGAAATGTAATTTTCCTCTTTCCTATTCGATGTTTGAACCTTCTCATGTACCCCTCACTTACTCTTTTTAAAAGTCATGCCATCTTTTTTCTGTTGTTGCATAGATATCTTTTTGTGAATGCTGTCACCATGTCAGATTCCCCACATTAGGTGTAACTGTCTTAAGGTTTTGAATAATACTCATTTCTTCTCCTTCAAGACTGATTACAGCTCATTACCTTGTCTACCTGCACAGAGTAGAAATTATAATGAGCATAAGTATTTCTGGCACACATTATCCCTGAACGTCAATAAATAATAATAGAGGGAGGGAGTCTATAGAGAATTGACCACAACAAAGTGACTTGTTAGCTTTGAACTAAAGACATTACAATCTTAGTCACAAAACTAAAGACATTACAATCTTAGTCACAAAAAGGGATGTGGTACTATATTTGGAAATTAATCATTTTTTGACACAATAGTAACCAATTCTGATGATGACAATAACGATAGAAAAGATAAGGAAGATGATGGCAGTAATGAGCAATCATAATGGTGATAGAGAAGAGTGTGGTGATGATAATACTAATCAGGATAGTATAAGTATGAATCTATGTTTTTTATTTTATTTAAATTAAATCTAATGTGGAATTAAAGAAAAGAAAATAGAGACTATGACAAAGAAAAGCCTTAGATCATAGGTTATCTAAGCAGAATATAAAAAAGCATGATTACTGAATATTTCATTTTGATTAGCATTATCATTTGATATCTAAGTAGGATAATCAGGGAAAGAGTGAGAGTATTCATGGAAATCAGTGGAGAGTAAAATTTTATTCTCTACATATTGCTTTATCATTCTTAGAATGTTTCTACAAACTGTTATATTCAGAAATTAATTCTAAACTGTATTAAATATTTTTAATAATCATAAAATTGTTAATTTTGATGCTTCCTAATATAAAGGATACAAGTATTAAATAGGAAATGCACAGTGGGGTAGACAAAAGGTACAAACAGTATCACCTTCTGCAAAACAGGGTTTGACCTAGGCATGCCGGCTTTCTTTGAGTTGTGGCTTTCTTCTTCATAGGCTAGGGAACTTTTGTCATTAACATGCTGTGTATGCTTCATGGCTGACTTTTACATTATTGCTCTAGCTATTACTATGCATGCATTATTTATATGGTTGGCTATCATGGAAAAAGGCAAGAAATTTACTTGTCAAAACACATTAGAATGCATGACTTTAAATCAGAGTTGCATGGGTTGGTAAAAAGCTATAATAAATTTACTTTGGCTAATATGTTAGAATCATGCAGTTTAAGATGGTCACTGTACTAACTAAGAAAACTGTAATCATCTCAGAGACTCTTTGAGTGGAATAGAACTTCAAATTATTCTCACTACAGTTTTAATTGGATGATCCTAAACTTTTTATCATTACAATAACTTTCCTTTCCATTAATATATTTTAACATTATAAATGTGTATACAAAATAAATTATTAATACATGACTTATCTTTCAATATATATTCATATACAGAATGCTTCATAATAGAAATCACATCTTATGAATGAACTGTTCTTATAACATTGCAAATGTTTAAATAAATATCAACCACCTTCTTAAATCACTGGTTAGTGTTGTTAAACCAACCTTAGGCCAGACATGAAGGTGCATGCTTATAATCATCACTCTTGCTAGGCTGAGGCAGAAGGGTGGTTGAGTTTAAAGCAAGCCTGCATTACAAGGAGATCCTGTTTCAAAACTAACTGAAGACAAAAATCAAGCAAAAACTGAAACAGTCTGAGATGTTCCTAACATTTGTTTGATAAATTTCAGGCCCCAAAGAAAAGACTAAACAGAGCAATGAGTCAAGAAATTTATTATTTTGTAAATCTCATTCAATTTCAAACATGTTGTTAGGATGAGTAGTTTCTATGAATGCTGTATTTCCTGGTGGAAGGATATCTTACATGTAGAATTATTGGATCCATTCTGATTGTCCATTTTTCAATGTTTTCCTACATCCATAGATCAGAACAGGGTTTCAGAAAACGACTCTGTAACAGCAGTTGAAGATGCCAGAAACTGAATCCGATACCAATGTGATTTCAAACTACTGCTATGGCAAAGAAAGTTTGAATCATCTCTCCCTTATGTCACTTGTAGTTTTATGTTACCTCTAAATGGTCAAAGGTTGATTGATAAAATTCTTACTTAATCACATTTCTGTATCGTAATTATTGAGTGTAATAAACTTCAATGTTATGTGATCATCCAGCACAACCCTTTTAAGACTTGAAGATCCTGAAAAGTTATGGACAATTTATGTTTTGTATTCCATATAAGGCAGTATATTAAGACACAATTTTTTAGGGCATTGCTCTGAGGTGTCCTCTCTTATCAGTGCTATTCCAGGCTCCTGTATTCTTCCCCTGGTGAACTCTTGCAGCAAAGATTGGTAATAGCCAGAAGTTGGAAACAACCTAGATGTCTCTCAGGTGAGGAATGTATACAGAAACTGTGCTAAATTTACACAATGGAATACTACTCAGCAATTAAAAACAAAGAAATCATGAAATTTGCAGGTAAATGGTGGAATCTAGAAATGATCTTCCTGAATGAGGTATTCCAGAAGCAGAAAGACACACATGGTATATACTCACTTATAAGTGGATATTAGAGATATAACATAGGATAATCATACTAAAGTCTGTACAAATAAGGAAGCTAATCAAGAAGGAGGACCCTGGTAAGATGTTCAATCTTCATTCAGAAAGACAAACGAGATGGACATCAGAAGAGGGAGAAAACAGGGAACAGGATAGGAGCCTAATACAGAGGGCCTCTGAAAGACTCTACCCAGCAGGGTATCAAAACATATGCTGAGATTCATAGCCAAACTTTTTGCAGAACGCAGGGAATCTTATGAAATTAGGGGGAGATAGAAAGACCTGGAGGGAACAGGAGCTCCACAAGGAGAGCAACAGAACCAAAAAAAAAAAAAATCTGGGCCCAGAGGTCTTTTCTGAGACTGATACTCCAAACAAAGATCATGCATGGAGATACCTTAGAACCCCTGCACAGGAGTAGCCCATGGCATCTCAGTGTCCAAGAGGGTTCCCCAATAATAGGAACAGAGACCATCTCTGACATGAACTCATGGGCTGGCTCTTTTATCACCTCCATCTGACAGAGGGAGCAGCCTTACCAGTTACACAGAGGAAGACAAAGACACCAGTCCTGATGAGACCTTAACTAGACTAGGGTCAGAAAGAACGGGAGGAGGACCTCCCCTATCATTAGACTGAGGGAGGGGCATAGGAGAAGTGAGATGGAGGGTGGGATTGGAAGGGATTGGGAGAGGGGGCTACAGCTGGGATACAAAGTGAATAAACTGTAATTAATAAAAAATAAAATTAAAAATTAAAAAATTGGGGGTGGGACAAGATGGCAGCGCCTGGAGAATGCAGTTTATGAGCTGCAGAACAACTTTTTCAGTACAGCGACCAAGGGACTGAACTGTGGGCCCTAAAACAACAGCGATACTGTTTTTCCAGTGAGATGAAACCCCAAGGTGCTGAACCTGGCCCGGTCCACTCCCAGGACACCCAACCAGAACCCAAAAGAGATCCTGGGTCGTGCAGGCACTCGGTCAGTCACCAGACCAGAGCCACATGCCTGTGTGTGCTGATCACCTTCCCAGGCTGAATGGTGGGCACAAAAAAAAAAAAAAACCCAGAGAATGGGAGTCCAGGCACGAGAAAAACCCACAGGGAAGGAAGGAAACCGGACTGACCTAGGTCACCCAGCCTTCCCCAGGAAAAGATCCCACAGAAAGGCTAGTGAACCGCAGGTGGGCGCACCCTGTCTCTGATCTAGGCTCCACCCAAGCACAGAGACCTGCTGTGCACCCAACTCTTTAACACACACACAAAAAAAACTGTGTGCAACAGGACACCAGAGCCTGGTTTTTGCTGTCAGAAGAAAACCCCACAGGGAAGGAAGCAAACAGGGACTGAGTTAGGGTACCCAGGATCTCCCTGGAAAAGGTCCCCTAGATCGGCTGGTGCTTTTGGTGCCAATCCAGAGACCTGCTGAGCACCAACTACCCTTGACAGACAGATAGGTGTGACCCGCAGAATCAGAGACTGGGTTTCCCTGTCCCCAAATTGGTGAATCGAGGGGCTGTGGAACCCAAAACAACCATACAAGGAGCCCGGGAGAAGGAGGCAAAACCTGAACTGAGTCCAATAGGACACAAGTCAACCTCGGATATCACCATGGACTTCTCCTGGGGAATTGATTCCCAGTCACTTCCCCATAAAGGGCAGAAGCAACGGCAAATGTAGCCAAGCCTGCAACAGAGGAAACGGGAAGTCAGTCAGCAGGAAGGTAGCAGCAGAGGTACCTCAACAAGCAGTGAAGCAGAGGAGGCAGCCCGCACACAGCAATGTGCAAGGAGCATAGTGCTGCAAGCTCCAAGCACAGATCTCTGGTATTCCCCTACAGGTTAGTCTGAGGGGATAGCAGCTGCAGAAGCTGATAGCGCTTCCCAACTCAGGGAGCAGAGTGCAGCCTGCTGGGCTTCCAGCTTCCAGCCCAGAACACAGGGCTGGGCACAGAGAGTCCACAACAGACAAGTGTCCCGCCCACAGCACCAGCTACAGACCTCAGAGTCCAGCCTGCTGATCCCGCCACAAACTGTAGACCAGTAAGTATTCAGGGAACTTGCACAGGCGCATTATGCCTGCAATTTGCACTTGCTAACTGCACTAGCATCCACATCCCCTCATGTACTTGCTCCCAACATATATATCCCAAGCAGCCACACACCCTAGCACTCCCCTTTAAGAGAAACATCCATGCACCCACATGTATGCACACATATACACACACAAACACACTTACAATTCTGTGCCAGCTGCTTCTTCTCCCACAAGAACAACTGAAGCAACAACACACACTCTCAAACCACTGGCCACCACTGATCTTCCTGAAGAATTCTACAGACACCAGAGTAAGACAGTCCCAGTCCAAAGGTCAGATTCAAGGAAAAAACATCAAAGATTATATATAAGCAATGGCCAAAGGTCGAAGTAAGAACTCACCCAACAAAAATCAGGACACCATGGCCCCACCAAAAACACCAAAAACAATGGAGATTTTAATTCAGCGTAGAGACACAGGAAAATTATGTTAAAGCTATGCTTATCCAGTTATTAGAGGAACAAAAAAAAAAGGAAATGAACAAGGCCCTCAAAGCAATACAGAAGAATATAACTGCCCAAGTAGAGGAACAATTAAAGACATATAGAGAGGAAACAAACAAAAAAATAGGAACCACATTCAGTCAGATGAAGAAAATGGTACAAAGCATGAAAACAGAATTAGAATCTATAAAGAAAACACAAACAGAGAAAAGCCTGGAACTGGAGAACTTAGAGAAAAGATCAGGAACCACAAAGGTAAGCATCACCAGTAGAATACAGGAGATGGAAGAGAGAATCTTGGGAGCTGAAGATACACTTGCTGAAATTGATTCCTCACTCAAAGAAATTCTAAAATTATAAAAGTCCCAAACACAAAACATTCAAGAAATCAAGGGTGCCATGAAAAGATGAAACCTAAGAATAATAGGAATAGATGAAAAAGAAGACTCCAGGCTCCAAGGACTGGAAAATATTTTCAAGAAAATCATAGAAGAAAATTTCCCTAACTTAAAGTAAGAGATGTCCATAAACATACAAGAGATCTACAGAACACCAAATAGACTCAACCAGAAAAGAAATACCAAACGTCACATCATACTCAAAACACTAAACCTACAAAATAAAGAAAAAATATTAAAGTTAGTAAGGGGAAAGGGTCAAGTAACATATGAAGGGAGACCTATCAGAATCACACCAGCCTTCTTATCAGAAACTATGAAAGCCAGAAGGGCCTGGGCAGAGGTCATGCAATCTTTAAGGGAACATAGATGCCAACCAAGACTGCTATGCCCAGCAAAGCTGTCAATCAACATAGATGGAGAAAACAAAATATTCCATGACAAAACTAAATTGAAGCAATAGCTACACAGCAAACCAGCCCTATAGAAGATACTACAAGGAAAACTCCAATCCAACGAAAACAACCACACCAAAGAAAATATAGGATACAGAAGGAAAATTAAAAGAGAGAGAGAGAAAAAAAAGCAATGACTCCTAAGACTACCAGCCCCACAATACAAGGAATTAACAGTCATTGGTCACTATTATCGATCACCATCAATGGACTCAACTCTCCAGTAAAAAGACACAGGCTAACAGAATGGTTGCAGAAACAGGATCCAACATTCTGCTGCATTCACGAAACACACCTATGCAAGCAAACACTACCTCAGAGTAAAGGGCTCGAAAAATGTGTTTCAAGCAAACAGAACCAGAAAAGAAGCTGGGGTAGTGATACTAGTATCTAATATAATAGACTTTTGACCAAAACTAATCAAAAAAGATGAGGAAGGGCACTTCCTTCTCATTAAAGAAAAATTCCAAAAGGAGGACATCACAATTTTGAACATCTATGCCCCAAATATAAGACCACCTACATTTGTAAATGAAACATTATTAAAGCTGAAATATCACATAGATTCCAATACCTTTATAGTGGGAGAATTCAGCACCCCAGTCTCACCAAGGGACATATCATCCAGTCAGAAGCAAAACAGGGAAACAAGGGCACTCACATAGACACTAAATAAAATGGACCTAATAGATGTCTACAGAAATTTTTACCCAAAATCAAAAGAGTATACCTTCTTTTCAGCCCCTCACGGAACTTTCTCCAAAATAGACCATATAGTTGGTCACAAAGCAAGCATCAGCAGATACAAGAAGATTGAAATAATCCCTTGTATTCTATCTGACCATCATGGTCTAAAGCTGGACTTCAACAATAACAGAAACAGAAAAGGCCTGCACATACATGGAAACTGAACAACTTACTACTCAATGCCAGCTTGGTTAGGAAAGAAATAAAGAAAGAAATTAAAGACTTCCCAGAATTCAATGAAAATGAAAGCACAACATACCCAAACCTATGGGACACAATGAAGGCCGTGCTAAGAGGAAAGTTCATAGCACTAAGTGCCTTCAAGAAGAAATTCGAAACATCCCATACAAGCAACTTAATGGCCCAACTGAAAGCCCTAGGAAAAAAAGAAGAAGCAGATAAACCCAAGAGGAGCAGAGGACTGGAAATAATCAAACTCAGGGCTGAAATCAATTAAATAGAAACAAATAATATTATTCAAAGAATTAACAAAACCAAGAGCTGGTTCTTTGAGAAAATCAACAAGATAGACAAGCCCCTAACCAAACTAACAGAAAGGCAGAGAGAAACTATCCAAATCAGCAAAATCAGAAATGAAAAGGGGGACATAACTACAGACACTGAGGAAATCCAAACAATCCTTAGGTCTTATTACCAAAGCCTGTATGCCACAACATTTGAAAATCTAAACAAAATGGACGATTTTCTTTATAGAGTCCATCTACCTAAATTTAATCAAAATCAGGTAGAAAAACTGAATAGACCTATATCCTCCAAGGAAATAGACACAGTCATCAACAGTCTACATTCCAAAAAAAAAGCCCTGGGCCAGATGGATTCATTGCAGAATTCTATCAGACCTTCAAAGAAGTGCTAACTCCAATTCTCTCTAAACTATTCCACAAAATAGAAACAGTAGAACCATTACCAAACTCATTCTATGAAGCCACAGTCCCCTTGATACCTAAAGCACACAAAGACCCAACAAAAAAAAGAGAACTTCAGACCTATCTCTCTTATGAACATTGATGCAATAATACTCATTACAATACTTGTAAACTGAATCCACGAACACATAAAAAATATCATCCATCAAGTAGGCTTCATCCCAGGCATGCAGGGGTTGTTCATTATAGAGAAATCCATCAATGTGATCCACCATATAAACAAACTGAAGGAGAAAAATCATATGATCATCTCCTTAGATGTCGAAAAAGCTTTTGACAAAGTCCAACATCCATTCATGTTTAAAGTCTTGGAGAAATCAGGGATTCAAGGTACATACCTAAACATAGGAAAGGCAATACCGAGTAAGCCTATAGCCAACATCAAACTCAATGGAGAAAAATTTAAATCAATCCCACTGAAATCAGGGACTAGGAAAGGCTGACCATTGTCTCCATATCTCTTCAACATAGTACTTGAAGTCCTAGCTAGAGCAATAAGACAACTAAAGGAGATCAAGGGGATACAAATTGGAAAGGAGTACATCAAAGTATCCCTATTTGTGGATGGTATGCTATTATACATGAGCGACCCCAAAAATTCAACTAGAGAACTCCTTCAACTGATAAAAACCTTCAGTAAAGTGGCTGGGTACAAAATCAACTCAAAAAAATCAGAAGCCCTCCTGTACACTAAAGATGAAAGGGCTGAGAAAGAAATTAGGGAAAAAACACCCTTCACAATAGCCACTGATAACACGAAGTACCTTGGGGTGACTCTAACCAAGCAAATGAAAGATCTGTTTGAGAAAAACTTCAAGGCTCTGAAAAAAGTATTTGAAGAAGAAATCAAAAAATGGAAAATCTACAGTGCTCATGGATTGGTAGGATTAACATAATGAAAATGGCTATTCTGCCAAAAGCAATCTACAGACTCAATGCAATCCCCAACAAAATACAAAGACAATTCATTACAGACCTTGAAAGAAAAATTCTCAACTTCATATGGAGAAACAAAAAACCCAGAATTTCCAAAACAATCCTGTACAACAACAGATCATCTGGAGGTATCTGATCTCAAGCTGTACTACAGAGCAATAGTAATAAAAACTGCATGGTATTGGCATAGAAACAGAATAGTGGATCAATGGAACTGAATAGAAGCCCCAGAAATAAACCCATACACTTATGAAAACTTGATTTTTTGATAAAGAAGCCAAATCCATTCAATGGAAAAAGACAGCATCTTCAACAATTGGTGCTGGAACAATTGGCTGTCTATATGCAGAAAAATGAAAACAGATCCATATTTATCACCCTGCACAGAACTAAAGTCCAAGTGGATCAAAGACCTCAACATCACACCAGACACATTAAATCAGTTAGAGTAAAAAGTGGGAAAGACCTTAGAACTCATCGGCACAGGAGACTACTTCTTGAACAGAACACCAACAGCACAGGGTCTAAGATCAACGATCAATAAATGGGACCTCATGAAACTGAAAACTTCTGTAAGGCAAAAGACATTGTCATCAAAACCAAACAACAGCCTACAGACTGGGAAAGGATCTTCACCAATCCTATATCTGACAGAGGGCTAATATCCAATATATGTAAAGAACTCAAGAAGTTAAAAAGCAAGAAACCAAGTAATCCAATTACTTGGGGTATGGAACTAAAAAGAGAGCTGACTGTAGAGGATTATAGAATGGCAGAAAAACACTTAAAGAAATGCTCAACATCCTTAGCCATCAGGGAGATGCAAATCAAAACGACTCTGAGATTTCACCTTACACCCACCAGAATGGCTAAGATCAAAAACTCTAGTGACAATGCATGCTGGAGAGGTTGTGGAGAAAGGGGAACCCCCCTCCATTGCTGGTGGGAATGCAAAGTTGTACAACCACTCTGGAAATCAATTTGGCGCTCTCTTAGACAATTAAGAATAGTGATTCCTCAAGATCCAGCTATACCACTCCTAGGCATATATCCAAAAGATGCTCAAGTACACAACAAGGACATTTTCTCAACTATGTTCATAGCTGCTTTATTCATAATAGCCAGAACCTGGAAACAACCCAGATGTCCCTCAGTTGAGGAATGGATATAGGATATAGAAACTGTGGTACTTTTATACAATGGAATACTACTCAGCAATTAAAAAGAAGGAAATCATGACATTTGTAGGCAAATGGTGGGTCCTGGTCATGATCATACTGAGTGAGGTATCCCAAAAGCAGAAATAAACACATGGTATATACTCACTTATATAGACCTATAAGATAGGATAAACATACTGAAGTCTATACACCTAAAGAAGATAAATAAGGAAGAGGACCTGGGGTAAGAGGATTAATCCTCACTTAGAAAGACAAATGGGATAGACATTGGATGTAGGAGAAAACAAGTAGCAGGACAAGAGCCTACCACAGAGGGTCTCGGAAAGACTCTACCTAGCAGTGTACCAAAGCAAATATTAAGACATATAACCAACCTTTTGGCAGAGTGCAGGGAATCATATGAAAGAATGGGTAGTTAGTATGACCTAGAGAGGACAGGAGCTCCACCAGGACAAACTATGTCAGGGCACAGGGGTCTTTTATGAGACTGTTTCTCTAAACTAGGACCATGTATGGATATAACTTAATGAGCAAATGGTAGCTCATTATCCAAGTGGTTACCCTAGTAAGGGGAACAGGTACTATTTTTAGACATGAACACAATGGCTGGCTCTTCGAACCCCTCACCCATGAGGGAGGAGCAGCCTTGCTAGGCCACAGAAGAAAACATTGCAGCCAGTCCTGAAGAGACCTGATAAGCTAGATTTAGAAGGAAGGGGAGGAGGACCTCCTCTATCAGTGGACCTGGAAAGGGGCAGGGAAGAGATGAGGGAGGGATTGGAGCAATAGGGAGGGGGCTACAACTGGGATACAAAGTATGTAACCTGTGATTAATATAAAACAAAAATGTAAAAAAAATAAAAATAAGAAAAATAAAACAAAAAATTTAAAAATTAACAATTAAAAAAAAGTACCTTTGGCCTCATCAGAATAGATGAGTTCAGTAATGTCTGGATATGGAGCACAAGAAACAGAGAAGGCCTTGATCTGAGAAGCAGAGTGCTTGGAAATAAAAATTCCCTAGAGATATGTGGAGGCTGATTGTCACATTTTCATGAATCACCTCTGCAGCCATAGGCAGCCCTGGCTGAAACAGGAGATGGCGCAGCCACAGGAGAAATTCAGGTTAGAAAATGTTCTGTATTCTTAGTCCTTTTAATTTTTATTTCTTAAATCTCTTCATTTATTCTTTACAGAATTGTATTCAGCAGCTATTTAAATAATATATATGTCATAGTGTTGAATAAACTAAATATATACTTAATGGGGAAGAACTTTTCATATATTTGTGTATAATACACATATAAAATTTTAGAGCTAAAATAGAATATTCAAAAAGAATGTCAGTGCCTATATCACTTGTGACAAATTTAATATTGAGAATGAAAGAAAACTTTTATAAGTAGAATGAAAAAAATCCAGTATAATTAATACTGTCACTTGAACATTTTGCCTAGCAAGTGGTACCTTTTTATGTATAGGTACAAATTATAATACTTAAATGGACAAAAGCAATAAATTTCAAGGTTCACTAATTGTTTCCCTCTCACTTTTCCCAAATTTTCTTCAGATGGAACACAGATGCCTTTGTGTGATATACCTTCAGTTAGTGGTTATAAGATATACGTGGTTTACATTTGTATTCAACACCACACCAAACACTTTAGTTATCATTCAGGTTATCAATCATGATAATTAGAGTTCAAAAGGATTTCCAATGAAATAACATATACAGTTATCTTTTAACGAAACTGAAAATAGGATGCCTCTCAAAGTCTGCATTGTTGTACAAGTATTGTAATTTCATTTTATCTTTCCTTTTTATTGAAAATATATTTTTTCACATAATATATCCTTTTATGGTTTTCCCTTTCTCTACTCCTCCCAATTCATTCCTGTCTCCCCTCCTGTACAGATCCACTTTCTTTTTATCTCTCAGTATAAAACAAACAGGCTCCTAAGGGATGATAATAACAAAATAATATATAAGATAAAATGAGAACTATATCAAATTAGAACAAGACAAACAAAGAGAAGGAAGGCTTAAGTATCAGAAACCTATTCATTCTCACATCCAAGCATCCAATAGAAGCATTAAACCAGGAGAAAAATATAAACACAGAGGCCTGGAGGCAGACTGGCCAAGCCCTGTGCTGCTGCCAGAGTACTAGTGTTTTGTGTCATGTAGAGGACGTTGCTTTCTTTGTGTCTTCCATCACCTCTGGCTGTTGCCCTTTTTCTGTTTCCTCTTCTGTGGACTTCTTTGAGCTCTGAGGGGAGGAGAGAGGAGAGATATGATGACATCCTATGTAGAGCTGAGTCTCTGTCTGTCTGTCTCTTTGTGCATAACATATGGATGTGAGCTTGTGTATTTGCTCCCATCTGCTGCAAGAGGAGGCTTCTCTGATGATTCTGAGCCAGGCACTGATCTATGAGTATAGCAAAATGTCACTAGAAGTCATTTATCTTGTTTTTGTTTGTTTGTTTGTTTTTGTAGTTCTTTTAGAACAGCAGTATTTGATTTTATCCTATGTTCCCAGGCTATTTCTTTTCTGATTCTTGGTCACCCAAGTAGTGAATGGTGTGGATTCATCTTTTGAGTGGGACTTAAGTCAAATCTGGTATTAGTTGATTCTTCCTACAGGTTTTATGGCACCATTGCCTTAGCATATCTTGAAGACAGGACTCTATTTCACATTTAAGTGTTTATGACTGTTTTGGTGTTTCCATTTCTCTTTTGGTAGTGTGCCGAGTACCTTACTGCACCAAAGAACTTAGGGGTGAAGGCCCTATGTAGGCACCAGCTCAACTTCTCCACGTTCAATAAGTAGTGTAGATGTTGCCTTCAGCAATGATATTTGCTGTCAGTTCATGGAGAGCAATTTATTGTCTTGGCAATAGACTAGGTTGTTTAGGGATTCCCCTGGAACCCTTTCAATCAACAACTCAATTTGATGTAACCCAATGTCAGCACTGGATTCTTTGTTTGGTGACAAGAGATTGCCATTTGGAATTCTCAGTTTCCTCTATTTCACCTTCATAAATGCATATATTTTAGAAAGCTTCTACTGTATTAAGGTTTTATATTGCCCCTTAAATGGTCCTTAGTTTTAGCTGTCTCTCACCATATGTATTCTTTCCCTCAACTGCCTGTTTCTTCCTCCTCTCACTTGATCTTCCCATCCCAGCCATTATTATCTATTTCATTTTCATTTCCTAAAGATATCTATCCCCCATCCCTTACTCTATACCTAACCTCTGTGTTTCTATAGATTATTCCTTGTTTGTAATTGATTTAATAACTTATATGCACATATAAGCAATTATATATCGTATTTGTTTTTCTGGTTCTGGGATGGTTTTTTTTTTTCTAGTTCTATTCATTTTCCTGCTAGAGTTGGAATCTTGGATAAAGCAATGAGTAGGGAGAGGGAGGGTAGGAGAGAACAATCCGGATGCTCTACTGGAGATAGTGACATGGAGAAGAAGGGAGTTTTGAACAGGTGCTCTGCTGCAGACTAGTGGATTAAACTGGGGAACTGAAAGAGGTGATGAGGTGTGGTTAGCTTACTTGATTCCCTGACCTCTCCCCTCTCTCTGCCTCCATTCCCATGAGTCTGAACAGGTCCTAGCGAACACTTTGCTTTCCTTCCTCATGTGGCCCACTTGAACCTCCTCCAGCCCATCCCTACACCTAAGTGTCAGCTCCGAATTCCAATATACACATTTTACCAGGAACCCTCCCACATCAGGATCCCAGAAGAATTTCCTACCACACTGCCACCACTCTCTCCTAAGAACCAGAGAGGAACATAGAAAACAAGGAACAAAATACCCACCCAACAAAGAAGCCAGAAGCCGGCAACTGTTCAACACCAGATTATTCTGTGTGTCACACACAAACAAAGCTGAAGCACAAGAAAGAAAAAAAAAAACTTAAAATAGTATTTTTGAACAATATATATATATATGTATATATATATATATATATATAATATATATATAATCTCCTTAAAGAAGAAATTTATAAATTCCTTAAGGAAATCTATGAAAAGACAACTGTTGGAGTTTGGTATAATGCTAATTACTGGCCCTGAAGATCTGGTTACTGCCAGCCAGATAAACCCATCCTTGTTTGTGTAAACCTGCCTAAGACATACCTGATTGGTTGATTAAACAGTCTATACATGAGGAGGGCAGAATGGTGTAGGTGTGGCTAGGGTTCCTGGGATTTTTAGGAGAGTCATGAGAAACAGACATACAGGAGCAGAAGAAGAACAAGGAAGATGTCATGGGTTAGCCTGGAGAAGAAGTCACTTGGGCCTGGAGGAAGCCCCAGGCAGGCCTCGAATAATGGCATAAAAAGGCCCAGATAAAAAATACAAGCAAGTACCATGGGATTGTGTATGGAAGGTAGGCCAGATGGGGAGGATTAAGGTGGATGGCATTGGATCGGGGCTGGGAGAATGTGAGAATATTGAGACAGTTTAAGGAAAATAAGGGATCTTATTTTAACAGGATCTAAATCTAACAGGTGTCTGTGCCTTACTATTTGTGATGGTGGGTTAAATAATACCACCACAATAATCAGGCTAATAATAAACATTTTAAAGACCAGCACTTCTAATATTTTTATTTGCAGCAACTCACAATCAAATAATTAGAAGGAAATGAATAAAGTAGTCAGATAGTGGAAATATAATCAATTAATAAAACCCAAACTAAGAGAAGTCTAGAGGCAAAAATATTAGGAAGTAGATCAGGAACCACAAAGTCAAGCCTCATAACAGAATATAAGAGATGGAGGAAAGACTTTCAGGTGTTGAAGATAAGATAGAAGAAATAGGTACATGGGTTAAATCAATGTCAAATCTAAAAATCTCATGGCACAAAAACATTCAGGAGCTCTGGGATACTATGAAAAGACCAAATAATAGGTGCCAGAATACAGTCCATGAATAGTCTTGTGAGAATTCTGAGTGCTTAAGAGAAAAAAGCCAAGAAAACAGGACAAGAGTTTTATGACCTCAGTTTCTTCACCACACAGAATTTACTTTGGAATGTATTTTTGTTATTCTCCCAGGTGTAGCAGTTAGAATCAAGTTTAATTCAACTGTTATTATTCATATGCCTTTATGGTAAAACATGTTTTGCCACATGTGACTGATTAGTTTACTCATATGATTATTTTTAACATTTACAGTATAAATTTCCTGATTATTTGAATAAAGGTGGCTATTACACAAGAATTTAGCCCACTTCATTTTTAGACCCAATACTCCCAGGTTCATTTCACCAAATGGAGAAAAAAAATAATAATAGAGGAATGAGAAGAAACTCACACCAAAGACAAAAAAACTATTCTTTTTAATTATCATAGAAGAAAAGTTTCCTAACCAAAAGAAGAAGATGCCTATCAAGGTACAAGAAGCATACAGAACTCCAAATGGTCTAAACCAGAGAAGAAATTTCCTCAGAACATAATACCCAAAACATTAAATGTACAGAACAATAAAAATATTAAAACTGCAAGGAATAAACACCAAGTAACATTAAGGCAGACTTATTAGCATTACCCCTGACTTCTCAATGGAGACTCTAAAAGCCAGAAGGACCTGGACAGATTTGCTGCAGATGCCAGAGATGCCAGCCCAGACTACTATGACCAGCAAAACTTTCAATCATAATAGATACAGAAAACAAGACATATTTTCCTCTACTACGGTAAGTGGATAAGGTGTACTGGGAAATATAGTTTTCAAATCTTACCTCCAGATGAAATTTTTCAATTGTGAAAATGCATCATATCAAAAAGAGGCTGATGGCCCCTTCCCAATTTTTTAGCGGTTTTTCATTGTAAGGAACAGTCCCATCAAGTCACTTGTGATATTTTCATTTTAGCATATATTTAAGGGTGTGGACAATTAAATGTTTATAAAAATAGTGGCCAGGAGTTTTATGTAGCCTTGTGGCAACTTTACTGTAAGCCTCGTCTGTTTCTTATCATTTTCTAAAATTGCTAACTCTTGAAGATGCATGATATTCATAATGTTTATGAAGTTTTTAATTCACATTATAGTCTTGTCTTTACTTACGATACAGTCTTTACCATGGCTGTGCATCTTACATAGGAAAAACATAAATTAGGAGAATTCTTTTTGTCTATGTTTTAATGTAAATTTTATAACATTGCATCTGTTACAAAGACATTTATAATGACATTAATGAAGCAAGATGTTCATAATTTAAAATGTCTTTCTTTGGAGGCATTGCAGCTCCCGCCCTGTCAGTAAATCATAGTCTGTTCTGTTGGGATTAACATCTGATAACCATAAAAATTATCTTAAACTATTATTAGCCTAAAAATTAAACAAACAATCAAGTTTTAAACAAAAATAACTGCAGCAAATCATTTGCCCATCTTTTTGCCCATCACAGCCTCTCTCTCTTTGAAAGTTTTGACTTAATCTACTGTAGGGACTATCTCTGGATAGTACAAGGGGAACGACATGATAAGACCATATTTTCAAAAGATATAAACCCGAGGGGTTATGGTAAGAAACACCAAGGTCATGGAGAAGGCAAACAATACTAGATATTTAGAGGTGAGGGTAATGGAAAGTAAAAGCCAACTGACATGAAAGATAAACAAGCTCCAATTTAAGAAACAGGACTGAGGAGACTTTGCTTGACATTCCGTTAGAGACTGTAATTAATTCTAAATCAGCATGGGATGCAGTCTTCTCAAAAGTAAGATGAATCCAAAAGCTGGAATCATTCTGGAATGTTGACACATACTTCATTCCATAACAAGACCAGTGGGGACTCTCTTGGATACTTCCATGTAGGAGCAAAGAGTATCCTACAGAAACAGACAGAGGTCATTCAGAATATTTGCTCATATCAACTACAGGTAAAAAGATGAAAACTGGCAGTGTCTTCAGGAGGCAGAGCTGGAAAGAATAAAATTCAGTGTAGTGGTTTGAATAAGAATGTCCCTAGAGGCTCATAGATTTGAATGTGTGGATACCAGGGAGTGTGTTGGGGTACTTTTTAAAAAACTCTTTTATTTACATTTCTATCTCTTTCTTCCTACTCCACCCAAATCCCTTCCAACACTCCAACATCAGGTAGGGGAGAGAAAAGGTTAGTGGAGAAGGAGGTGCAGTTCTCTTAGCTGCTTCCTGCTTGTTAGGGTCATCAGGTTCATTGGAGCCAGTCCACTCCTCATTTCAGGAGATCTCCAAATTCTCATCTCCCTGCATCAACAGCAACCAGAAACTTCAGGGTAATGGGAAAAGGGAGGCTGCGAGTTGTGTTATTGAACTGGATAAAGCTGGCCTGTGCACTGTAAAATCATCAGGGCAACTGTACATCAAAGATGACAGAATCTCTTAGACTTTGTTCTTGCATGAAAAGAGGTGTTAAAGTACAAAGTCTTGTGGAAGCTCAATTCAAGGCATGGCTCAAGGGATATATTTTGGGCCCCTTGTGAAAGCTACAAAGGCCCCAAGGGAAAGCTGCAGCTCCTGGTCTCTTTCATTACAAATCTAACACGAAAGGCCAAAGCAAAGCAGCATCTTCAAGCTTAACAGCTGAGGGTCTGCAGTTTCTTCCCTGATGTATTTTCATACTCTTAGAACACATTGTTTTGTGAAAACCAACCAAGGAGATATGAACTTTTATGTTGTCCCTTCCACAAAGATATTGTTTTGGTATTTACTTATTATGAACAGTAATACACAAAATAAAATAATATTTCCCAAATTTCCCATGGTAGAAAGTTACCTCGGTAACTTCAATGAAAAGGAGTCTGCGATGTATTTGGCCTTTACACTTTCACTTTAGAAATAATGAAGGATTCTATATGAAACCTCTAGAGAGTTACAGAACGGGAATGATATGCCCCAAGATAAGTATATTTTTTAGTTCAAGTAGTTTGTTAGGTACAAGAGACTCATGGTAAACCTTTTATATAGAATGACTGATGTGGGGAAGTGCTAGCTGTGGAGGATGAATTTGCTATAATTTCTTTGAAATTTAATACAGATCTTTCCAAATCTCTACAACCGTATGTTTTTCAAAGCACTTTGTACTAATGAATTATCTTTATGTTCAGTTGTTACTTTGTATTTCTACATTTAATAGGAAAGTGGAATTGTCTTCTCTACGTGTGGAAGTTCTGGATGTCGGTCTCACGGCCCTCTTATCTCAATGCATCTCTCAATACCCCTCTGTCTGTGGCCTGCACTCTTCCTGAGCACAGTTAATGGATAGTCTCCGAGTAAATCAATGACTAAGTCCTCATTGAGGTCAAGTTTAATCTATTTAAACTCAACAATTCCCCCCCCCCAAAAAAAAGAAAGTCAATCAATACTTGCTTATCTTTTTTATAGTTTTATTTTTCCTTAATCTCTTGACCCACCTTGGATTATATTTTAAGTAACAAGAGTTCATAAGGTACATAAAGTCAATATTTTTGCGCCATTAATTAGAAAATTCTATATCTATAATGTTTTGTGAGTTTTATTTTGGGTAGCCATACACATACTACATACATATAGCTTCTTCATTATTTGTTGTCAATTATGTGTGTGTATATAATGTTTACTCCACTTATATATGCACAATATATGCTATACATATATAGTATAAATGTATATATGTTCATGTATATGTCAATCTGTAGATATATACTCAAAAATGGATAAATGACTAATGTCATGAGAAATAAAGGACAAACCAAGTTTACATCAGAAAGAAACTTTCCTGTATTAAGTCATATCATGTGAATAATGAAATGGTGCTTGACGAATAAGAGAGGGTATATGGTCAACGAGGTGGGAACTGAATATGGGTCCTGTGCAAGAGTGGCAAGTATTCTTTACTGATGAGCCACCTGTGACGCCCTATGTACTCTTTAACAAACAAAATGTTAAGCTTAATTTGTCCTACTCCTATTGATTTGGATGTGAATTTTCCCTGAAGCATGGTTAATATTCCAGGGGCCTCACTCCTAATTAAAACCAACATTCCCTCTCCCGAAGTTTTCAATTGGCAACATCTCTATAATATTAGATGGGACTTTGTGTGCAAGCCTTTTATCATGCTGGGATTTGGCTTTGCTTGAACTTCTACCGGTTTGGGATATATGGTCACAAATGCAACTGCCTTCCTGTATCCAGAACACACAGTTTCCTTATGGGCATCTACAATTGTGTGTGTGTGTGTGTGTGTGTGTGTGTGTGTGTGTGTTTCTGTTTGGTAGATAATACAGATGCTGACATCTGAAAATGTTTCACTGTCAGTGTCATGGCCTGCAATTCTGTTGGATCATGAAGAATATTAAAACCAAAATATTGAGATTTCTCCTGTACTAACAAGAGCTACGAACCCATTAGTAAGAGTTTTGCTTTCAAAGGCATTTCAGGTTACTTTCAAAATATTTGGACTGAAGTCATGGCTTAGTGAGTAAAGTCCTGGGTTCTATTCTCAGCCCATATAAAAAGCCAGGCTTAGCTGCATTTACTCCTACAATCCACATGCTGGTAACACATAGAGAGAAAGATTCTTGGACTTTGGGATTTTGACTGCTAGCCCATTTCATGGTCACTGGAATATCTTGTTGCAAATGAATATATCAGTATGGAAAAGGCAGAGTGTGATAGTGAAAGACATCTTATGTCCTCCATGAAACACACATTAACACAGAGCCGTAGGCTTCTGTTATATACATCCACACACTTTTTTAGTATGAAAAGATCGGAACGATTAATTTTCTGGAGTAAAAAATTTACTTATTGTATTCTTCCTGTCAAACCAAAGCAATGTAATACATTCCAGAATTTTGTAAGTGAGAAAGCAGCATTTCATATGTCAGTTTCTGTTTATTTGGGATATAAACACACAACAACAACAACAACAACACACACACACATACACCACTCTATACAAATATAAATGTAATTGCCTTTCAGAGTGTAGAGGCCAAGCAGCTCAGAGCATGTAGTATCCATGATGTATGTAATTCAATGTCCATGCTTTCCTGTTTTCTTTGCAAACATTAGTAAGTTATCTGTGTTATCTTATTCAGTCTGAGGCTTGCTCATGTAGCAGATACATAATTATTTTTATAAAACCTTAATTGTTTGAATCATTTATAAATAATTTAATATAAATTTATACAAAAGTGATTCAATATACTGTAGTATTAAATTTTCAGTTGAATTGGATATTATTATTATAAGTATGTGTTGGTTCACCTTGGGATTTGGGCCATTACAATACTTTTGACAGGCTAAATTCAGTATAGCATGGTTGTAACTAATGTTAATTTGGTGGAAACTACTCGAAGATAGCAGTTAATATTAAATATGGATTTTTTGGATATTCAGAGCTGAAAAAACTACAAATATTTTTAAAGTCATTAACAATTTAGTGAGTTCTCTGTGAAATGCCAAGAAGAATGATTGATTGAGAGTTAATGCTATCTGCAAGATTATTATTATTATTATTATTATTATTACAATTGCATTACTGTTACCATTCAAATTTTAGTGCTATAGCTTCAGGCAATTTTCAGCAAAAAAATGTTCCACATATTTTTAAATGATTTAGGAATCACAAGTCATTTTTGTTATGTTTGTTTGTCTGTGTGTGTTGTTTAGGGCATGCGCGTGCGAATATGTAGGTCAGAGGACAACCTTGGGTGTTGTTCCTCAGGTGTAGTCTACACTTTTATTTTTTTAGGATAGAGTATCACATTGTACCTTCTGCTAGCCAATAAGGTTAAGCTGACCTGTCAATAAGTCCCAGAGATTTACCTCTTTTGACTATCAGTCCTGGGGTTGCCAGCACAAGGCATCACACTTCGGTTTTATGTAGGTGCTAGGCATCAAACTCAGTTCCTCACGCTTGCTAGGGAAGTACTTTACTGCATAAGCTATTTCTTACACCACTGGTGAATCTTTGTTTTGAAAGAAAATTTATTTTACTAGAAATTCTACTCAATCTCCTCACATGCTCTGCCCATGATTCCTATTGCTATCATAGCTAATCTCATATTCTCCATCTATATTTAACTGCCATTGCAATTTTTATAAGAATCTTGATCAAATAGGAAGCAGGAGGGAAGAGAAGGTTGATTGAGTAAATATGGGAAGAGACCACTCAAATAAAGGGCCATTTGAGGAGCAGTATGAAAACCTAATACTGTAGAAACTTCCTGAAATATATACACATGCGAAGGTGATCTAAGTGAAATTGCCAAATAATTGAGAAGACAGTCTCAACTGGCCTCCTCATTCCCAAACAAATCTTCAGTACTAGGATTGGGTTACATTGAATTGAGTTTTCAGCTCAAGGGGACCCATGGTAATCTTCAAACAACTTAGTATGTGCCAAGACAACAGGTTGCTCTCTACAAACTGACATCAAGTCTTTCTGAAGATAACACCTACAAAACTCATTGAACATGGAGAAGCAGAGCTGGTGTCTAACTGGATACTACATTCTAGTGTCTTTGGTATAAACTTTGGTACATGTCTTTTGCATGTTACCAAAAGAGAAATTTAAACACCAAATTAGACCCAATGGTGTTCTGCAAATAAGATATGCTAGTGCAGTGGTGGTAAAATGCTAGGAGGGAGTAAACAACCAATATTTGATTTTACTTATGCCCCACACCACAAGACAGAAGCCATACCCGACACTGACTGGGTCACCAAGAAGTAAATAATAACTAGCCCACGCCCTAGTGAAAAACAAAATACTACTGGTCATAAAAGCAAAACAAAACAAGATAAAAGACAGAGACAAATAAACAACAACAACAAAAACATACTAATAAAATGACCCATCCCAAATGACATTCTGCTATACTGATTTATCAGTGCCTTGTCCAGTCATCATCAGGAAAGCTTCCCCCTGCATCAGACGTGAACAAATACAAAGACCCACAGTCAGACTTTATGCAGAGAGAGGCCTTGGAACATTCGAATCAAATTGGGATGTCTCCATAAAATCTCTTCCCTTCCAGTACAGGGAACACCTTGGAAGAAGAGTCAGAAAGAGTTTAAGAGGCAGAGGGCATGAAGGACACCAAGAAAACAAGACTCTCTAAATCAACATGAGAAAAACCCATATTAATTTAGTCTTTTAACATTTTTATTGTTTATATTAATTACAGTCTATTCACTAGGTATCCCAGCTGTAGCTCCCTTCTTCATTCCCTCCCAATCCCCCTATCCCTCCCTCATCTCCTCCCATGCCCCTGTCCAAGTCCACTGATAGGGGAAATCCTCCTCCCCTTCCATCTGACCCTAGCCTATCAAGTCTCATCAGGACTGGCTGCATTGTCTTCCTCTGTGGCCTGGCAAGGTTGGTCCCCCCTCAGGGAGAGGTGGTCAAAAAGCCAGCCACTGAGTTCATTTCAGTCCCTTACTAGGGTACCACTTGGAGACGGAGCTGCCATGAGCTACATCTGAGCAGGGGTTCCAGGTTATCTCCATGCATGGTCCTTAGTTGGAGTATCAGTCTCAGAAAAGACCCCTGTGCACAGATTTTTGGGTTCTGTTGCTCTCCTTGGGGAACCCCTGTCCTCTCCAGGTCTTCAATCTCCCCCTTCTTTTGTAAGATTCCCTGCACTCTGCCCAAAGTTTGGTTATGAGTCTCAGCATCAGCTTTGATACCCTGCTGGGTAGAGTCTTTCAGAGGCCCTGTGTGGTAGGCCTGTTTTCTCCTTCTTCAAATGTCCATCCTGTTTGTGTTTCTGAGTGAGGATTGATCATCTTATCCAGGGTCCTTCTTCTTGCTTAGCTTCTTTAGGTGTACAGATTTTAGTATGTTTATCCTATATTATATGTCTAATATCCACTTATAAGTGAGTATATTTACAGTCTTAAGAATCAAAAACAGGGCCTCCACAGGTCTGTACTAGGTCCTCTGTGTTTATATTATGGCTTTCAGTTTAGTGTTTTTTGTGGGATTTCTGATTGTAGGTCTCTGCTTCTTGTGTCTTTTCTTGGACTTTTCTTTTTGTTGGTTTGTGGTGTCAACTGCAATAGATAGTTTTTAGTGTTTATTTCATCTCATTATAATATATATATTATATATATTGTTAGTTATAATATTGTTATATATTGTTAGTTATATATATATAATTAGTTATATATATATATAACTAATTGACAGAAAATGAGTAGATCCAGATGAAAGGAAAGTGAGGAGGTTGTTTTCAGATTCTGGCTATTATTAATAAAGCTGCTATGAACAGAGTTATGCAAATGTCTTTGTGGTATGGTTGAGAAACTTTCAAAGGAGTGGTATAGCTGGATCTTGAGGCAGCGCTATTTCCAGTTTTCTGAGAAACTGCCAGATTGATTTCCAAAGTACATCCCTACCTGCAACTGAGGAGGGCTTCTCTTTCTCCACAATGTTCTCCACATGTCTCCAGCATGTGTTGTCACTTGAGTTATTTTTTTTTTTATCTTAGCCATTCTGGTGGGTGTGAGATGGAATCTCAGAGTCATTTTGATTTGCATTTCTCAGATGACTAAGGACATTGGGCATTTCTTTTAATTGTTTCTCCACTATTCAATATTCCTCTGTTGAGAATTTTCTGTTTGTGTCTATAACCCATTTTAATTGGATTATTTGATATGTTTGGTTTTTAATTTCTTGAGTTGTTTATACATTCTGTATATTAGCCCTCTGTCAGATGTAGGGTTGGTAAAGATCTTTCTAAATCTGTATGCTGTTATTTTGTTCTGATGACAGTGTCCTTTGCTTTACAGAAGCTTTTCAGTTTCATGAGGTCTGATTTATAGATTGTTGATCTTAGAGCCTGAGAACTTAGTGTTCTGTTCAGGAAGTTGTCTCCTGTGCCAATGAGTTCAAGTCTGAAAGAATCTAATTTCAATAAAAGAAAAAAGAATCTTGTTTCTTGTAGGAATTACTGTATAACAACAAAGTAACTTATGTAGTAATCTTTTTTTTTTACTTCTATCAAGACATAGTGAATAGATCCTTATTCATTTCTAAGTTACCTAAAATTTTATTTTAATTTATGGATACTATACTTTCTGAGAGTGGGCTAAATAATCTTTAGCATATCTGGCATTCATAACAGACATATTTGTTTATGTCATTTTCTTTAACATAACCCAAAACTTACATATCTAGGTAAACATGCTTTTGCTTATAAAACAGTCTAGAGGGACTGAATATTCAGTGGAGATAGTGAATGAAAAAAATTATACATATATTCCCTCTTATATAGACTTTTCTAGGATCTGAGAATTTTGTTCTGCTAACAAAATTAGGAGCATTACATTTTTATTTCAGACACTTGGTTATTTTGATTGTTCAAGTCCACTATTATTGAATAAGAACATTTTCTTAAATTTACACTTCAAGTTTCTGGGTTGGAGTAATTCTCAAAAAACAAAAAAGAGAAAAATCAGTCAAACAACTACAAATTATAGTAATGACTAGGCATAACTTCTGCATGGATTGAACAAGAATAATACTAAAATAAAAGTTTCTCAATTTTTGCTCTAGTTGATGAACTAATTTATATTTTATTACTGTATTTTAAAAAGTAAGAACAGGAAGTGTTCTAGATACATTACTGACAATTTTTAGAATTTTTTGTTACTTCTAGCATGGGACCATGTGATCCTTGAAACTTACAGTCAGTAAAGACACTCTGGACGATGCAGGGTAAAATATATGTTCAACCTAAAATGTAATATGTAACATACATAATATAAAATATTATATATACTGCATAAATATTGTTAGTTGTAGCTTATGAATCTTTCTCTAGTCACAACAAAGGTGGATCCTACATAGCAAATGTGACTGTTCACAGAATGGCCATGTTTTTCCCGGTATTGGGTTAATATGTTGTGTGGAGGTGTGAGGTAATTTTATTTGTGTTAAGGAGAGAATCATTCTGGGGTTCTTGAACAATGAGAACAAGGCAGTTCTCAAAATACAGCAGGCTGAAATATTGCTTCTTCTGTATTATTTAGAATCATTTTCAAAGTTTTACATGATAATATGATTTTAAAGTGAATCACACTAGGAAAAGCGATTATAAAACAGGAGTTGCAAATGTGGTCATGTAATGGGGTAAATATTTTCAGTAAAAATTAAATGAGTACAAAAGCAAAATATCCTTCTTTTAATGTGAGAATATATTACCCACACTTGCCATTTAATCTGCCCTTTTATTGTTGTCTTGAATGGCTACACAGCTAGGGATCTGTTGGAAACATTTTATGTTTAAATTTACTTTAATTTGAAAAAATTCATTCCTTTGACTCATGATGCCATCCAGAAAGTGCACAAATTGTCTTATTTTAATTTCCTAAAAGAATGATTAAGAAAAACCACATTTGCAAGCAAAAAAATGATCTGTTGAGCAAAATACAGCATGACACACCATCCCTATTCACCTGCATGCAGATTTAAAACAAATTGCCTGCGCAGTGATAAAACCCTAGAATTGAAAAAGGGTCAGGGCAAATAAAATGCTGGCATAACCCTAAGTACAGAGACATGAATGGTTTGCCATGGTTACAATGATTTTATAATGTGTGGATGAGTTTATCAGGCTAAACAGACAATATGCAGAAGTGAATACCTAAATTGAAGAACAGAAAGGCATTTCTAAGTGTCAAGGAGGAGATAAAGTCCTCTACACATTTCGACAGAGAAGGTGTGAAAATGAAAACCCGAAATGAAATTATCATATACTAAATACAGCCACACAATTCAGGATGCCAGTGATGATAAAATATATAGTTTTTAAAAAATGTTCGTGATCCTTGACCTTCATGGATTTATGTACTGCATTAGAAAATAAGAAAGTAAGATTTATTGATCATTTAAAACACAGTTCTATCCATGCTTAGTGTTTTGATAATTTTGTTGTGGAGAAAGGGAGAACTTTACTTTGGTTGACAAGAAGCAGAAATGAAGTTGAAAAAATTGTTGCCGCTACTTAACAATGTTAGTTGCCCAGGCCTGTGCTACCATTGAATGATTGAGCATATGTTTATAGACTATAAAAACTGTATTAAGATGTCTGTGAAATTAAACCTAACAAAAATTCTTTATTTTAAGCTTTTCAATTTTCTTTAAACATTAATTAGAAAAGAACATGGCTTATGGGGAACAGAACAAAACTATTCTTGGTGCTGCGATTACTCCTCAAATAAACAGCCTACTGGATGATGGAAGAGACAGGTGTTGGTCAATCTTTTGTTTATTAGAAAATGAAAGACCAGTGGGCCTCTACTGAATAAAAATTAGATGCCTGTCTTCAATATGACATCTGCTTTCCTCTAATATCATTTTTTCAGCTTAATTGCTTTCTGACAGCAGTCACTGGGTTTTTTTAGAAGCCTTCTGTCCAATATTTAGCTACTAAAGATTCTTCCCAGACTTCTTTATTGGTGACAAGATCAGAATATTTAAATTATTTAGACACATAAAGTGTTTGTATTCAAGCATTTAGGATTTTAAATCTCTGTGTCTCTGTCTTTATCTCTGTCTCTCTGTCTCTGTCTCTCTCTGTCTCTCTCTGTCTGTCTCTGTCTGTCTCTGTCTGTCTCTGTCTGTCTCTGTCTGTCTCTGTCTCTCTCTCTCTCTGTCTCTCTGTCTCTCTGTCTCTCTGTCTCTGTCTCTGTCTCTGTCTCTCTCTCTCTCTCTCTCTCTCTCTCTCTCTGTGTGTGTGTGTGTGTGTGTGTGTGTCCAATTAACGTACACACAGTAATCAGAAAGCCCAGAAATTTGGTTGACCATGTACCAAGAGTTAATTCATGTTATCATTGAAATTTCAATAAATATGCAAACACAGAGTAACCACACAGATAAATAGCTCTTTTATTCTGCCTTGATTTTTGGAACTGAAAGGTTTGATAGAGTACAAAGACTGATTTCTTCATGAATGTTGAGAAACTTGGCGAAGTTAACGTCATTGAGTCAAATCATTTTCTTATGTACTTAATTTTAGGATTGTTTTTCAGAATTTTAAGATCTATAAACAGCCACCTAATTGATTTTGCTAAACTCCTGCCTTTCTGTCATACATGTTAAATTTTGTGTGCATGTGTATATGATATATTTGTGTGTGTACAGGTTGACACACACCAGTATATGTATGAATTCCAGAATACAATCTCAAGTTTGGTTTTTAACTTCTACCTTATTTGACACAAAATTTGATCTCTGCTTTGGATGCCATGCTAGCTGGCCTTCTTATCATATGGACAATAAAATCTTATTTCCCTATGTTTTAAAAGTATTATAAAAGTTAAATATATCATCTGTTAATTTTATTATTTGATTAATTTGTCACCTTTAATCTTTTATCACCTTCGTGGCTTTTTTTTATTTTACAGATTTCTTTCTTCTTTTTTGGTAGTTTCCCCTTCCTTCACTTCTCCAACTTATACCCCAGCTCCTCTCACTCCTAAACCTAGCCCCCCTCTCCACTTTATCTTATCCCAGAAAAGTGCAGGCCTCCTAGGAATAGTAACTGAACACAGAGCAAGAAGACACAATTAGACCAGGCACAAACCCTCATATCATGGCTGGTTCAGGAAACAAAGGAAGTTCTGAAAGCAGAGAGAAGAGTCAGAGTACCCAGTGTTAGAGTACCCTCAAAACATCAAGCCAACAACCATACATAAAGGCAAAAGATCTAGTCTAGAACCATGCAGGCTCCATGATTGCTGTTTCAGTCTCTGTGAGCCTCGTTAGTCCCTGCCTAGCTGATTCTGCAGGCCATGTTCTTATGGTGTCCTCAACCCATTTGGCTCCCATAATTTGTCCTCCTTCTCTTTCACAGGGAACACTGAGCTCTGAGAGAAGAGTCTCAATGTAGGATTCCAACTGGGTTTGCTGTCTCTCTAAGGTTTGCCTGTGAGTCTCCACATCTGCTCCCATTGGCTGTTAGAGTCAGCCTTTCTGATAATGACTGGACTAGACATCAATATATGAACATGAATATAGCAGAACACAATCAGAAATAATTCACTATTATTATTTTTCTGACTAGTTGTGTTTGATTCTATCCTAGGTCTCTGGGCTCTCCTAATCTAGTTCCTGGTCATCCAGGTAGTGTCAGCCATGGGATCTCTCTTGTGGCATGGACCTTGAATTAAATCAGACAGTGGTTGACTACTCCCACAAACTCTGTGCCACCATTGCCTCAGCAACACTTGCAGGCAGGATAGACTGAAGGTCAAAGATTTTGTGGCTGGGTTGTCCCATTGCTACTAATTGAGGCCTTACCTGGTTACAGAAGATAGATGGTTCAGGCTCCATGTCTTCCATTATGAGGCGTCCTAAACATATTTAGCTCTCATCTTTACTTGTCGTTCTAAAATTATACACATTTTAGGAAAAAAAGTTTGTTATTATACTCCCTCTGGAATTTTATATCTTTGTTTGTGTGTGTGTGTATATATATACATATAGTATATATACATTATATATATACACTATATATATATAGTCAAAATAATTCTGAGTTAATAATATTTGAGAGAATATTTGTTTATTATTTTCCTCACATCCTTTCATGTCTGGAACTGTAGTCATCACTGAGTGCTCATTTGGAGAGATAATGGGATTCTATCTTTGAAATTACTAATTTGAAATGATTCAGGCTGAATATTGCCATGTTGTCATTCCAGTTCTGACTTTTGAAATTTATTATCCTATTTTTTTTCTGGACAGCTTTTAGGAACTTTATTTTGCCATTTGCATTTTAAGAATTACTCATTAAGTCACAATGCTTGGTGCTGAATACACCCTTCAGTATGAAGACTCATCTTTTCTAAGCACTTAACAATTTAAATTTTAATCACACACATATCTGTACACAACATTCAGGTTTGTCTTACCTCTTTGTTGTTAATTTATTCTTTTGGTTGAAAATAAAAAACAAAAAGTATATCATATTTTGTTCATCCTGTCTTTCTGTTTTATCAGGCACATATTGCAAGTCTTGAATTGATTGTTTTTTATGAATTAGCATATTTGCCCACTTGATTTTTATATTTTTTTGTTATTATTTGCTATTTCCCTAAGATATGTTTAAATTTCCAAGCATGTATTGTCTATTGATTTTAGCATCCCAATATTTATATTTTAAACGACAATTTACATATTATATTCTGATAGGTCTTTTACATTTTTGCACAATTCTACTGTTAAAATTACTTTTTATTTATTATAAGTTTTTTCACATTTGTATGAGACAATAAATTAAAAAAATTAAAGTTATGGTTGTCTTTTATCAGGTTTTCGGTCAGAAGTCTTCATGTTATATTTTAGGCTCATAGTTCTCTTTCATGATGCTTCAAATTCTGCTAATTCATTGCTACTTAGACAATAGACTGAATAATTTTTGGATAATATAAAGTGATGATGTACATTTTTTTGCATCCAGTGACAGCCTAGTAGAGCAGAGGTTCAATAAAATTTACCAAAAGAATGAATTAACAACAAAGAGGTAAGATAAGCCTGAATACTATGTATAGAAATGTGTGTAAGTGCATAAAAAGTATGAGTCTTCATGCTGAAGATTGCATACAGTAGCAATATTCGACTCATAATCAACTTTGGGGAAAGTGCTCTGAAACTAAGGTGGACAATTAACAGCTAATTTGCAGTTCCAGTGGCTAAATCTGGTTTGGGGAAACAGGTTGAGATGCACTCAAGTTTCTTTGTTTAATGTAATTTATTTATTTTTATATGAATCACAGGTCATGTACATTGCACCCCAGGTGGAGCCCCCTTCCTCATTCCCTCCCACTCTCCCCATCCCTCCCTTATCTCCTCCCCGCTCCCTCCAAGTCCACCTATGGGGGAGGATCCTAAACCTAACCCCTTCCATCTGATCCCAGTTCATCTTGTCTCCTCAGGGCTGGCTGCAATGTCCTCCCCTGGGATCTAGCTAAGCTGTTACTCCCTAGCATATATGGGGGAGGGTCAAAGAGCCAGCCATCAAGTTCATGACAGAAACAGTCCCTGTTCCCCTTACTAGGGTCTTCAGTTAGACACCGAGTTACCATGGGCCACATCTGAGTGAGGGTTCTAGGCCATATCCATATATGGTCCTTGGTTGGAGAAACTGTCTGGGTAAAAGACCCCTGTGCCCTGCTCAATTTGGTCTTTGTGGAGCTCTTGTTCTCCACATGTCTTACCAACTTCTCCTATTTTTATTATTATTTCCACCCTCTGCTGAAGGGTTGGCTGTGAGTCTAAATATCTGCTTTGATACACTGCTATATTGATTCTTTCAGAGGCCCTCTTTGGTATGCTCCTATCATGTTGCTTGTTTTCTTTCTTTCTTTCTTTCTTTCTTTCTTTCTTTCTTTCTTTCTTTCTTTCTTTCTTTCTTTCTTTCTTTCATTCTTCAGAGATTTGAAGTTTTTTTCATTTGGGTCTTTCACTTGCTTGGTGAGAGTCACCCCAAGGTACTTTATGTTATTAGTGGCTATTGTGAAGGGTGTTGTTTTCCTAATTTCCTTCTCAGCCCTTTTGTTTTTGGTGTACAGGAGGGCTTCTGATTTTTTTTTTTGAGTTGATTTTGTATCCAGCCACTTTGCTGAAGGTGTTTATCAGTTGAAGGAGTTCTCTGGTTGAAGTTTTGGGGTCACTCATGTGTATTATCATATCAT
>CM053760.1:34737372-34754281 GCA_028658305.1 Pachyuromys duprasi | reverse complement strand
TGGTGTAGTTGTTTTCATTGGACTGAAGTTTTCCTTCTAGTACCTTCTGAAAGGCTGGGTTGCTGTGCAGGTATTGCATGAATTCTGTTTTGTCATGGAAAATTTTGTTTTCTCCATCTATGTTGATTGAAAGCTTTGCTGGGTATAGTAGTCTTGGTTGGCCTCTGTGTTCCCTTAAAGACTGCATGACTTCTTCCCAGGCCCTTCTGGCTTTCATAGTTTTTGATGAGAAGTCTGGTGTGATTCTGATTGGTCTACCTTCATATGTTACTTGACCCTTTTCCCTTGCTGCCTTTAATACTTTTTCTTTGTTTTGTAGGTTTAGTGTTTTGACTATGATGTGACGAGAGGTATTTCTTTTCTGGTCTAGTCTATTTGGTGTTCTGTAGGCTTCTTGTATGTTTATGGACAATTCTTTTTTTAAGTTGTTTTCTTCCATGATTTTCTTAAAAATATTTCCCAGTCCTTGGACCCTGGAGTCTTTTTTTTTCATCTATTCCTATTATTCTTAGGTTTCATCTTTTTCATGGAATCCTTGATTTCTTGAATGTTTGTGTTTGGGACTTTTCTGATTTTATTTTTTCCTTGAGTGAGGAATCCATTTCAGCCAACGTATCTTCAGTTCCCAAGATTCTCTCTTCCATCTCTTGTATTCTATTGGTGATGCTTACCTTTGTGGTTCCTGATCTGTTTTCTAAGTTTTCCAGTCCCAGGTTCTTCTCTGTTTGTGTTCTCTTCATAGATTCTAATTCTGTTTTCATGGTTTGTATCATTTCCTTCATCTGATTGACTGAGGCTCCTATTTTTTTGTTTGTTTCCTCTCTGTATATCTTTAATTGTTCATCTATGTGGGCAGTTAAATTCTTCTGAATTTCTTTGAAGGCCTTGTTCATTTCCTCTTTTTGTCCCTCTTTTTATTCCTCCAATATCTGCATAACCATAGCTTTAATATAATTTTCCTGTGTCTCCGCTATATTAAAATCCCCATTGCTTTTGGGTGTTTCTGGTGGGGCCATGGTGTCCTGATTTTTGTTGGGTGAGTTCTTATGTCTACCTTTGGCCATTTGTTTATATATAATCAAGTTGCTGTTTGTGCTTTAAGGCTGAACTTCAGACTGGAATTGTCAATCTCTTGTGTCAGGAGTATTCTTCAAGATCAGGGTGTTCCAGTGTTTTGATAGTGTGTATTTTTGCCTCAGTTAAACTCTGTTGTGGGATCTGTGTGCCCAGTTTCATGCTTTGTGCTAGAAGCTGTGAGCACCACAGGCTTGTCACCCCTCTGGTCTGGAGGCTTGGCTCCTCACTCTATGCCAGAGGCTGAGTGTCCTGGTTTGAGATGGCAGCTGGGGGTGCTGCTCTGGTCAGGATGCTCCATGCTGGGACCTAGGCTTGCTGCTAAGGGCTCTCCTGTGGACTGGAGACTTGGCGTCTCCTTCTGGGTCAGGGGCGGTGCACCATGGTCTGAGACGGTATTTGGGGGTACCTCAGTCTGGACCTGATAATGTGTGTCCTGGACCAGGGTGGTGGCTTGTGCCTCCACGGGGAGTGTGCCTGCCCAATGCAGCCCTGTCTGGGGAATGAATTCTGGGGGCTTCTCAGACTGGCCCGTGGATGCACATACTCGGTCTGGAGTGGTTGCAGGCATTGAAACTCAAGTTTCAAACTAATAGGTTATCCCTTTTGTAGCAGAGCTTTCCATAGCAGAACAACAGAATCTCCAGTTGACAGTTACCTCTATGCATGCATGCTCTTCTTGAATCTGAGGAATGAACTAAAAGCACGCAGATAACCCTTTCTCATTGTAGATGAACCCTGGTTTATTCCTCTTAATTTCTTCCTTGATATATCTCCTTCAAATGGTAGGTGTTGAGGAAGGTAGACACCTTTAGTATGTTCCTATATCAAAGGTTTTAAAGTGTACTTTTTAATATAAAAATAAATAAATTACATTTTAAAAAGTGTCCTTTACTTTTTATGAACTGAAATTTTAGAAGACAAGCGTGTCACACACCATATTACTTCCCTCAATTTAAACCTTTTGAACATGTATTCCATAATGTTAATTTAGAAATAGCCAAGTGTACCCATCAACTTTCCATCTTAATCTGTGATGTGAAGTTGAGTGTGCTCATGGATGTACTCCTTAACAGAATATGTTCAGAAGTGTGCCTGCCCTGAAAATTCAAAACATCAAATACAATGCCTTAGTGGATATGGGATAAATTGTGCCGCTTTTAGCTGTTTCTTTGTTTTTTTTTTAACTTACTTTTTGTTTTCATCTTTTGTATTTCATTCATTATATATCCTTGTTGATGCCCCTTCACTGAACTCCTCCCTGTCCTACCCTCCCTCCCTCTTCCACCCTATCCCTTTCCCCAATACACTAAAAGGGGGTTCTCATCCTTTCCATCTGTCCATAGCTTATCGAGTCTCAGCAGGACTTCCTGGATCCTCTTCCTCTGTGGCTTGTTAAGGACACATTACCAGGGGCAAATGATCAAAGAGCAGACAACCGAGTTCAAGACAGAGGCAGCCCCTGCTCTCGTTACTTGATGATTCTCATGAAGACTGAGCTGCCAATCAGCAACATGTGAGCAGCAGTTATAGGTCCTCTCTATGTATGGTCCTTGGTTTGTGCATCAGTCTCTGCAGGACCCCATGGGCTCAGATTTTCTATCTTTTTTGGTCCCTTGTGGAGCTACAGTCCCCTTGTGTCTTTCTATATCTCCACTTTTTCCATAAGACACCTTGCACTCTACCCAAAGTTTGGCTGTGAGTCTCAGCATCTGCATCAATCCTGTTTGGTGAATCCTTTCTGAGGATCCTCTATATTAGGCTCCCCTCCTGTTTCCTCTCTTCCTCCCGGTGTTTATCCTATTTGCTATTCTGAATGAGATTTAAGCATCCTCCAGAGGGTCTCCCTTGTTGTTTAACTTCTTTAGGTCTGTAGATTTTAGTATGGGTATCCTATATTTTATGGCTAATATCCACATATAAGTCAGTATATAGCATGTGTGTCTTTCTATTTCTGGCTTACCTCACTCAGGATGATTTTTTTCTAGTTCCATAATTTGCTTGCAAATGTCATGATTTCCTTGTTTTTAATAGTGGAGAAATATACCATTTTGTAAATGTACCACAATTTCTGTATCCATTTCTCTGTTGAGGGATACCTAAGCTGTTTCCAGATTCTGGTTAGTACAAATAAAGCTGCTATGAATGTAGATGAGCAAATGTTCTTTATTGGATGGTGGGGCATCTTTTGGGTATATGACCAGGAGTGGTATAGCTGTATCTTGAGGTAGTGCTATTCCCAATTTTCTGAGAAAGTGCCAGAAAGGCATCAAAAAAAACATACACAAAAATCTGCTGTAAGAAGAATTGGGGAAGAGCCTTGAACTCAGTGGCACAGGAGTCAACTTCTTAAACAGAACACCAAAACATTAAGAAATAAGCAAAAAAAATAGGTAAAATAAAATATATTAACATTAACATTAATTTTGAGATAAAATGATTATTAAATGATAGACAGTTTATATTCCCACCAGCAATGGAGAAGGGTTTTCCTTTCTCTACATCCTCTTCAGCATGTGTTGTCACGTCAGATTTTTCTTAATCATTCTGATAGGCATGAGATGGAATCTCAGAGTCATTTTGATTTGCATTTGCCTGATGGCTAAGAACATTGAGTGTTTCTTTAAGTGTTTCTCTGCTGTTCAATATTCCTCTGTTGAGAATTCTGTTTAGCTCTGTAGAAGAATTTTTAATTATATTATTTGGTTTGTTGGTGTTTAATTTCTTGAGTTCTTTATATATTTTGGACATTAGCCCTCTGTCAGATATAGGGTTGTTGAAGAACTTTTCCCAATTTGTAGGCTGTCATTTTGTTCTGATAACACTTTCCTTTGCTTTACAGAGGATTTTCAGTTTCAGGAGATCCCATTTATTGATTGTAGATGTTAAGCCTGAGTTCTTGGTGTTCTGTCCAGGAAGTTGTTTTCTATGCCAATTCTTTCAAGGATTTACCCCATTTTTTCTTCTAACAGATTTAATTTGTATGGCCTTATGTTGAGGTCTTTGATTCACTTGGAGAGAGAGCTCAGTCTCCGTGTGAATTCCCTGGTAAGGGGAGAAGACACATTCTCTGACATAAACTTGGTTGCCTGCTTATTGGTCATTTCTCCCTGGTGGGGTGACCTAGACAGCCCACAGAGGTAAAGGATACAGGCAGTCCTGATGGAACCTGATAGACTAGGATCATATAGTAGGGGAGAAGGCCTTTGCCTATAAGTGGACTAAAGGAGGGGAATAGAGGAGGAAGTGGGAGGAAGAGTGAGAGTGGGAGGAGATGAAAGATTGGGCCACAACTGGCGTAAAAAGTGAATAAATTCTAAAAAAATAATAATTAAATATATGTATAAAAACAATCACTATTTTAAAATGCACTCTCATTTTTAAAAGGAATAATAAAATGTGTATTTAAATTATGCTAAAAGTTTTAATATGTTATTTTAATAGGCAAATTTATATCCAAAACTCAAGAAATTACCCTGAAAAAAATTTTAATTGATTCATCATTTTAAATTATCTATAAATGGCCACTTAATAAAAAATAAGTGATATACAGATAGAAAGAGTCTATAGAAATTGAAAGTATTTCTTTAAAACATTAATTTTCTTTGTTTTAGTTATCTATGTTCATATTTTAGAAGGGAAACTATTGTACATCAATAATCCATTTTCTAATGTAGATTATTTTCCTCATCATTGACATTGATGAACAGAGTAAAAAATAATTAATTTTCTTTTAATAGATGGGGAATTGTTATAGAGAGGTAAAATGCATCAATTAAGGCATATGTATCTATATTTTAGTTATGAGAAATTATAGGACCAGTGTTTTTTAACTGGTGACAATAAAAGCCTAGGGACATCTAGGCTGTTTCCAGATTCTGGTGATTACAAATAAAGCTGCTATTAACATAGATGAGCAAATGTTCTTTGGTGGAGCATCTTTTGGGTATATGCCCAGGAGTGGTATGGTTGTACCTTGAGGTAGTGCTATTCCCAATTTTCTGAGAAAGCGCCAGAAAGACCTCAACAAAAAACCATGCACAAAAATTGGTCAGTTTTATAACTGACCAATAAAATAAAATGAAATAAAACTTTAAGTGAGTCCTTTCTTCCATGGTGAGCTAACTAGCAATCTCTGCACCACCTTGGACATGCTTTTTCCAATCAGGGGGCAATGGATACAGAATGTGTCTTCTTGGGAATAAATACTTCTTTTTGATGTGCACCTCTCTATGTATGCACATAAGAGTGTGTAGGTTCATGGATGTGTGGAGATCAAAAGCCAACACTAGATGTTGTTCCTCAAATTCACTCACTGTGTCTTACAAGGCGTTGTCTCTCAGAGCTTAGGCTGGGCTGGCTAGCCAGGGAACTGCCAGAATCCCTCTATTTCTACCTTTCTAGCTCTGAAAGAACATGCCCCTGTGCTGAGTTCTGAAGATTGAAGTCAGGCACCTAAGCTCACACATCAAATACTTTACCTATTGTGCTATATCCCAAACTGAAATATCATTATTCATTTTTTCCAGATTCCCATCAAGCTAAAACAAATGTAGATAGACCACCTGATGACTCGTTTTTATATTATCCTTGTTATAATACTTAGATGTTCAGAGCTATTCAAAGTTCCTAACCTTCTCTCAAGAAGAGTTTTTTGACAACACTGAGAATGAAACAGGTCTTTTCTTTTGTGTAAATGTACACACCATCGGCCCTGGGTTGAAGTCTTAGGACCGAGTGGCATTTCCTGTCCTTCTTCATTCTCTCTCTTCAGAGGTAACAGCCTCAGTGCTGAACCACAAGCAGAGAAAGCCACATAGAGATGGAAGTGCTGGCAGCTTTATGTAAATTCACAAGGCATAACTACTATGGTATCCCATTTTAAAGGGAGCTTTTTGGAGTCTTATTCTGTCTCATTTCATAAATTGCCAAAGACGCTGAAAGACAATGCATATGAGCTTAATTATTATCTTCTGCTTGAGCATGCTGTGAGAAAAGATTAAGGGGAGGGGGAAGAGAAAGAGATAAAATATCTATGACACAAATTAGCATTTAGCATACATTTTTGAAATCACACTGCTTTTGCCAGCTTCAGTGATTCTCACATTCAGCATAGAGCAGACCTAAACTCTTCCATGTTAGCACAATTCTGTTATTGTCTGCATTTAAAATAATTTTATTCTCTGTTCTTCATATCTCAAAATGTCCTGTACTATATAATTCTTTCTAGAAAGAGTGAACTTCTTGTGTCAAAACATACAGAATTAACTCTTAAGTCTGAAACCCACACTTAGTAGCATTCCCTATTACTCTTCTAAGAATCCTAAAAATCTAGATTTGTGTTCCTCACAGTGAAATAAGACCTATAATACCATCAACCTTCCAGATTAGATTTAAAAAAAAAAAGATCATCTAGTAGGTAAAGGCATTGTCACAAAAAGAATCTGTTTCAATTTTCATGGAAATGGCTAGAAGGAAGCACATTTTAGTAGTGCTAACACCCAAGAATGGCTCAACATATTACAAAGCACAGTGATATATGTTATCTTTCATCAGAAGCAAATATATTAATATTTAATACATTCTTTAATTTCTAAATTGTTGTCCTACAGGAGCCAGCAGATTAAGAAGGTAAATAAGCAGCCATGCCTGAAGCACAGGGCTCTTCACCTACACAAGTCTGTGTCCCGTTTCTGCCACTTTGTGTTTTCTCTGCAATTGTCTGGAGGACCTCTGTTTCTTACTCTACTAATACTTTCTCTTGTTACTTGTATCTGTGTCTTCACTGTTGTATGAATGAAGCAAGAGTCAAAAGGTCTGAAAATGCACTTGCAGGCAACCCCAGCATTTCTAATTCAGAATCTTGAAATTAATTGGAGCAAATAAAGCCTGATGAAGATATGAATTAAGAACAGTGTGTGAGAAGCCTTGCCATGCCACAGAGGAAGACAATGCAGCCAGTCCAGAGGAGATCTGAGAAGCTAGGTTCAGCTGGGAGAGGAGGAGGTCCTCCCCTATCAGTGAACTTAGAGAGGGTCTTGGGAGGAGGTAAAGGAAGGTTGGATTGGGAGGGAATGAGAGAGGGTGCTACAGCTGGGATACAAAGTGAATAAACTGAAATTAATATAAAAAATAAAAATGGGTGTGGTAGTGCATGCCTTTAATCCTGGAACTCAGGGAGGCAGACACAAGCACATTGCTGTGAGTTTGAGACCAGCCTGGTCTACAAATGTAGTCCAGAACAGCCAACACTACACAGAGAAAGCCTGTCTCAAAAAAAAAAAAACTGATCTATCTATCTATCTATCTATCTATCTATCTATCTATCTATCTATCTATCTATCGAAATCATATGTATATATGTAAGTTCTGTTGTATAGAATGGTAATCAATTTCATTTGAACTCCTATCTCCTTAGTTAAAAAAAAAAGACAGCTACTTTTTCCTCTGAGTCCTCCTTTTTCTTTCTTCTGTTATGTTGGTATTCTAATCTCTACTTTTTATATGACCTTCATATGGCTTGATTTTTCTCATGTATTATGGAAACGGCCTCATAAATATATATATATATATATATTTATATATATATATATATTTTAAAGTTCAATGTACTTAAGTTAGGACTTGAACATGACTTGAACATCTGGTGGTCAGTGTCCATAATTTCAATCAGCCTCATGAAAAATTAACTACTGCTGATAATCAACCATTTTCTCAATCCCATTGTTCACCTGGTGCTTCTCAAAATTTACATAACCTGATGTTTTCTACACAAGTGAAGAGCAAAATGAGAATAGAGAGGGATCCATGAATATGTAGAACACCTGGAACCTGAAAACCGTGATCTCAGTGTTAGATGTCCACATTTGCAACAGGAGAAGAAAGAACTGAGGCAGAGCTTGTAATCTAAAATTGACAAATTTAACAGTAATCTATACCTTGAAATCAGTTACCAAGACTCCAGATTTCTTTTTCAAATCTCAAAATAAAAACTGATTTTTAATGTCTATTACAGGCTCAGAATGGCAAAACTCTACAGTCAACATCTAAACTTGTGTGAAACCTTAAACTTTTGATATCTTTATCATTGTTCATAGCTATATGGAATCAGTTCTAAGTAACTAACATAACAAAAATTTATTATTGGAACTGGTCAAGGGAAAAACATGAAAACTACCATTGGAGTCTAAAAACTAATGACTAGTATTGCACAAACAAAATAAATAAAATTCTACATTCTGTTATCTTCAATGAATTGGAAGATAAAAAACATATTAATGAAAACTTTAAGATGGGGTAGCTACCATTTCCAGTCACGACATTAAAAATGCAAATGCTTGATTTCAAATGGTCATAATATTGAAAAGTAAGAGATGAATGAATTTTTTGAAAGTGAAAAACATTTTTATTTATTGTTAATTTTATCTTTTTAAAAATTATTATTAATTGCACTTTATGCACTTTGTCTCCCCGCCCTGTAGCTCCCTCTCTCCTCTCCTCCTAATCCGTCCCTCACCCTTATCCACACATGCTCCTCCTCAAGTCCATTGACAGGACTTTCCTTCCTTCTGATCCCAGTCTATTAGGTCTCATCAGGAGTGGCTGCATTCATTTTCTTCCTCTGTGGCCTGGTAAGGCGGCTTCTTCTCAGGGGGGAGGTGATCAAAGAGCAGGCCAATCAGTTCATGTCAGAGGCAGTCCCTGTCCCAATTACTATGGAACCCACTTGGATACCGAACTGCCATGGGCTACATCTGTGAAGGGGTTCTAGGTTTTCTCCATGCATGGTCCTTGGTTGGAGTAGCAGTCTCAGAAAAGACCCCTGTGCCCAGATTTTTTGGTTCTGCTGTTCTCCTTGTAGAGCTCCTGTCCTCTCCAAGTCTTACTATTTCCCACTTCTTTCATAAGATTCCCTGCACTCTGCCAAAAGGTTGGCCATAAGTCTCAGGATCTTTTTTGATACCCTGTAGGGTAGAACCTTTCAGAGGCCCTCTGTGGCAGGCTCTTGACTTGTTCCCTGTTTTCTCCTTCTTCTGATATCCATCCTCTTTGCCTTTCTGAATGGGAATTAAGCATTTTAGCCAGAGTCCTCCTTCTTGATTAGTTTCTTTAGGTGTACAGATTTTAGTATGTTTATCCTATATTATATATCTAATTGTTTTTTCTGTCTTTTTTTAATTTAATTTTTTTCTTTCTTTTTTTAACATTTTTATATTAATCACAGGTTATGTACTTTGTATCCCAGCTGTAGCCCCCTCCTGCATTCCCTCCCTATCCGGCCCTTCCCTCCCTCATCTCCTCCCTGCCCCTTTCCAAGTCCACTGATAGGGGAGGACCTCCTCCCCTTCCATCTAACTCTGGCTTATCAGGTCTCTTCAGGAATGGACAGTTTGAATACAGAATTTACAGGAGACATGTATAGGCTTGGTGTTGTGAGATTAGAAATTTAAACCACTTTTCATCTTTCGTCTCTGGTCAACCAATAAAAGCCTTTCAAAAGACTACAAAGCATAAGTACCAAAGCCAAATCAATTGTGTACCAGCAAAATCCTTTGTAAGAATCAGTATCAGATTTAAGGCAATATCTGCCACTTACAGCTGAACAAAATGGACCTCAAAGTACAGTTCTACAGCAGTCACATGTATTCAAAAATGTAGGTTTTTCTGGAGAATAATTGAATGCTTGTATTGTTTACAAGTAGATAGAAATTGAATTAATATAAAGTAGTAATCAAGAGAGAAAGAAAAATTGAGACAAACACAGAGAGAGAGGAGGAGGAGAGAGAAGAGAAGAGAAGAGAAGAGAAGAGAAGAGAAGAGAAAAATTAAAAAAAAGATTCCTTTAGACAGAAAAACAGACAAATACATTTTCTCAACTATCAACATGGCCTATTTCTTCGAAAGTACCATGCAGAATAATGTTGGGTGATCAAGATGAAAAAATTCTCAAAATGAGAAGACAGACCATGGCTGCTACTGTGATGGACAGGAAGATTCTAATGGATGCATGCTCTTTCCACTTAGAATATTTGACTGGCAGATTTCAGGATCTGCTAAGGACCAATAAATGTTTTATGCTCCCCTTTCTTCAATACTTCCATTTATACTTGTTTATTGGGGGTGTCTTATCACATCACTGTGTGTTCAAGATATGTATGGGAAAGTAAATGAGGTATCCCAAACTGTACTATGAAAGTCTTTATTATTTTACATTAATAATGCCTTGATTTTGGTCATGGTAAACACACTAATAACATATCAGCCAAATTCAAGATTGTTAAAAGAATGCCCCGGTGTAACATATAGAAGCAAACCACTTTGTTTGAATGAAGAAGAGCCATATCCTGACAATCTTGGACTTGAAGTTTGATGCAGTAATTGAATGAGATTTTTGAAGTTCGTCAGAGTCCATATGATGTATATGAAAGAAAATGAATGGTTGGCTAGCTGTTAAGATACCTGTAATCAGTGAAAGTCTTGTCTTCATGTGTTTATTTTTTTGTGTGTAAGTTTTTAATATTTAACTTTTATTTTGTGTGTATGCACATGTGTTTTCAAACCAAATGTATACTTGGTGCCAGCAGAGCAAAGACAAGAATGTTGGATTACATGGAAATGGATTTACAGACAATTATGAACTACATTAAACAAACCTGGGAACAGAACCCTGGTCTTCTGAAGTGTTTATTCTTAGTGGCTATGCTGTTTCATTAGTCTTCCAAATCTTTTCAATCTAACCACTTCCTTTCCATCTCCAGGTTCATTCTGGTTTCCCACTGTGTATTGCTTATGTTTATCATTGTTCTGACCAAAGATCTGAAGTAAAAATAAATTTAAGAAGGGATTTTTTTCTACTAGTAGTTTAAGATATATTCTATAATAGGAAGGAAGACATGGAAGTTTGCGCTTGACTCTGGATGCAGGAGAATGTGTGGCTGCTTTCTTATACTTTAGAAGATCAGGAATCAGAAAGAAGCCAGGAAGTGAGGCAGAACCAACAAACAATAAAGCCTGCCCCAGGTGACTCACTTATTATATTCCACCTCCTAAGGATTCTACAGCCTTCTAAAACAGTTATACCAATAGTGGCCCAGTGGTTCAAAGACACAAGTCTATGGAGATATTCTTTATACAGTTTTATTTTCCAAATATATCAGGGCACAGGGGTCTTTTGTGAGACTGTTTCTCCAACCAAGGACCATGTATAGATATAATTTAGAACCTCTGCTTGAATGTAGCAAATGGTAGCTCAATATCCAAATGGGTACCCTAGTAAGGGGAACAGGGACTATTTCAGACATGAACTCAATGGCTGGCTCTTCGACCTCCCCGCCCCCCCCCAAAGGAGGAGCTGCCTTGCTAGGCCACAGAAGAGATCATTGCAGCCAGTCCTGAAGAGACCTGATAAGCTAGAGTTAGATGGAAGGGGAGGAGCTCCTCCCCTATCAGTGGACTTAGAAAGGGGCAGGGAGGAGATGAGGGAGGGATGGGGGGATTGGGAGGAAATGAAGGTGAGGGCTATGGCTCGGATACAAAGTACATAACCTATGATTAATATAAAATAAAAGTGTTTAAAAAAGAGTTTTATTTTAAAAAATATTTACTGGAAACTCTTTTAATTTTTAATTTTTATTTTTCTACAATTTATTCATTATATAGCCCTATTGAAGCCCCCTCACTCAACTCCTCAAAGTTTCACTGTCCCTCCCTCTTCCTCCCATCCCCTTCTCCTAGTCCACTGAAAGGAGGACTTCTTCTCTGCCATCTGCTCATAGTTTATCAAATTTCATCAAGACTGCCTGGATCTTTCTCTGTGGTCTGGTAAGGCCACATCACCAGGGGCAAGTGATCAAACAGCAGGCAATCAAATTCATGACATAGGCAATCCCTGTTCCCCTTGCTCAGGAACCCACATGGAGACTTAGATGCTAATTGGTTACATCTGAGCAGGGGGTCTAGGTACTCTCCATGCATGGTCCTTGATTGGTTCATCAGTCTCTGAAGGATGCCCTGGGCTCAGATATTTTAGCTTTGTTGGTCTCCTTACGGTGCTCCTATCCCCTCCAAGTCCTTCTAGTATCAGGCCCCTCCTTCTATAAGTCTTCCTGAACTCTGCCCAAATTCTGGCTGTGGGTCTCAGCATCTGCTTTGATCCCCTGTTGGGTGGAGCCTTTCAGAGAACCATCTATAGTAGGCTCTCATCTTGTTTACTCTTTTCCACTGCTTCTGGTGTCTATCCTGTATCCCATTCTGAATGAGATTTAAGCATACTCCTTAGGGTCTTCCTTAGTGTTTAGTTTCTTGAGGTATGTAGATTTTATTATGGCTATCCTATATTATATGGATAATATCTGCTTATAAGTGAGTATTTTACACAATGGAATACTATTCAGCTATTAAAACAAGGAATTCATGAAATTTACTTGCAAATGGATAGAACTAGAAAAGATCATCAGGAATGAGGTGTGATGGATATTTTATATTAAGATCATTACACTGTGAATCAAGTTTAGATTTGGCAGGATCATGGTAAGTGACTATTTATTACTTCCAAAAATGTGGCAAAATAAATTTGTTAAATTACTCTATAAAATACTGAGTACTACATATTTTATACAATAGTTATTAGAATAACTTCCATATTAGTGTCTTCTCTTTAGTAAATATTGTGCTTAAAGTAAACACAAGCACAATTCTTGAAGAATCAGGTTTTACTTGGTCAAAATGAAGTAATATGTACATTTCTCATCATTTCCTTTATGCTTTTCTTTTTATGAATTATACAATTTTCATGACAATTTCATAAACATCATGAGCTTAAATATATATAGAGAAATGTATGCTACATGCTTTGAAAAAATGTAAAGATGCTACCATATTCAATAATGCCTTTGCTATAATTCTTAATTCTCTGTCTTGAAATATTATCATATAATCTATAATGAACATTGTAAATATGTATTGAAATTTGCACATATTTGGGGTAATTTTTGTCAAAAATATAAAAATCTAATGATTAGAATAAAAGGGGTGATTTTTATGAACCTCATTGGAAATATTTTATAATAAATTCAGGAAGTAGATAAAATTATAGTGATGAAAGACTACTTTTTAGTTGAACTACATACTATCTTGACTATTGACTTGAATTTTAAATAGTTGTGCGTTCATTTTTTATTTTTAGAAAAGAAGAATAAATATCATGGTGTTGGTTAATTTTTGTCACCTTGACACAAATCAGTTATATGGGAACGAAGAACCTTAACAGAATAAAACTGTAGCCTGCAGACTACAACCAGACATCAGACAGAGGGCTAATATTTAGTATATACAAAGAATTTATTCTGCTCAACCATGTTTGTAGCAGCTTTATTTGCAATAGCCAGAACATGGAAACAGCCCAGATGCCCCTCAGTTGAGGAATGGATACAGAAATTGTGGTACAACTACACAATGGAATATTACTCAGCGATAAAAAAAAAAAACAAGGAAATCATGAAATTTGTAAGTAAACCGTGGGAACTGGAAAAGATCATCCTGAACAAGGTATCCCAGAAGCAGAAAGACACACAGGGTATATACTCACTCTTAAGTGGATACTAGACATATAATATAGGATAAACATACTAAAATATGTACACCCAAGGCAGCTAATCAGGAATGAGGACTCTGGCTAAGATGCTCAATTCCCACTCAGAAATGCAAAGAGGATATGACATAGGAGGAGGGAGAAAACAGGGAACGGTACAGGAGCCTACCACAGAGCTCCTCTGAAAGGCTCTACCCAGTAGGGAATTGGGGCAGATGTTGAGACCCATAGCCAAACTTTGGGCAGAGTGCAGTGAATCTTATGAAAGAAATGGGAGATAGTAAGACCTGGAGAGGACAGGAGCTCCACAAGGACAGTGACAGATCTTAAAATTCCAGGCACAGGGGTCTTTTCTGAAACTGATACTCCAGCCAAGGACCATTCATTGAGATGGCCTGGAACCCCTACACAGAGGTAGCCGATGGCAGTTCAGTATCCGAGTAGCCTTCATAGTAATGGGGACAGGAACTGTCTCTGACATGAACAGATTGACCTGCTCTTTGATCACCTCCCTGAGGGGGAGCAGCCTTACCAGGCCACAGAAAAAAGACAATTCGGCCATTCCTGATGAGACCTGATAAACTAGCATCAGAGGGAAGGGGTGGAGGACTCCCTTTTCAGTAGACTGGGAGAGGGATACAGGTGGGGAAGAGAGAGGGTGGGATTGAGAGGGGAGGAGGGAGGGAGGCACAGGGGGGATGCAAAGTGAATAAACTCTAATAAAAATAAAAAATACAAGTAAAAATCCGTACATTTAAAAGACAAAAAAAGAAAGAAATTGAATATCAAAAAATCAAATAACCCTGTTTAAAAAATGGCATAGAGGGAAGGCGGGATTGAAAGGAGAGGAGATAGGGGTTTATGGGGGAGATACAAAGTGAATAAAGTGTAATCAATAAAATAAAAACTAATAAAAAATGGCATAGAGATCTAAACTGAGAATTCACAACAGAGGAATCTCCAATGCCTGAGAATCACTTAAAGAAATGCTCAATGTTCTGAGACATCAGAGAAATGCAAATCAAAATGTCTCTAGCACTCCATCTTATACTAGTCAGAATGGCTAATATCAAGACCTCAAGTGACAACACATGCTGGAGAGGTTGTGGAGAAAGAGGAACCCTCCTCCATTGCTGGTGGGAATGCAAACTTGTACAACCTCTCTGAAACAATCTGTCACTTTCTCAGAAAATTGTGGATAGTTCTACCTCAAGACATAGCTATACCACTCCTGGGTATATACCCAGGAGTTGTTCCACTATAACTATGACATTTGTTCAACTATGTTCATAGCAGCTTTATTAGTATTAACCAGAAACTAGAAACAACAAAAGTGTCCCTCACCAGAAGAGTGGATAAAGAAATTGTGGTACATTTACACAATGGAATACTACTCAGCTATTAAAAACAAAGAAATCATGAAATTTGCAGGCAGATGGATGGAACTGAGAAAGATCATCCCAAGTAAGGTAACCCAGGGCCAGAAAAACCCATGTGGTATATATTCACTTATAAGCAGATATTAGACCTATAATAGCATAGAACCATACTACAATCTACAGACCCAAAGACGCTAAGTAATAGGGAAGGCACAAGGGAGGGTGCCAGAACATCACACAGAATGGGAATAGAGTAGAGAGCAGAAACAATGAAGAGAGGGAATTGGGCAAAAGATGGAATGGAAAAGGAAGCAGGGTGAGGATCAGATGTGGAGAGAACTGAGGTGGGAGGTGAGAAGGCTAGGAACAAGAAGGGAAACTGAAGGGGACATCTCTTTGTCAAGATGGAGGCCTGCAACAGGGTGGGCTATGGGTATGACTCCAGCTGAGACTCCTAACAAGGGGGAACATGAAGACTGAAGTTATCACTTCCTAGCTAGACAGGACTAGAGGAGGGAGGGGAACAACAACCTACCTACAAAACCTTTGATCCAACAGTTACCCTCTCTACAAGAAGTGCAGGGAAAAGAGGAAACAGATTGAGGGGCAGTCCAACCAATGATTGGCTCAATCTGAGACCCACCCCACAGTAGAGGGCCAGTCCCTGACACTACTAATGATATTCTGTTATTCTTGTAGACAGGGGCTTATCATGACTGTCCTCTGGAAGGCTCCAGCCAGCAATGGATTTGGACAGATGCTGGGACTTGCAACCAAGTGTGAGGCAGAGCTTGGGGATTCTGTGGAAGTGTAGGGGGAAAGACAGATAGAACTCAAGGGGACAGGAAACTCACAGGAAGACCAACAGAGGCAACAAACCCATACCCAAAAGGGCTTACAGAGATGGAGACATCAACTAAGGAGCATGCATTGTCTGGACCTAAGCACCTTGCCAATGGGAGGCTGGGTCTTCAAGTGTCATCTGGTGAGTGGAGGGGTGGGGCTATTTCTAACATGGACGCTGGTGCCTGCTTTTGGATCACTTCTCACTGGTAGGGCTGCCTTGCTTGGCCTCAGTGGATGAGGATATGTTCAGTCCTGATGTAATTTGATGTGCTGGGAGGGTTGATACAAGGTTTGGGAGGTGCCCCTTCTCTTGGGGAGAAAGGGAGAAAGAAGGAGCAATGGAGGAAGAGGAAGGACTGGGAGTAGAAAAGAAAGGGGGTACCCTTGGAATATAAAATAAACTGAAATAAGATAAAAATTAAAAGAAGGAAAGAAAGAAAGAAAGAAAGAAAGAAAGAAAGAAAGAAAGAAAGAAAGAAAGAAAGAAAGAAAGAAAGAAAGAAAGGCAAAGGAAAGGAAAGAAAAGGAAAGGAAAGAAAGAAATGTCCTTATCAGATTCATTATCTTCATTAATGAGCAACTGGCGAGGGTCAAGTCCACAATGTTTGTGGTTGGGATTGGGGTGCCACTCTTGTGTTGATAGTCCTGAGTTGTATAGGAGAACAGACTGAGCAAGCCATAGGGACAAGCTAGTAAGCTTTGTTCTGGGGTGGTTTCTCTTACAATTCCTGCTTCCAGGTTCATGTTTTGAGTTCCTGGCACAAGTTCTCTCAGTTTTGGGACCTGTTAGCTGAAATAAACCTTTTCCTCCCCAAGCTGTTGTTGGTCATAGTGCTTTATCACAACAATGAAAAACATACTTACAATAGCTAAAAGAGAGCCTTCATAAATTTTTGTGAAGATTAAGCTAGGCCTAGTGTGTATTCAATCAAAGACACAAAATATGAAGGTTTTCTTCTTGGTAGCATAAAAGTTAAATATTTCAATATACTTTTTGCAGAATTAAAAACACCACTTAATT
>CM053760.1:34721710-34736872 GCA_028658305.1 Pachyuromys duprasi | reverse complement strand
GATGGCTAAGGATGTTGAGCATTTCTTTAAGTGTTTTTCTGCCATTCTATAATCCTCTACAGTCAGCTCTCTTTTTAGTTCCATACCGCGTTTTTCAATTGGATTACTTGGTTTCTTGCTTTTTAACTTCTTGAGTTCTTTATATATACTGGATATTAGCCCTCTGTCAGAAGTAGGATTGGTAATGATTCTTTCCCAATCTGTAGGCTGTCGATTCATTCGGATGACAGTGTCCTTTACTTTACAGAAGCTTTTCAGCTTCATGAGGTCCCACTTATTGATTGTTGATCTTAGAGCCTGTTCTGTTGGTGTTCTATTCAGGAAGTAGTCTCCTGTGCCAATGAGTTCTAGGGTCTTCCCCACTTTTTCTTCTAATTGTTTCTATGTATGCTGTAAAGCATTTTGTAGACAAAGTTCCCCTTCAAAGAGTAATTCAGTATTGTAGGGAAGTTTACAAGTTCGAGAAAAAAAACAGAATTCAGACATTCAAAAATTCATTATTGTAATTAAGTAATTTCCTGGAAATTCATTTTTTCTCTTTCTAATTGATGAATATGTTAAGTATGAATCAAGATAACTATAAAGAAGAAATGGTTTTATAGATTAGACTATAGTAAGCTGTTCATTTTGTTGAAAGAGGCCAACACAAAGGCAAATAAAGGCTCTTCAAAAAAATGAAGTAATGCGTTTGAGGATGGCTCATGAGAAGGGGAGGAAAAAGAAAAGATTACATGTTTTCTCCTACATCCAAAGCCCATCCCATTTGTCTTTCTAAGTGAGAATTGATCATCTTACCCCAGGTCCTCTTTCTTGTTTATCTTCTTTAGGTGTATAGATTTCATTATTTTTATCATATCTTATAGGTCTAAATAAGTGAGTATATACCCTGTGTGTCTTTCTCCTTCTGGGATACCTCACTTAGAATGATCTTTTCTAAATCGCACTATTTGACTGCAAATTTCATGATTTCCTCATTTTTTTAATTGCTGAGTAGCATTCCATTGTGTAAAAATACCACAATTTCTATATCCATTCCTCCGTTTATGAACATCTGGGTTGTTTCCAGGTTCTGGCTATTACAAATAAAGCTGCCACAAACATGGTTGAGCAAATGTCCTTGTTGTGTACTTGAGCAACTTTTGGGTATATGCCTAGGAGTGGTATAGCTGGGTCTTGAGGAAGTGCCATTCCTAATTGTCTGAGAAAGGGCCAGATTGATTTCCAAAGTGGTTAGACCAGTTTACATTCCCACCAGCAATGGAGGAGGGTTCCCCTTTCTCCACAACCTCTCCAACATGTATTGTCACAGGAGCCTACAATACAGAGCCTCTGAAAGACTCTACTTAACAGTGTATCAATGCAAATACTGAGACTCATAACCAAACCTTAGGCAGAGTTCAGGGAATCATATGAAAGAAGGGGGAGTTAATATGAGCTGCAGAGCTCCACAAGGACCAAATGTATTTGGGCACAGGAATCTTTTATGAGACTGTTTCTCCAACCAAGCACCATGTATGGATATAACCTAGAACCTCTACTTTGATGTAGTCCATGGTAACTCAGTATCCAAGTGTGTCCCCTAGTAAGGACAACAGGGACTGTTTCTGACATGAACTTAATGGCTCGCTCTTTGACCTCCCCCCGCCCCCACCGAGGGAGGAGCAGCTCTGCCAGGCCACAGAGGAGGACATTGCATTCAGTCCTGAAGAGACCTGATAAAAAGGTCAGATGAAAGGAGAAGAAGTCCTCCCCTATCAGTGGACTTGGAAAGGGGCAGGGAGGAGATGAGAGAGGGAAGGTGGGATTGGGAATGAGGGAGAGGGATACAGCTGGGATACAGAGTTAATAAAATGTAACCAGTAATAAAAATAAAAATAAATAATGAAAAACAATAAAAAAGATTACAGATGGGGGTGACTAGGAACAGCAGGTTATGGAATACCTGTGACATTAAATTAGAAAGAGGGCTATTTCACATAAGGAAGAGACCCATCAGGAAGGGAAGAAGACAGGAGAGGGTGGCGGGTATGGTAGTAGGAAACAAAAGTTTAATGACTAGTGTAAGAAAATGCCAAAATAAAATCCGTTACATTTTATTTTAAATTAAATATAATCTTTTAATTCTTTTCTTTAAAAACCTAATTTTTAAATTAATTACAGTTTATTCACTTTGTTGCACAGCTGCAGCCCCATCTTTCTTTCCCTTCCAACTTCACCCTCCCTTCTTCATCTCCTCCCAAACTCCTCCACAAGTCCACTGATAGGGGAGGTCCTTCTCCCCTTCCACCTGACCATAGCCTCTCAGGTCTCATCAGGACTGGCTGCATTGTCTTCCTTTGTGGCCTGATAAGGCTCCTCCCCATCCCCATTAGAGGGAGTGATCAAAGAGCCAGCCACTGAGGTCATGTCAGAGACAGTACCTGTTCTCCTTACTAGGAAACCCTCTGGAGACCGAGCTGCTATGGGCTACATCTGTGCAGCGGTTCTAGGTTATCTGCATGCATGATCCTAGGTTAGAGTATCAGTCTCAGAAAAGAACCCTGGGCCCAGATTTTTTGGTTCTGTGGCCTCCTTGTGGAGCTCCTGCCCCCTCAAGGTCTTTCTATCTTCCCCTTCTTTCATAAGATGCCCAGCACTCTGCCCAAAATTTGGCAATGAGCTCAGCCTCTGCTTTCATACACTGCTGAGTAGAGTCCTTCAGAGGCCCTCTGTGGTAGGTTCCTGTCCTGTTCCCTCTTTTCTCCCACTTCTGATGATTGTCCTGTTTGCCTTTCTGAATGAAGCTTGAGCATCTTACCCAGGGTCCTCTTTCTTGCTTAGCTTCTTTTAGGTGTACAGGTTCAAAAATAGTCTTGAAAAACAGGAAGAAGTAGTTAAGGTCATGATAAATACTGTTCCTTTGAACATGCCTTGTCTGGCAGGTAGTGGTTTAGTATGCAGGATCCAGCACTGGATAATACTATTGAGGTATTTTCCTTACTAGGGGCAAACATAACAACTTCTGGCACTATAAAGTCTAGTCAGGAACATTTTTTGGAAATTTTGATTTATCTATCTCCTTGGCCAAAATGTATAAAACCTTTATAAATAGAGTTGTATTGTATAGTTATGGTGGGTAACTAATGGCAAATGAAATAACCCTTATGTTTTGAAGAAAACTGAAGCCTCCCTGACATAGTTCATAGGGAGGTATCTGGTGGTTGGTGCTGGGGTACATTGTGTAAAGGTGTGTCTCTGCAAATTCAACTTTTGTTTGCTAATCTGGCAGAAAGCTAAGTGCTAGCCTATTAGCTAGCTTTTGCTATTGTTATTTCTATGGTCCATTACTGGTCTCATATTTTGTAAACATTCTTCCTTCCTAACTTGTTTATTTGATGTAATAAAGAGCTCTTGGCAAATAGCTGGTCAGAAAATGTATAGCTAGAAATTGGTTGAACATTCCCTTGATATCTGCTTTAGCTTTACCCCTGCACAGCTATCAACACTTGAATTTTTGACAAAGGAGCCAAAACCAAACCATGGAAAAAGAAGGCATATTCAACAAATGGTTCTGGTCTAACTGAATGTCTACACTTAGAAAAATACAAATAGATACATATTTATCACCCTACACAAAACTCAATTCAAGTTGATCAAAGACCTCAACATAAATCCAGATACAATGAATCTACTAGAAAAGAGAGTGGGGAAGATCCTTGAATTCATGGGCACAGGACACAACCCCCTGAACAGAACACCAGCAGCTCAGGTTGTAAGATCAACAATTAACAAATGGAACCTCTAACTACTGAAAAGCTTCTGTAAGGCAAAGTATACTGTCAATAGAATAAAATAGCAGTCGACAGACTGGAAAAAGATCTTCACCAATCCTACATCTGACAGAGGGCTAATAACCAAAGTATATAAGGAATTAAAAAAATTAAACACCAAAAAACCCCATAATAATCCAATTAAAAATGGGGTACAAAGCTAAACTCAAATCTCAACAGAAGAATCTCAAATGGTAGAGAAACACTTAAAGAAATGCTTAACTTCCTTAGTCATCAGGGAAATGCAAACCATAACAATGCTGAGATTCCATTTTACAATCATCATAATGCCTAAGATCAAAATCTCAAGTGACAAAACATGCTTGTGAGGATGTGTAGAAAGAAGAACACTCCTCAATTGTTAGTGGGTGTGCAAACTTGTACAACCACCTTGGAAATCAATCTCAAAATCTGAAATAGCTCTACCTCAAGACCTGCTATACCACTCCTAGGCATATACACAAAAGATGTTCCACTATACAAATAGGATATTTGCTCAACTATGTTCATAGCAGCATTAGTCATAAATGCCACAATCTGGAAACAACCTAAATGTACCTTAACTGAAGAATGGATAAATAAATTGTGGTAAATTTACACAATGGAATACTACTCAGTTATTAAAAACAAAGAAATTATGAAATTTGCAGGCAAATGGATGGAACTAGAAAAAGATCCTGAGTGAGGTAACCCAGCCCCAGAAAACCATACATGGTATGTCCTCATTTATATGTGTATTTTAGCCATCTAGTACAGGATAGACATAGTACAATTCACAAACCCAAAGAACATAAGTAACAAGGAGAACCCAAGGGAGGATGCTTAAATCTCACTCAGAAGCAGAAATAGACTAGACAACAGGAGGTGGCTAAAGAGAGGGAACAAGACAGGAGACTAGCAGAGCTGTCTGATAGGCTCTACCAAGCGGTGGATGGAAACAGATGCTAACGCTCACAGCCAAATATTGGATCAAGTGTAGAAAGTGTTTTGGAAAAGTGGGAAGAAGGAGCTCCACAAGAAGACCAACAGAGCCAATTAGCCAGGGCCCAGGGGGGCCTGTGGAGACTGAAGCACCAACCAAGGTCCATGTGTAGACTGAACATAGGCCCAGTTGTAGCAGATGGGCAGCTCAGATTTTTGTGGATCTGCTAGTAAATGAAGCATGGCCTATCTTTGAAGTGGACTTAGGAGATTAAAGATGTAGGGTTGCAAGCTCCAGGCCAACCAGGTTAGCTTAAAGTCACCCTATCTCAAAATAAGAAGTGAAAATGGCATTGACGATAAAGCTCAGCTACGTAGCCCTTGCCTAATGTGCTTGAGGCTAAAATTGAATCCTGAGCATTAAAAACATACTAAGGCAACTAATATTCAGGACCTCTCTCTGCTATTGCTTAGTAATTAATTACCTGCTCTTCAAAATTACTAACAAACAAACATAAATTACTGTAAACTTACTACGACAACTATATGGTGTTATTTATGACTTTCTTGTTTTTTCTCCATTGAATACTTAGGGTACATTTAGATCATTTAATATTATAAATGATTATTACAATGAGAACTAGGCACCAATATTTACTAAGTGTTCATCACTCAGTTGGTTCAGCAGTTTCTTTGTTCCTGTTTCAGTTTTTTTTTTCTCCTTCTTCTCTCCCTCTGCTTTGTTGCCTGAGTTCAGTCTTGTTAGTGCATTTGTGGAAGAGAGCCTTGTGAATACCAGCAGTGAAAGAATCTCTGTTAGTGAAATCAAGGCAGCTGCGTTCAGCGACCTTCACACTTTCCAGCCTAATCATCGTATAGCTTTAAAGAGGAACTTCTGACCTTTTCTTCTCTTAAATTGTGTTTCTATGGCAACATTACTTCCCAACTTTCTATCTATATAGCATTTGTTACTCTGTCTCCTACTTATCATTTGTTTTTTTTTTCTTTTACCAGGGGAGAGCGCAAACGCAGTCCCCCACTACCACAAATTATGCAGTAGAGTTTCCCCGTATTTGGGGAAGTCGCAGGGGTCAGCACATCCGGAGTGCAATGGATAAGCCTCGCCCTGGGAAAACCACCTTCATGATCATGGTATCTCCCCTGCCAGGTAAGTATTCATTTGTTATTTTTTTAAAAAATTATCTGCCCATTACTGTGATGTTCCTTTTTGCCTAAATTCTGGTTTGGCAGCTGAAAATTGTGGCCCCCATTTTAACACTATGTCCACATAATTAGAGGAGTCATAGTTATGCTAATGTTGATAAATCTCCACTCTCTTCTCAGAGTTCTTCATTAATGAAAAGTGTCTTTTTTAAGTTCCCTTCAAGACCCTGTAATTTGTGTCTAGCTCAGTTTATTCTCAGATGTTTTGAAAGTCTGTGTTGGTACTAACTCATCACCACCCTCTTGTCATTGTTACTAAGAAACAAAACTCTTGTCATAGGGTTTAAATTTTAACTCTTAGAAAAATTACTTTCTGCTGAGTATCCTTCTCTTTTCTACAAAATTTCATCCCTGCTCTAGCTGTTAAAAGTATAAACAGCTCTACATTTCCAACACTCTCCTTTTCCTTGTAAAGGCATGTGATGCTGACACTTCATTTCTAATTAGCTGCTCACCCTGCAGGTCTGACTAAGTGACTTTGCATGACCAAAGGTCACCAACTTTTATAGGAGTTACCCTATTAACCATAACCATATATTCTAAATATGTCTAATACATTATCCACAGACATTACAGATTCCACTGTGTACAAAATGTGCCCTCCCCCAGAGAGCAACTGGAAGCATTGAAAAGTGAGAGCCCAGTTCTTTATAGGCCCCTGAAGACTACTTATTTTGATACTTGTCATCCCAGATGGAGCCTTCAACATTAGAAGCCTGAAAAGTAAACATATGAGTAACTAGTTCATTATTTAAAATAGAGTGAAGGGGCTGGAAAGAAAGCTCAGTGCTTACAGTACAAATTCTTTCAGAAGAGCTCAATTCAGCTTCCAGTGCCCACATCACACGGCTCACAATGACCTGTGATTAGAAACCACCTTCTAGGGCATATTCACAAACCCACACACAGACATATAATTCAGGATAAGTCTTTTAAAATGTAATTATTAGCTTATGTTACCAACACCAAACTACCAAATCATTACATATTTGAACATATGACAAATTTCACGTTTTTATTTAGTCAGATACCTTAGCATGTTTCATTGTGTTGGACTCGTATATGTGGCCTAGTGTGACAAGGTGTCACTTATAAAATATATTTCCCTGATACTTGGAGAAATTTGCATTATGTTATTATTAATGTGATTGGCTCTGTTCGTGATGCTTTTGTATTTGAAGCAACATATTTTCTGTGTGCATAACAGTAATGAAGATTAGACATTATTATGGTGTTACATTCGAGGAGATAAAATGCCCTATTGGTCTTGGGAAAGAAGGGAAATACAAACATGACAATTACTTCATTACAGAGGTGGGGATGGTGGGGCTACAGTTATGTCAAGAGGTGGAAATATTATTACAGTCTTTTAAGCAGGCCAATTTCCCCACCCTTTGTCCATTTAGAGGTTATTTCTGTTTTATAGTTATAAGCTTTGGCTGCATCATTGAGTTCAGGGCCAGGTGCTGTTATGAGAATGACTGGCTTTGGCCATTGTTGGTTGTAGTCTGATACAATTGGCCCACAAGTTTCCCATAGGAAAAATAAGGCTCCCTTCAATTCTGTGCTCATTAACCACACCTTCCTATGTCACCATTGCTCAGTGTGCTATCATGTAATTATGTGTGGCTTTTACCTCTCGGGCATTCAACAGTCAGGATTTTGCTGCCATTATGCTATGTTTTATTGTAAGGTGTTTTTTACCTTAAAGAAAATATTTTCTTTGTCTTGTATACTTTAAATGCTTAATTATAATTCAGGTAAAAATGGGGGGTTACCTTTTTTCTTTTCATTGTTTTTTAAAATATATCTCAGTTTATTCAGTTTACATCCCAAGGGTATCCCCTCCCTCTTCTCCTCCCAGTTGCCCCTTCCTGTTCCTTTCTCCCTTTTCCTTAAGAAAAAAGGAAAGGCTCCTTACCCCCTTATCAACCTCCCCCAGCACATCAAGGCACAGCAGGACTGGACTAAGCATATCTACATTTCCTGAGGCCAGGCAAAGCAGCCCTGCCAGGGCTAAGTGATCTAAAAGCAGGCAACAGAGTCCATGTTAGAAACATGGACCCTTTACTTGCCAGGTATCCCATATGAAGAGGAAGCTGCCCATGTGTCCAGGGGGCCTAGGTCCAAACTAAGCATGCTTTTCGTTGATGTCTCAGTCTCTGAAAGTCCCCATGGGATTGGGTTAGCTGTCTCTGTTGGTCTTCTTGTGAGGTTCCTGGCCCCTCCAGGTCCTTCCATCTTTCCTCCAACACTTCCACAGGACCCCTGAAGCCCCACTCCATGCTTAGCTGCAAGTCCCAACATCTGTCCAGGTCTGCTGCTGGCTGGAGCCTCTGAGGCGATAGATAACTTAAGCTTCTTGTCTGAAAGCATGGCAGAGTATCATTATTAGTGTCAGGGGCTGGCTCCCTACCTTGGGGTGAGGCTCAGGTTGGCTCAATTATTGATTGGACTTTCCCCCAATCTTTGTTCCCTTGTTATCCCTGCACTTCTTGTAGACAGAGTAATTTTTGGATGACAGGTTTTGTCAGTGGGTTGTTATTCCCCTCCCTCCTTTAGTCCTGCCTGGTTAGGAGGTGGTCACTTCTGTCTTCATGTCCTCTCCTGTTACGAGTCACATACATAAGCCTACCTTGTTGCAGACCTCCAGCTTGACAAAGAAATGGCCCCCACCTCAGTTTCCCTTCTTGTTCCCAGCCCTCACACCTCCTACTCCCATTCTCCTGACATCAGATCGCCACCTTTGTTTCCCTCCCCATTCCATCTCTTGCCCAATTCCCCTTCTTCATCAATTCTGCTGCATATTCTAATTCCTCTTCTGCATAACATTCCACCACCCAACTTTAGGGTGTTCTCATTACTTAGCTTTTTGGGGTCTGTGGATTGCAGTACGTTTATCCTGTACTATAAATCTAATATATGCTTATAAGTAAGTACATACCATGTGCTTCTTTTTGGGTCTGGGTTACCTCACACAGGATGATCATTTCTAGTTCCATCCATTTGCCTGCAAATTTCATGATTTCTTTGCTTTTAATAGCTGAGTAGTTTTCCATTGTGTAAATTTACCACAATTTCCTTATCCATTCTTCTATTGAGACACCTTTGTTGTTTCCAGTTTCTGACTATTAAGAATAAAGCTGCTATGAACATGGTTGAGCAAATGTCCTTGTTGTATACTTGAACATATTTTATATATATGCCTAGGAGTGGTGTAGCTGGATCTTGAGGAAGCACTAGTCCTAATTGTCTGAGAAAGCATCAGATTTATAGTCAGAGAGATTGTGCAAGTTTGCACTCCCACCAGCAATGGAGGGGTGATGTAGTTTCAGTGCAATTCCCCCTCAAAATTCCAATGAAATTCTTTACAGACCTAGAGAGAACAACCATTAACTTCATATGGAAAAATGAAAGAGCCAGGATAGCCAAAACAATTCTGTACAATAAAATAACTTCTGGTGGTATCAATATCCCTTATTTCAAGCTGCACTATAGAGCAGTAGTAATAAAAACTGCATGGAATTGGCATAGAAACAAACAGGTTGATTAATGGAACTGAATCAAAGACCCAGAAATAAACCCACACTCCTACTGGCACTTGAGTTTTGACAAAGAAGCTAAAACCGTACAATGGAAAAAAAAAGGAAGCATCTTCAACAAATGGTGCTAGTCTAACTGGATGTCTGCATGTAAAAAAAATGAAAATAGATTCATATTTATCACCCTGCACAAAACTCAAGTCCAAGTGGATCAAAGATCTTGACATAAAACCAGAGACTCTAAAGGTACTCGAAGACAAAGTGGGGGAGAGTCTGGAACTCGTTGGCATAGGAGACAACTTTCTGAACAGAATACCAACAGCACAGGCTCTAAGATCAACAATAAATAAATGAGATCTCATGACACTCAAAGTAAACTGCCCAAAGAACAAAAAGGCAGCCTACAGATTGGGAAATATCTTCACCAACCCGACATCAGACCTTATTTTCTCAACAGTTTTATGGTAACTGAGTAGAAAATGAATGCATTCTTTTGAAAAATTCTAAAAGTAAGCAAAAATAGAATTTATTTTTCTTTCTGTTTGTTCTTAGAAATAAAAATATTTCGGAGATTAAAAAAACAACTATCCAAAGTAGAAATAATACTGGAACCTGCAACATCTACATATATCTACTCTCTTGTCACTCATCACTCTACAGTTTACGTTAGTAGTGATGATTTAGATCAAATATCTAGGTTAATCTGGAGGGCTTATTTTGGCTTGTTTTACTAGACATTAGGTCCACTCAGAAATAAAGTATTGCCCTCCTCCAGTTTCTCTTTTTGTTTTACCCATTGGAGCAACATTACCTTTCATTCCCATCAATGAGACACGCAGATCATTTATTTTTAAGAATATTGGAAAGAAATTCAATATTCAAAATTCAGTTGGTTTTTTATTGATTTAAAAGATATTTTAATAAAATAAGTCATTATTGTATTGTATTGTAGGCTTTCGAAGTTCTAGAATTATGCTAGTTCTCTTCTAGCTTTCTGCCTCCAGGCTAGCTGCCATATGAAAAATTGTTGCCATGTGCTACTGCTGCCTTCCTTCCCATGGTGGACTTCTGAAAAACATGAGATAAAGTAAAGCTTGTTTCCTTCAAATTTCTTGTGTCATGTATTTTGTCAGAACAATGAGAAAAGTGAGTAAAATGTTCATTTCTCAAATACTGTCATGGCTAGTTTTCAGTCAACTTGACACAGGCTAGAACCATTAGAAGAGACCCTCAATTGAGAAAATGCCTCCATAATATTCATCTGGAGGGAAGCCTTTCAGGAATTTTCTTAATCGCCCATTTATGGGTAAGGGTTTCAGGCCATTGTGGCTGGGACCACCTCTAGTTGGCTTCATAAAGAAAATAGAATGAATGAGCAAGCCACGTGGAGCCAGCCAGTAAGAACAACCACGTACAGTATCTTCACCAGCTCCTGCCTCCAGGTTCCTGCCTTTTTTGAGTTTCTGTCCTAACTTCTTTCAATGATGAACAGCAACATAGAAGTATATGCTGGATAAACCCTTTCCTCCCCAACATGCTTTTGGTCATAGTGTTTCTTCCCAGCAATAGGAACCCCAACTAAAGACGCTTACCATTGTTCTGTACATTTTAAAGCCTATATTATTATTAACTATAACCACCAGGCTCTGAAATAATTAACTAAAATTTATCTCTCCTATTTAGAAAAAAAAATTAACACTAGGAGTAAATGAAAATCTTTCAGTCATTGTTGTAAATCTTAATAATGAGAATAATAAAATATTTCAAAAAAGATCAGTGTATGAATGATATCCTCTACTAAATTTGGCATAAAATTTTAGCTTTCTTGTAATGTCATTATAGTTTCATTAACAATGTAATAATGTTAATAAAATTAGTAATTGTAGTAATGATACTTTTAGTATTTGGGAAATAATTGATCGTTTGTAGATAATTGTGCAGTTTTTGAGGATAATAAAAATTTTACCTCAAAGCAGGCTAAAATTATAAATGTTTTGAATTTTGTCTTTACAGGTATTATCAACTGATAGCTATAGCACCTTACTGAGGGATCAAATAATATAATTCCTAGGAGGAATCATAGTCTACATTCAAAGATTTGGCCTACAAAGCTGCAAACAGTGCATGGGTGACATGTCACCTACGGTGTTTTTATTGTAGGAGCTCTTCTGGCCAGGCATGGCTTCCTAATATCTTTCACACATTTATCTTGGGTGATAGTGATCTTTATAATTCCCTCCCCTAAGTCTTGGCATGTGCCCTGTGACACTCTTTGTGCAGTGTTTTCATAACTTGACCTAAAATAATTTCCCTTTGTCAAAAGGCTGTTGAAAAGCACATTTGAGTTCCAGTTCTACACGTTGTTTGAATCTGTGTCTTATCTTCCTTTTGGCCTTTCCCATTAGGTTTCATAATTATTTAATAAAGTCTCTGGGTTTAGTCATTCATAAATGGAAATAACACCTATCTTTTATTATTTTTAACTTTACATCTTTACTCACTTTTGTTGTATAAGTGTTTTGCCTTGCTTGTATGTTTGTTTGCTATGTGTGTGCTTTGTCCCTATGGAGGTCAGAGGAGGGTATCAAATAACCTAAAACAGGAGTTTCAGGCAGCTATGAATCACTTAGTGGGTGCTAGAAATTGAACCCAAATCCTCTTAACCACTGAGCCATATTTATAGTCATCCACCCCAGAAACCATACCCATCTTTTGAAATTTCACCCTGTTAAGTAAGTGGAGTATAAAAATTTAAAGACTTAAATTGATACATACAACCTGATGAACTAGGTAGATATGTCTTCTGAAGGAAGGAACTACTGCCTAGTCCTTGATAGGAATTATTCTAGAACATTAGAGTACCTGTTTGTACATCACTGAGGTTTGTGCTTCATAGCAATGACTCACGATAAGAGTGCAGGTGCACAAGTTATATTTGCTTCAGCTCCACATGTCATTTGATGAGCTTTCTTCATAGGGTTGTCCTCGTCTAGTTAGGAAAGACAATGACTTACTGTTTTCTCTGGGTCTCTCAGACAGGCTATGGATCTTTTTGGGAATTTGGGGAAGGTAATAGCCAATACAGATCTATGATCTCTCAAGTTCTGTAGGCAAATCATCAAGATAAAATTCTAGGCTTATTTCTCTAATTTCTAGGATCCATTCTTGCTGCACAATATTAGCCCTGTCTTATTGCAGAGAAATTTTTTTAAATAGAAAGCTATAATTTCTTAAAGACAAAAATTTATAGTGAAAAAATCCAATAATTGTTTTCATGGACTCATTTGATTCTACCTCCCTGTTGCCTACATTCTCCATCCTCTTCTGCACAAGTCTAGATCCCTCTTACTGTTGCAGCAAGCTTCCTGGTTTGATTGCTGAGTGTGCTGATTGCAGGCCTATAGTCAGACCCAGGCCATTGCCTGTTGAGAGACTTCTAAATGTGCATACAACTAGAGAAAAATCTTACAAGCCTTATGAGTTCCCAATGTGCTCACTTCTGTGTCCACTGTGTAGCAGGAAACTTACCAGAGTATGTTTATCAGGCTTAATCCCCCTCCCTAGTATGAGACACTTTTTATCAACAAGGAATTTTATGTTTTGAAGCAACCTTTTGGTCGTTGAACAGCAATCAGCAAGAAATGCACACCAGAAAACACAGGCTTCAAAACCATGCCAGACAGAGACATTCTCAAAATGCATTTTGCACTTTCACTACTGAACTAGTGAAAATGTTACAGTTAAGAATTATAGGAGATGACAGCCTCTGCTGGACAAATAGCCTCAGGAGAAATAGGTGAGGTCCTCGGTGTCCTTTCCATTTACAACAACTAGTCATCATTTGCAAAAATGTAGCCAGAGAATGACTTCCTGCCATTATTAGTATTCTTTAAGAATTTATGAAATTATAATTATATATAGGTTAATAATATATTAAATTTAATAATTACTCAGAATTTTATGTAAATAGGATTTTAAATTAACACATGGAAAGGTTAAAATCACCAACCCATATCTCTATCCTGTCTCCAATATGGAGACTGAATTGGGTATACCTCTTCCACATTCCTGATTTTGTGCTAAAGTCCTAAGCTTGGAACTTAAAAAATGGCACTCTTTTCAAAGAGTTTCTACAGAGATGACAAAGTCAAGCTGCGTCATATAGATAGTCCCATCCAAATATGTCTGATGTCTTATTAAAAGTAGCTATCTGAACAGATCAGGAACAGAGGAATAATGCCCTATAAAGAGACTTCAAGAGAAGTCAGCCAAATATACACCACCCTTCTGACTTCATGACTTTGACCTGTAAGTTTCTAGGACTTTGAAATTATATTTGACATGTCAGACTCCAGAACTTTGAAATAACATATTTGTATAGTTTGAATCTTCTATATCTATTGAGATTTGTTACAGTAGACATCATTTACTAATACAGCTTCCTATATTAGTTCTCCTTCCTCCAATCTATTCCAAACATACACTCCCCATGTTTCTTAAGCAATTCTCAGGCTACAGTTTTTTTTATATAAATTTATTTATTTTTATATCAATCACAGGTTAGGTTTTTTGCATCCCATGCGTAGACCCTCCCTCATTCCCTCCCACCCTCCCCAATCCTCCCTCATCTCCTCCCTGCCCCCTCCAAGTCCACCAATGGGGGAGGATCTCCTCCCCTTCCTTCTGACCCTAGATAATCTTGTCTCCTCAGGGCTGGCTGCAATGTCCTCCCCTGGGATCTAGCCAGGCTGTTACTCCCTGGCATGTATGGGGGAGGGTCAAAGAGTCAGCTATCAAGTTCAAGACTGAAACAGTCCCTGTTTCCCTTACTAGGGCCTTCAGTTCGACACTGAGCTATCATGGGCCACATCTGAGCAGGGGTTCTAGGCCATATCCGGATATGGTCCTTGGTTGGAGAAACTGTCTCATATAAGACCCCTGTGCCCTGCTCAGTTTGATCTTTATGGAGCTCTTGTTCTCCCCAAGTCTTACTAACTTCCCCTATTTTTATTACTACTTCCCGCCCTCTGCCAAGGGCTTAATTGGGAGTCTTAATATCTGCTTTGATACTATACTGATGCTTTGATACTTTGATGCTATACTGATTCTTTCATAGGTCCTCTTTCGTCTGCTCCTGTCCTGTTGCTTGTTTTCTCCTCCATTCAATGTCCATCCTATTAGTTCATCTAAATGAGCATTGATCATACCAACCTGGGTCCTCCTTCTTGTATATCTTCCCTAGGTGTGTAGATTTCAGCATGACCTTCCTATCCTATAAGTCATATAAGTGAGTATATACCATATATTTCTTTCTGCTTTAGGGATACCTCACTTAGGATGATCATTTCCAGGTCCCACCATTTGCCTGCGAATTTCATGATTTCCTCCTTTTTAATTGCTGAGTAGTATTCCATTGTGTAAAAGTACCACAATTTCTGTATACATTCCTCAACTGAGGGACATCTGGGTTGTTTCCAGGTTCTGGCTATTACAAATAAAGCAACCACGAACATGGTTGAGCAAATGTCCTTGTTGTGTACTTGAGCATCTTTTGGATATATGCCTAAGAGTGGTATAGCTGGGTCTTGAGGAATCACTATTCCTAATTGTCTAAGAAAGTGCCAAATTGATTTCCAGAGTGGTTGTACAAGTTTGCATTCCCACCA
>CM053760.1:34694403-34721210 GCA_028658305.1 Pachyuromys duprasi | reverse complement strand
CCTTGGCATGCTCCTGTCCTGTTGCTTGTTTTCTCCTCCACTCACTGTCCATCCCAGTTTACACAATGGGTTAGCTTCACAAGGAGGTGAGACAGAGTTGTGATTTCAAACAAGCTCTCCCACCTGCTGTCACAAAACAAAAGGCGAATGGACTTGTAAATTCTTTCCTGACTCCAGGGGAAAAGGCCTGGTAGAGAAGCCTGTCTTCCAAGCTGAGACTTGAATTTCAAAGCAGCCGCCAAAAGCTGCTGTGATGCAGCTCCTGACAATCCACCAGACCTTGGAGGAGGAAATAATTTATATGTTCTATAAATGTCTGAGAATTTTGCAGTCTCTTATTCTCTGCACATTGACCAGCTGTGGTCTCTGTGTTGATGGGCATCTACTTCAAACAGAAGCTTGTTCTGTTGAAGGATGAAAGATACATTAACATATTATAATAATAAGTCATTGGAATTGGATTACTATTATGTCTGTGTAGCAAAATAATCGTAGTGGGTTCTCTCCTAAAATGTTCACACGTACATATATGAAATGAAAACCTCTTTATACATAAAAATTACTTTTTAAATATTTAAAAATTATGTTAACTATCTTAAAGTTGGTAGGAGATTATGGCTTCCAAAGGGGTACTTAGAATCCCCTTTAGAAGTCGCTGCTGAGACTACCCTAGATAAGGCCACATAATGTGGTGATAAAAAGTCTGGGTCTGGACTTCGTGAAGATGTCGAGTGATGAAAAACTATCTTACTGAAACAGAAAAATGTTTACAACTCATTCTTCAAATTCTACAACTGCTGAATATGAGTATTGAGAAGAATTACTGAGATAATCACTATGACACTTTGACTAATGTGTGGATCAAAGAGAACAATAAATATACAGCAGTTGTTATCATCTCCCAAAGTATTTATTCAAAATAACTGTAATTTATAAAATAATAGACCATAGAGGAGTCAGTAGCTAAAGGAAGGTTATGAAAAAAGTCCATAACCTTCCTTTAAAAAAATGAACTAGCTCATGCATAACATCCCAAATGTTAAGACATTTTCAGCATCAGAGGTAAATTGAGGACAAATATATTGATATTAAAATCTGGAGAAAATGCTACAAAAATAAATTGTTAGTTTTCCCCATTACATTCACTGAGTTGGAACGTCTGCTTTCATGATTAAAAATAAACTCATTTCCTTACACAATACATTTTAATGCAACACCAAGAGTTGAGAAAAATAATTGATTCAGGTTCCAGTTAATCTCATAAGTAAATTTTATAAAGTAGTTTCTAAATGAGAGCACATTCCCTGAAGAAGGAACACTCAGCTATACTTGGAAGAGCGAGATAGAGACAGCTAAAGAGATGTGGTGAGGGTATTGTGGGGAATTTGGCAGGTGCCTTGAATTTTTTTCTAATGTTTTTTTTTGTGTCAATATTATAATATGGCTTAGAATAACACTTCCTACAAGATTATACTTTGATGACTTAAAAAAAATTGGCCCACAATGCTTTCTCAAGATACTAAAAATGGAATGCAGAGGCAACCATTTAGGGCCACAGACCTTCAGGAAGCAATGACCAGAATTTGAGCAAAATTTTTGGAGATTCTAGAGTCAGATATCTTCTTCAACCAGAGCTGTGGCCTATAACAGTTTTGCTCTGCCATTTTGAAATACAGAAGCTTTATTTTTCAGATTGCATTTTCAGGTTTATGACCTTTGATCATAAACTTGTCTTGGTGTCCCAATTTAGACATTACGGATTCTTAATTTACTTCATTTGCTGTATTTGCTACTTTGAATTGCTGGCCTCATAATTTCCAACTGTAAGCAAACTGACCCTCCACAAGTGTGTTTTGTAATTTTTCTACTGCTTGATGAATTGCTTGGCAGGTAATGGCATATGAACAATTAGCATAGAAATTGTAACGACTTTGAATAATGATCATATTGTACTGATTATATTCAAAACACATATGAGACTTGTGGGCATTTAAACGAAAGTGAATATTTAAGTCCCTTTTTACTCTATTCGACCCAGTTATTTGGATTTTCATTCATTTTGCTATAGTTACTGTGTGATTGATGCACTAATTTGCTAAATGTAAAACTAAAATGTTTAATATTTATCACAGTTTAAAATTATGAAATTGGCTTGCCACAATAACGTATGCTTATACTGAAGAAAGAAACAACCCCCCCCAACTGTGCCAGGGCAAGGACATAAATATTATAGTCAGAACTGCAAGAACTATTACCTCATCCATTTGCTGTATCCCAGTTCCCTCAAGATGATGTCCTGAGGTTCTTGTATGTATGTGTTAGTGTAGTAACTGGAGCCAGGGGGAAGATTCGCTTAAAGTAATATGTATTGAGGTTTCCTTAACTGCTATTGCCATTTACCTGGCTGTTTTCAGTCTCTTACAAGGATCTGGAGTAGTATTGACCTGATCCATTCTCTAGCAAATCAGACATATCTAACTCTAAGAAGGATTTATGTGGGCATTAGCAGTTAAGTCAGTGATAAACAAGCTACAATTGGTAGAACAACAGATGTCAGATACAGAAGAAGGGACAGGAGTAGGCCATGTAGATCTCTCTAAGAAAAGGAAATATATTAGATAGTTATTGATAGATGGGGGCAAGGTTTGAATGGGAGGATCTACTCCACTGATCCACGAGAAGGGGAAGGGAGAAAAGGACAAGAGAAGGAATACAGGGAGAGACAGCTGAAATAAAGAGCCATTTAGTGGTAAGTATAGAAACCTAACACAGAAAAACCATATATATATATATATATATATATATATATATATATATATATATATATATATGAAAGCATCATAAATATACATATATATATACATATATATGTTTATATATGTAAACATCAAGCCAACCGTAAACTTTTTGACCTGCAATTGTATCCTACTTGCAAGATATACTAAGACAATGTTGGCACAAAGCTTGTGGAATATAAGCAATTATAACCAATATCTGATTTGATTTAAGGGCCACTCAATCACAATATGAAACCCATACCTAATACTACCTGAGCAATCAAGAATCTGAGACTAAGGAGTCAAAAAACAGAGGACAAAACCAAAACGACTGTTCTTAAAACAAAAACTAGCAATACAATGCTTTCTAAAGATGTCCTGTTGTATTAGTACATCAGTTCCTTGCTCAGCCACCATCAGAGGAGATTCCTCTTGCAGCAGAGGGGAGCAAATACAGAGTCATTTTTGTACAGGTAGATGTTTCAGAAGTTACCATCGCAAAACTATCAATAAAATAAAGCTGCAGTCTTGGTATAGCTGATGATACATAATGATATTAATACCAATTAACTGAAAGAACTAAACTTGCACAATTGTTCCACATTAAAAGAAAATGCTCACTGAAATGTGCATGAAATTTATTTTTATTCATGAAATCAGAAAGTTGTGCTGTGATAAATTATAAATAAATGAATGTAACAGAATCAACAATGCTGTCTAAAAATGCATGTCACAGTAGCAATTGTAAATATGGATATCATGTTTTAAATTGCCCTGAGTCTAAAACTATTCTATTCAAAAGTTTAATTAAGTTACAATGCTTAAATTTTTTGGGAGAAAAAGATTTTAGAATTTGAAGATGAGATTATGGTATGATGTAGATTTATATTTCAGCAAGGTGTTTTCTACATCTCCTATGTAAAGTGCCCAAATCAAAAGGGTTATTTAAAAATTATTGTGCAAAACTGTGTATTTGTGATACTTTTATTGGACTCTACATGTCTAATGAGGCAAGAATCATGCTTTTGTAATGTTCTCACTCAAGAAAGGGCCAGAAAGATGGCTCAAAGGAAAAGCAACAAAAACAAAAAACCTCTTGCATGAGGTCCAATGACCTGAGTTCACTGCCAATGAACCACAAAAAAGAAGAAAACCAACTCTTGCAAGTAATCCCCTGAATAAATGCATGCATGCAAAAATTATTATAAAAAAGCAATTTCTTGAAAAGGAGAATAGAATATTTTGAAGGAAAAATTGAAAATTTTTTCATAAAACCTCTCTATCCACATTGACCTTGGGTCATTTATGAACAGTTAAATGCCATAAGAATGGGGGGAAATCTAAAAATTATGAAGAGTATAATGAACCAAGAACAATGTGATGTGTATCTTTATGCCTTTAAATAAATGAATTAGTATCCTTAATATTGTATCACTTTAGAACATCAAAACAAAACAGAAAAAATTAGAACACTTCTGTACCTTAGAAATTGCATTTTTTGGAAAGGGGTACTTGGGATTTAGCTCATGGTAGAATGTTTTTGTTTAATTTATTTTTTATTAATTACACTTTATTCACTTTGTAACCCCCCTGTAGTTCTCTCCCACCCCTTCCCAACCTACCTCTTCCTCCCCCTTCTCCACACATGCCCCTCCCCAAGTCCACTGATAGGGGAGGTCTTCTTTTCCTTCCTTCTGATCCTAGTCTATTAGGTCTCATCAGGAGTGGCTGCATTGTCTTCCTTTGTGGCTTGGTAAGGCTGCTCCCCCCTCAGGGGGAGGTGATTAAAGAGCAGGGCAATCAGTTCATTTCAGAGACAGTCCCTGTTCCCATTACGATGTAACCCACTTGGAGGCTGAACTGCTATGGGCTACATCTGTGCAGGGGTTCTAGGTTATCTCCATGCATGCTACTTGGTTAGAGTATCACTCTCAGGAAAGACCCCTGTGCTCAGACTTTTGGTTCCGTTGCCCTCCTTGTGGAGCTTCTGTCCTCTCTAGATCTTACTATTTCCCACTTCTTTCATAAAATTCCCTGCATTCTGCCCAAACTATGGGCATAAGTCTTATAATCTGCTTTGATAGTCTGCAGGGCAGAGCCTTTCAGAGGCCCTCTATGAAAGGCTCCTGACTTGTTCCCTGTTTTCTCTATCTTCTGATGGCCATTCTCTTTGCTTTTCTGGATGGGGATTGAGCATTTTAGCGAGAGTCCTCCTCTTGATTAGTTTCTTTAGGTGTACAGATTTTAGTAGGTTTATCCTGTATTATATGTCTGTAGGAGTGAGTATATACCGTGTGTGTCTTTCTGCTTCTGGGATAGCTCACTCAGGATGATCCTTTCCAGTTCCAACCATTTACTTGCAAATTTCATGAATTCCTTGTGTTTTTTTATTGTTGAGTAGTAATCCACTGTGTAGATGTACCACAATTTTTATATCCATTCCTCAGTTGAGGGACATCAGGGTTGTTTCCAGCTTCTGGCTATTACAAATAAAGCTATAAACATGGTTGAGCAAATGTCCTTATCGTGCACTTGAGCCTCTTTTGGATATATGCCTAGGAGTGGTATAGCTGGATCTTGAGGAAGTGCTATTCCTAGTTGTCTGAGAAAGCCCCAGATTGATTTCCAGAGTGGTTGTACAAATTTACATTCCATTCAGCAGTGGAGGAGGGTTCCCCTTTCTCCACAACCTCTCCAGCATTTGTTGTCACTTGAGCTTTTGATCTTAGCCATTATGATGGGTGTAAGGTGAAATCTCAGGGTAGTTTTGATTTGCATTTTCCTGATGAATAAGGATGTTGAGCATTTCTTTAAGTGTTTCTCTGCCATTCGATATTAGAGAATTCTCTTTTTAGCTCTGTTCCCCATTTATTAACTGGATTACTTGTTTGCTGCTTTTTAACTTGTTGAGTTCTTTATATATACTGAATATTAGCCCTCTGTCAGATATAGGGTTGGTGAAGATTCTTTCCCAATCTGTAGGTAGTCATTTTGTTTTGATGACAGTGTCCTTTACTTTACAGAAACTTTTCAGTTTCATGAGGTCCCATTTATTCATTGTTGCTCTTAGAGACTGTGCTGTTGGTTTTCTGTTCAAGAAGTTGTCTCCTGTGCCAATGAGTTCAAGGCTCTTCCCCACTTTTTCTTCTAACAGGTTTAGTATGTCTGTTTTTATATTGAGGTCTTTTATCCACTTGGACTTTATTTTGTACAAGGTGATAAGTATGGATTTATTTGCATTTTTCTATATGTAGGCATCCAGTTAGACCAGCACCATTTGTTGAAGATGCTATCTTTTCCCATTTTATGGTTTTGACATGTTTGTCAAAAATCAGGTGTCCATAAGTGTGTGGTTTTTTTTTCTGGGTCTTCTATTTGATTCCATTGATCCACGATTCTGTTTCTATGCCAGTACCATGCAGTTTTTATTACTGTTACTCTATAGTACAGCTTGAGATCATGGATTACTATACCTCCAGAAGATCTTTTATTATAGAGGATTGTTTTAGCAATCCTGGGTTTCTAGGTATTCCATATGAAGTTGATAATTTTGCTTTCAAGGTCTGTAAAGAATTGTATTGTTAATTTGATGGGAATTGCATTGAATCTGTAGATTGCTTTTCATAAGAGGGCCATTTTTACTATGTTAATCCTGCCAAGCCATGAGCATGGGAGATCTTTCCATTTTCTGATATCTTCTTCTAATTCTTTCTTCAGAGACTTGATATTTTTTTTCATACAAGTCTTTGAGTTCTTGGTTAGGATCAGACCAAGGTACTTTATGTCTTTTGTGGCTATTGTGAAGGGTGTTGTTTCCCTAATTTCTTTCTCAGCCCTATTGTCTTTTATATACAGGAGGGCTATTGATTTTTTAAGTTAATTTTGTATCTAGCCACTTTGCTGAAGGTGTTTATAGGCTCTAGGAGTTCCTTGGTTTAATTTTTGGGGTCACTCAGGTATACTGCCATATCATCTGCAAATAGTGATACTCTGACTTCTTCCTTTCTGATTTGTGTCCCCTTGATCTCTTTTAATTGTCTTATTGCTCTAGCAAGGACTTCAAGATCTATGTCGAAGAGATATGGAGAGAGTGGACAGCCTTGCCTTGTCCCTCATTTCAGTGGGATTGATTTAAATTTTTCTCCATTTATTTTGCTGTCGGCTATAGGCTTGCTGTGTATTACCTTTACTATGTTTAGGTATGTTCCTTTTACCCCTGTTCTCTCCAATACTTTAAACATGAATGGATGTTGGATTTTGTCAAATGCTTTTTCAGCATCTAAGGAGATTATCATATGTTTTTGTTTTCTTTCAGTTTGTTTATATGGTGGATCACATTGATGGATTTCCATATATTGAACCACCCCTGCATACCTGGAATGAAGCTTACTTGGTCATAGTGAATGATTTTTTTATGTGTTCTTGGATTCAGTTTGCAAGTATTTTGTTGAGTATTTTTGCATTGATGTTCATAAGGGAGATTGGCCTGAAATTCTTTCTTTGTTGGATCTTTGTGAGGTTTAGTTACCAAAGTGACTGTGGCTTCATAGAATGAGTTTGGCAGTATTCCTTCTGTTTCTGTTTTTTGGAATAATTTGAAGGGAAGTGGAGTTAGCTCTTCTTTGAAGGTCTGGTATGATTCTGTGCTGAAACCTTCTGGTCCTGGGCTTTTTTTGGATGGGAGGCTTTTAATGACTGCTTCTATTTCCTTTGGGGATATAGGACTATTTAATTGATTTACCTGGTCTTGGTTCAGCTTTGGTAAGTGGAATTGATCCAGAAAAATTCCCATTTCATTTAGATTTTCAAATTTTGTGGCATATATACTTTTGAAATAAGTCCTAATGATTGTTCGGATTTCCTCAGGGTCTGTTGTTATGTCCCTCTTTTCATTTCTGATTTTGTTGATTTGAATAATATCTCTTTGCCTTTTAGTTAGTTTGGCTAAGGGTTTGTCTGTTTTGTTGATTTTCTCAAAGAATCAGCTCTTGGTTTCATTAATTCTTTGAATTGTTTTATTTGTTTCTAATTTATTGATTTCGGCCCTGACTTTTATTATTTCCTGCTGTCTACTCCTCTTTGGTGTATCTGCTTCTTCTTCCCACCTCCCCCCCCCCCCCAGGGCTCTTAGGTGAGCCATTAAGTTGCTTGTATGAGATGTCTCAAATTTCTTCCTGAAGGCACTTAGTGCTATGAACTTTCCTCTTACACTGCTTTCATCGTGTCTCATAAGTTTGAGTATGTTGTGCCTTCATTTTCATTGAATTCTAGGATGTCTTTAATTTCTTCCCTGACCCAGCTGTCTTTGAGTAGCAAGTTGTTCAGTTTCCGTGTGTGTGTAGGCTTTTTGTTATTTCTGTTGCCTTTGAAATCCAGCTTTAGTCCACGGTGGTCAGATAGGATACAATGGATTATTTCAATCTTTTTGTATTTGTTGAGACTTGTTTTGTGACCAACTATATGGTCTATTTTGGAGAAGGTTCCATGTGGTGCTGAGAAGAAGGTAAATTCTTTTGTGTATGGGCAAAAGGTTCTGTAGATGTATGTTGGTCCATTTGATTCATGACCTCTGTTAGAGTCATTGTTTCTTTGTTTAATTTTTGTTTTATTGACCTGTCTTTTGTTGAGAGTGAGGTGTTGAAGTCTCCCACTAATAATGTGTGGCAATATATGTGTGGTTTCAGTTTTATTAATGTTTCTTTTACAAATGTGGGTGCTCTTGTATTTGGGCCGTAAATGTTCAGAATTGTGGTGTCTTCTTGGTGGAATTTTCCTTTGATGAGTATGAAATGACCTTCCCCATCTCTTTTGATTAATTTTGGTTAAAAATCTATTTTATTAGATATTAGAGTGGCTGCTCTTGCTTGCCTCTTGGGTCCATTTGCTTGGAAAACCATCTTCCAGTCTTTTACTCTCCTGTAATATCTATTTTTGTGACTTAGGTGTGTTTCTTGTATGCAACAGATTGTTGGGTCTTGTTTATGTATCCATTCTGTTAGTCTGTGTCTTTTTATTGGAGAGTTGAGTCCATTGATATTAAGGGAGATTAATGACAGTGGCTGTTTGATGCTTTGATTTTGATGTTTGCTATGGCAGTATGTTTGTGTGCTTGGCTATTTTTAGTTTTGCTGTGGTGAAGTTATTTGTTTTGTGTTTTCCTGAATGTAGTTAGTTTTACTGGGTTGTATTTTTCCTTGTAGTATCTTCTGTAATGCTGGATTTGTGGGTAGGTATTGTTTAAATTTGTTTTTGTAATTGAATATCTTGCTTTATCCATCTATGATGACTGAGAGTTTTGCTGGATATATTAACCTGGGTTGACATCTGTGTTCTTTTAGTGTCTGCATTATAACGGTCCAGTCCCTTGTGGCTTTCACAGTCTCTGTTGAGAAGTCAGCTGTGATTCTGATGGGTTTGCCATTTTATGTTACTTGGCCTTTTTCCCTTGCAACTTTTAGTATTTTTTCTTTGTTCTGTGTACTTACTGTTTTGATCATTATGTGGCGGGAGGATTTTCTTTTGTGGTTTAACTTATTAGGTGTTCTGTAGACCTCTTGTATTCTTATAGGCCTCTCCTTTAAGTTGGGGAAATTTTCTTCTATTATTTTGTTGAAGATATTTTCTGGGCCTTGGAGGTGGGAATCTTCTTTTTCCTCTATTCCTACTATTCTTAGGTTTTGTCTTTTCATATTGTCTTGGATTTCTTGGAAGGTCTGTAGCAGGAATTTTTTGGATTTAACATTTTCTTTGACAGATACATCGATTTCTTCCATTATAACTTCTACACCTGAGATTCTTTCTTCCATCTCTTGTAGTCTGTTGGTTATGCTTACCTCTGTAGTTCCTGTTTTCTTCCCTAAATTCCTTTCCATGATTTCCTCTGTTTGTTTTTTCTTTAACTTTTCCAATTCTATCTTCAGATCTTGAGTTGTTTTGTTTATTTCCTTCACCTATCTGATTGTATTTCCCTGTTTTTCTTTTAGTTCCTTCAACTGTTTGAACATTCTTTTGTTTCTTTTATTTCTTTCAGTGATTTAATTACTTCTTCTCTAAAGGCCACAAACTGTTTGGCTGCATCTCCCAGTATTTTTTCATGGATGGCCGTAATCTGTTTGGTTTTATCTTTCTCTAATTCTTTACGTATTTTATTTGTTTCCGCTATTATCCTCTTCATCAGCATAGATGTAAGGTCATCTTCTTGAATTTCAATTATGCCGGGATGTCCAGGGCTGCTTGTTCTTGGATAACTGAGTTCTGGAGATATCATACTGTTCTGTCTTTTGTTGGTTGAGCTTTTATTCTGACATCCACACATTGGGCAATTTTAGGTGTTGCCTGTTAGTTTCTGGTGCTTCCTGGAATCATCGGGTAAGGAGAATCCCCTTGGCAGGAAGATGATTTTTTTCCTGAAAGAGGCCTCCTCTGCTTTTTGGCTATGGTCACTGAGTGGCCGGTGTTTCTCAGAAATTGCCACTGCTCACCTCAGGTGTATAGACCTGAGTCGTAACTGTGGTCTTTGTTGGCCAGGGAGGCTCTCCTCTCACTGGTAGAAGTGCTGGAGACAGCTGCACTGCTGCTGGGTTTCTCGTTCTAAATTTAGTGATCTTCTGCTGTTTTACACTGTTTTCCAGGTACAGCTCTCTTGAAGAATCTGCTGATTCCCTAGTTGTGGGGTTTTCTCCCAACAGGGAAACTCAGTCTGTTACCCTGAGGCACACAGTTCTGTCTGGGAAGGTGAGTCCAGCACACAGCTAGTCTCTGGTTCAGAGGCTGAGTGTTCTCCTTTGGGCTAGAGACTGTGTGCTCAGGTCTGGGATGGCAGCTGGGGTCACTGGTCTGGTCCAGAGGCTGTGCGCTCCCGTCTGGGCTGGTAGCTGAGGTCTCTGCTCTGGGTGGAAGGCTAGGCTCCTCACTCTGGGCCAGAGAGTGTGTGTCACAGTCCAGGATGGCAGCTGGGGGCGCTACAGGAGGCCGTGTGCTCCGATCTAGGCTGGCAGATGTGTGCCCGCCAGTCCCAAGAAAATTTTCCAGGGATTGACTGGGTGACCTAAGGTCTGTCCCAATTGATTTCCGCACCGTAGGATTTCCTCTCACCTGGCAACGACAAACACTGGTGTTTTTGGTCCCAGAGATCAGTCTCCTGGTCGATGTGCCCACACTGCTGTCCTGCTCCTCAGACACAGTGTCCTCCCAGGGCTGTCCTCTTGGGTCTGCGTCATGGTAGAGTTTTGGCTTAGCATGTATGATGCTCTCATTTCAATTTACAATACTGTCAGAAAAAGGAAAAGAAAATAATGAGTTGGAATACAATGTAAGAAAACTAAGACAAAAGCCACAGGTGCTGAGAATATTTTAATTAAATAGTATATGATTTACTTCTTTTGAGAAGGTAAAATTTGTGCTTTTTACTTAAAGCCCCTTAAAAAGTCCTCCAGACTGTCTCACCTGAATTATCTGAATTGATTCTAAACTCACATCAAGATTCTGCGGTCTCCTAATTTTATTAATAAATTCCATATTTTAACCTACAAGAGCTCCAATGTACAAGGACTGACTGATCCTATTTGTTTCACCTCTTCACAGATGTGGTTTGTCCAAGTAAATGCCTCAGTGGTGAGTGACATTTTTTTTTCTCCTTGTATGTTTCTTTGAACTCATTTCACCTTATTATCCATACTTAGGAAATTCTTTGATATGTTTTTATTAGCATTGGTAATGAATACCACTGAATTTGTTTCTGAACTTAGATTCTTTCCAAAGTGCATTTGTTAACAAGTGTGCTCAGTTGTGTGTAACTTATGTATATGGTTTCTTTTTTTTTTTGTCATATGACTATAGAACTGGCCAGTTTGGCTAGTGTAACTAGGCAGCTTTTCTTGGAATTCCCTGTATCTACTCCTCTGGAGTGCTGGTAATACAGATAGGCATCTATGTCCTCATGTAGTATATTATTCTGCTGATTGGCATACAAACATCAGGCACTTCTAGCTAGTTCTTTAACTACTGTACCAACTCCCTAGCCCATAAGATCTATTTTGCTTTAATTTCAAAGATATTGTTTCAGCTTGATGAATTCAGCACTCAGATGTTATCAGCCTTCCCCACCAGCATGTGAATTATGTGGTCTTTATTTCTTCTTGGATTAAGCAATACGGTAACTAGCAAAGGATGTCTATTTTAACTTTTGACAACCTCATTTGTAAAAAGCAAGTGAAAACCAGGATGTTTTACAGCCCTTAATTTCTGATTCTTAATTTCCCTTTTCTCATCTCTCATCATTCCTTTGCCAGTTTTGTATGAAGAACAATTTATTGAATTTATTATATTAAAATAATAATTTATTTTTAGATTAGGATGTTTTGAGGAAATGAGGAGTTCCTTCCATTAATAAAGACATTGAAATGTGGAAACAGATTTGTTTAATTAAAATCATTAATTGTCAGTCAAAGAGAAATTTGAGATTATAACATTTTCTCTTTCTGCTAACATTCTGTGTAGCTATTTCTTCAGAGAAGGATATTGTGAATCAGATATTGCTGCTTTAGAATTTAATGACTTCCCTAATGTTATACAGTTTAAATTTAATTTTAAAAGCCGAAATAAATAAATAAATAAATAAATAAATAAATAAATAAATAAATAAAATGGAGCTAGTCATCTTCAGTTCTCTGGTACTGACTTTCTCTGTGATGTTTTCAGTTTTGGCAACAGCATAGCCACAATCTGATTTAACAAACACTTCCCAGTTCTCAGCTTTATGAAACACAACTGTCTTAATTAGGGTCTTTATTACTGTGATAAAACACAATGACCAAAATCAGGGTGAGGAGGAAAAGGTTTATTTCAGCTTACAATTCCCAGAGCATTCTTTATTGCTGACTAAAGCCAGGTTAAGACCTCAATGTAGGAATCCGGAGGCAGCAACTGAAGCAGAAGGCATGGAGAATTGGTGCTTAGGGGATTGCTTGCCCACAGTTTTCTCAGCATGCTTTTGTATAGCATCCATCAGCCAAAGTTTGGCATTGCACACAGTGTGTTCAGCCCTCACATATTAATCTCTGATCGAGAAAATGTCGCACAGTCTTGCCCACTGGTTAATCTGATGCGGGCATTTTCTCACTGAGGTCCTCACAAATAACCCTAGCTTGTGTCAGCTAACTAGGATGACCATCTTCCCTGGCAATATTAGTAGGGCATCGAATTAATAGAACAATAAGATCAAAGGCTTTCTATGTCTTTGGAAAACTAGCTTTCCTACTTAGCCTCAGCTGTAATACTTGATACAACCCAGTGTCATGTTAGGGCATCTCTATTGGCTATTTTCCCAGATCAAATTGGCCTGTGGCCATATCTTTGAGGAATTACCTTGAGTTTTGATTGAAGTGGAAAATGGGGGCAGTGCCATACCTAGGTAAGGTGGTGCTGGGCTAGGTAAGAAAGGTAGTTGACCATGAACTCTTGGAATGCATTTTCAAAGTGTAAGCTGAAATAAAACATTTCCTCCCCACATTTCTTTTGGTCAGAGTGTTTTAACACAACAACAGAAAAGCAACCTAGAATACCAGGGATTATTTCCCCACAGGAATAAGAAGCAGTCCTAATTTCTCTGAATGAGAGATATATGGACTGAGAAGTGGAGAATCCCTGACTGAATCCAAGCAACTAACTAACATATTTAGCAATACCTGACTAATATATCTAGGGAAAAGAAATACTTACTTTTGTGTTATATGCAGAACAAACATTGATAAATATTATCAACTTTTAAGTTACATGCTATCTAATTCCTTACCTTGAAATATATTACACAAAGGATCACCTTCCAAAGATAATTGCTGAAGAGTGTGATAGTTGCTAGTCTTTGGATTTGGCCAGACAAATTTTTTTGAGACAGGATCTCTCTACACCACCCTGGCTCTCCTGGAACTCACTATGTAGACCAGGTTGGTCTTGATATAATAGAGCTACTGTTACTGACATTGGCACTGTCCCTGCCCCTGCCTCTAAAGTTCTGGAATTAAAAATGTGTACTACCATGCAGGGATGTGACTTCCTGAATACTTTTTTAATTAAATTTTTATTTTTTTAATATTAGTTACAGTTTATTACCTCTGTATGCCAGCTGTAGCACACTCCCTCATTCCCTTCCAATCCTACCCTCCCTCCCACATCTCCTCCCTGCTCCTTTCCAAGTCCACTGATAGGGGAGGTCCTCATCTCCTTCTATCTGACCCTAGCTTATCAGGTATCTTCAGGACTGGCTGCGTTTGTCCTCCTCTGTGGACTAGCAAGGCTGTTCCTCCCTTGGGTAGGAGGGAGGTCAAAGAGCCAGCCATTGAGTTCATGTCAGAAATAGTCCCTGTTCCCCTTACTAGGGTACCCACTTGCATATTGAGCTACCATGGGCTACATCGAGCAGAGGTTCTAGATTATATCCATACATGGTCCTTGGTTGGAGAAACAGTCTCATAAAAGACCCCTGTGCCCAGATATATTTGCTTCTTGTGGAGCTCCTGACCTCTCCAGATACACCAGTATACATGAACAATCCCAAAAATTCAACCAAAGAACTCCTTCAGCTGATAAACACCTTCAGCAAAGTGGCTGGATACAAAATCAACTCAAAAAAAAATCAGAAGCCCTCCTGTATACCAAAGACAAAAGGGCTGAGAAAGAAATTAGGGAAACAACACCCTTCACAATAGTCACTAATAACATAAATTACCTTGGGGTGATGCTAACCAAACAAGTGAAACAGTTGTTTGGAAAAAAATTCAAGTCTCTGAAGAAAGAAATTGAAGAAGATATCAGAAGATGGAAAGATCTCCTGTACTCATGGATTGGTAGGATCAACATAGTGAAAATGGCCATTCTGTCAAAAGCAATCTACAGATTTAATACAATTCCCATCAATATACCAACACAATTCTTTACAGACCTTGAAATATTCTCAACTTAATATGTAGAAACAAAAAAACTAAAATTACAAAACCATCCTGTACAACAACAGATCATGTGGTGGTATTTCCATCCCTGATCTCAAGCTGTACTACAGAGCAATAGTAATAAAAACTGCCTGGTATTGGCATTTGGCATAGAACCCGAAAGGTGGATCAATGGAACCAAATAGAAGACCAAGAAATAAACCCACACACCTATGAATATTTGATTTTTTGACAACAAAGCCAAAGCTATTCAATGGAAAAAAGACAGAATCTTCAACAAGTGGTGGTGATCTAACTGGATGTCTACATGCATCCAGAACACCTAAGTGATGGATCTCATCATATTAGAAGCTGTATGGATTAAACAGTGTATTGAGAAGAAAGGGAACATCACATGTTAAAGAACTAACCCTTCACATTTATTACTCTTAAAAACATTCTAGAATTGAAACTGCTCTGTTGCTGTTAATTTAAAGGTATGGTCTAATAAAGTTAGCTTCTAGTTATCTATTAACCCCTAGTTATCACAGTGGTATTATCTAACCCACAATCACAATCTATAAAAGATACAGATGCCTAATAGGTTTTAGAATTATCCTTAATACATCTGAGGTATGGCAGATATTACCTCCTAAGCTATATTTATCTCCCAAGGCCCCATCCCATGCCATCTGCTCTAATAACTTCTATTTTTGGCTACTTCACATCCAGAATCCCAAAATACTTGGTATTGTTCTTCGTCTGGACCACTTTCTTCCATCCATGCAGTTCCGCCCATGTGCTTCTCTTCATGCTAATCCATGGAGGCTCCCTGCTTTCTTACTCCTCCAGTACCTGTCCCTCCTTCCCAAGATCCTTCTTTTCCCATAGCTCAAGAATTTTATCTATGCCCACCTATTCGCCCTGCCAAGGTGTGTCTGTATTTTATTATTAACCAATCAGGAATAATTTCTTAGGCAAGATTTACACAACAAAAACAGGTATACATGAGAATGTTCTCATCTGGGCAGCAACCAGATCTTGGAGGCCAGCAATTAACATCAGAATACATAGCACCAGACTGAGCTCCAACACTGCTCCATCTTCCTTCCTGTACATGTGGCTATGGAGATAACATTCCCCTAATTACGTGATTAGCGTGGAGTGGAGCCGTAGTCAACTTTTAAGACCTGTCCCTAGTTGTTGCAAAGGTATAATTCACTATGTGACTCTGGTTCTTTCCAACACTTTTTTTTTTTAGTATGTTTGGAAGGTCAGTGTTGTCTAGTTGATGGCATTAAAGAATGTAATTTTTTTCAAAGCTAGGGGTCAAATATTAGAATTTACTTGAATAATACAGGATTATTTCTAAGGTTCACCTATATTAGTTAAGAATATATTATACATTAGGGTGGCTTACAAGCTATTTTCTAGGTGTTCAACAATGTCTGTTTTATAAAAGAATGGCCAACAAGGTGGTAGCTGTTCATTTCAGGATTCTGGAATTCTCAGAAGTCTCAGTCTTGTGCTGGAGCTCCAGAGGGTTCAGAGAGAGCACCTGAACCTGAATCTATAGTGGAATCCTAAAGAAGTAGCTTTAATTGACACCAAAGGAAAACCTCAGCAATAGGATAGATGAACTTGCCTTTTAGAGTGAGGTGAGTGCAAGCAGCCAGAAAGTGAAAACATTCTTCTCCAAGTCCTTTTTTATGCCACCTAGAATTAGGGTAGATATTCCCACCTCAATCCATCAAGAAAATCCCTCATAGTCACGCTGGATGGTTTGGCGTTGAATGATTGTAGATGGAGACAAGTTGGCAACTGAGATTAACCATCCAGTCACCTATTTAGAGAAATTATTGAATCTTTTCATCTTGCTCTGTTTTGATAGTTTGTGGTTCTTCTGCATTGTAAGTGTAGGCCTTTGCTAGGAGTGGAACTCTGGCATCATCCTCAGGTCAACTATCCTGGGACACTAAACAATGAAACCCCATTGCCAGCACTTGAAAACCTCCTGATAGGGATTATATTTGGGAAAACTGAACAATGAAAATATCCTTAAATCTTATAGGGGATTCCTGTAACTCTCTCACCTGGAAAAATGCTGACTCTATCCCTATAAGCAGAGAAGGATTGTGTGTGTGTGTATATGTGTGTGTGTGCATAAATGTGAATCAGGTGGTTTAGGTAGACATGCACATGCATGTAAAGTCTAGAGGATATCATTAGGCATCATTACTCGGGAACTGTGTGCCTTGTTCTATAATACAGAGTACTTACTGCCTGAAGTGCATCAATTTATCCAGCCCCAGAAATTCAACTCTCTCCTTTTCAGTGTTGGAAATCCAGGTGCATGTTTTCTCCTGGCCTTTATCTAGGGCTTTTAGAGTCCAATCACAGGTTCCATGCTTTCATGGAAAGCACTTCACTGACTGAACCATCTCCTAAGCTTAATTAACTCTGAAAATTAACCATAGTGCATATTCATCTTTAAAATCGGGGAAATGAACTTTTAAAATTAAACCACGCATTCATTTCTTTTTCACTGAACATTTTAAGATCAAACTAAGAATTAAAAAAAAAATCTAAGGAGTTTCAATCTGTCCTCTGCAGTTCAGAAATAAAAAATTTTCATTTGACAGAATTGTAAAGATACTCTTTTCTGGGATGTAAGAGAAAGAAGTGCAATTACTGTGCCAGATGTTAATTTTCTTTTCATGGTCCAGTTAGTTATATGTCCAAGTTATCCTGTGGTCTTCTTTTTCTTGCCTGAGAAAGCCTACATTCTCACTCAGTATTTTTGAAGAAGACAAATTATTCCCAGTTGAGCTAATGGTAGTAGAACATATTTGAGGAGGAGCCACCTGATGGGATCAGAGGCTGCAAGCATGTTTTCAAGTGAAACTTTAAAAACCTGGCTCAGCTGGAATTTTCCTTCCTACTTGGCGCAGTCTGGCCAGCACTAGTGGCTACAGGCAACCCTTTTGACTCAGGTAGATGGAGCTTTTTAATTACCTAGGCTGTCCCAGCTTCAAGCTCAATGAGCAAGACAAAGCAGGCTTAGAGCCATCCCACCCCATGCCTGCCCCATCATCACTGAGCTTCCTGAGCCAGAGCATTGTAATGAAAAGGTGATTCACCAAGGCAATCATTGCCTTCTGTACATAAAATACTATGTTCTTACGCAGGTAAATGGTGAAGAATAAAAAAAAAAACCCTCAGGTGAAGACAATATCATACTATAGATTAGCGAGGACTCATCTTTCTATTCAAATACATTCAACTCATCAATTAAAAATAAACAGTTACTGCAGATTTCTTATTTATTCATTCATTTATACATTTGTTTGTTCATTTATATATACTTTATTTGAACTGCTAGGTGGGACCACACCAAAGTCCTTCTACTTGATAAGTCAACACCCTGAACAGTATCCCCAGAAGTTGTTTTACTTTTGATTCTTGAGACAGTATCTCACTTAGTATCCCGGCCTTGAGTTCACCCAAGAGACAGAGCAGGCCTTGAATTTGCAGTCTTCCTGCTTCAGCTTTTCTTAAAATCCAGAGAAGTTTGATTTTCTTGTTTGCATCATCTCACATAGCTGCTTTTTATTTTCTTTTCAATTCTCTTCAACTAGAAGAATATGAGGAAATAAAACAGCAAAAGGTTACCTTCATTAAGAAAGCATGGAAATTACAAACCAATTTACCCATTATTAATAGCTCCAAATCATTTTTTATTTTCTTCTACAAAAAATAGAAGAACTATTTCTACTCATGAACAGTTTGTTCTTATGTGAACCAGTAGGTAGTGATTCAGTGTTAACTGTGTGCTATTCCATTTGCTAAGTGCTAAGGAAAAATAAATCATGAAGGAAATAAAATATCCAAATTTTTTCATTCAACAATTAATGATTCAATATATAAATAAGTAGGCTTTAATCAGTATTTTCAAGTAATTAACACTTGGGGGAAATTATAATGATTTAATGTATATCACATAGTGTCTAAGGAACAAGTGTCTAACACTTGGGGGAAATGATAATGATTTAATGTATATCACATAGTGTCTAAGGGTTACTATTGCTTCAAGGGAACACAATAATCAAAAAGCAAGTTGAAGAGGAAAGTGTTTATTTGGCTTCCACTTCCATCTTGCTGTTCATTATCAAATAAATTCACAATAGGAGCTTGAATGACAGAATCCTGGAGGAAGGAACTGATGGGGTGCTGCTTACTTGCTTGGTATTCATGACTTGTTCATACTGCTTTCTGTCGAATCCAAGACTGCCAATACAGGTATGGCACCACCCACAATGGTTTGGGTCCTCCACCACTCATCAGTAATTGAGAAAATGCCTTACATCTGGATCTTACTGCAGCACACAGTTTGTCTTCTAAGCTTTGGCTGGCTCCTCTCCATTAATGCTGTAGCTCTTGGTGGTCATCCCATGGTACTGATATTTCCAAAGTGCTAGGGTCTTCTGATGCAACTGGGTTGTACTTGTACTTCACCAATAGCCTCTTCTAAATTCTCTTCATGATGTGGAGCCTCAAATTCTTTGCGTGATCCTTTCAGTCCTGGTCTTCTCTCCATGACCCCTTCATGCCTTCAAAATTAGTACCATCTGGGTGACTCTTATACATTACCAACTTGGACTGCCAACATGAAGTACCACCTTGGCTGCCTCTGGAACACAGCTTCTCTGTGCTCTCAGAAAACACTTCCTAAAAGATTCAACCTTAATGATGCTGTTCTCTTCTTAATCATCACTAATTTCTTAACTCCAGCTAACCAGCATCAATTATCCCAATAATGCAAAGGTTTCAGTTCAGTGGTACTAGTCTCTTGTTAATTGTAGCTGACTAATCAGCTCCAGCAGACCAGAATGACAGAATCTTAATTTAAAATCATCATGCTTTACAGGAGTGCTGCCTATGGGCTTGTGTCTCATGGATTCTTCAGCCTGTTTTCTTATGGAACCCATTACTACCAGTCTAGGCATGACACCACCCACAATGGGCTGGACCTTCCCCTATTCATTACTAATTGAGAAAATGCCTCACAGCTGGATGTCATGGAGGCATTTCCTAAACTAAGACTCCTTCCTCTCTGATGAATCTAGCTTGTATGAAGTTGACACACAAAAGAGCCAGTGCATATAGTATATAATAATATGCAATATACTTAATATTAGAATGTTCTTTAGGTTTCTCCTTGGGTTTTCTAATAGTTAACAGATAGCATCACTAGTCTTTACTGTGATATTGAGTTCTTGGTATCCCGTGCAAAATATATCTTTGTTTTGAAAAGTGTATCCTGGAATACCTATAACCAAATCTCTAAAAGGCACACTGAAAATGTGCTTTGGATGTTTTTAGGGTTTATCTCCTACTAAAATTCCATTGTCTTACTATTAGAGTTCAATATCTCATCTTATCTAGTATACTTCGTATAAAATAAAACCAAGATGATCTTTAGTAATCCTGGTAGCCCAAATGCTTTGGAACAATCTACTAAAAGATCTAAAATTGACCCAATTCTTGGAGACGATTCTGACTATATATTGTTCTGAGTTTCCATAGTTTCAAATATTCATAAAATTACAAAAGCCACGTTCCTTGGTCTTGCTACAAGATATATAGCAGGAAAGGTGTTACAGGTTCAGGTAGCAATCGTTTATTTTTTTTGCCTTTATTATTATTTGTTTGGCTTTTTAGGAAAAAAATGTTGAAGAAAATGAACACTTGGTGTGTCTCTGCATCCCTTAGCACTTTAAGAGACATATTGCCTTGGTTGTTGAATTTGGGATTTTTCTTCTTCATTATGTTGGTGATAGAATAAGCAAAAAAGGCAGTGTAGAGACTTGACCTGGCCTATCACAACTTCATAGGAAATTGACTTAGGTGTTGTTTATGTTTATTGCACTTGCAGGTTCAGAGTAAAGAAAAATCATTTCTGAATTGGTCCTAGGATAAAAATTCCATTTATACCAATTCTGTTTGTTAAGACCCTTCCATTCTTTTTCTGTCATTAAGAAGCCTGCCTATAAAACTTCAAGTCCCTGAAAAAAGAAATTGAAGAAGATATCAGAAGACAGAAAGATTTCCTGTGCTCATGGATTGGTAGGATTAACATAGTGAAAAAGGTCATTCGGCCAAAAGCAATCTACAGATCCAATGCAATTCCCATCAAAATACCTTCACAATTCTTCACAGACCTTGAAAGAAAAATTCTCAACTTCATATGGAGAAGCAAAAACCACAGAATTTCCCAAATGGTCCTGTACAACAACAGATCCTCTGGAGGTATCTCCATCCCTGATCTCAAGCTGTACTACAGAGCAATATAATAAAAACTGCATGGTATTGGCATAGAAACAGAATAGTGGAGCAATGGAACCGAATAGAAGACCCAAAAATAAACCCACACACCTATGGAAACTCGATTTTTGATAAAGAAGCCAAAACCATTCAATGGAAAAAAGACAGCATCTTCAACAAATGATGATGGACCAACTGGATGTCTATATGCAGATAAATGAAAATAGATCCATATTTATCGCCCTGCACAAAACTAAAGTCCAAGTAGATCAAAGACCTCAACATAATACCAGGCACATTAAATCGGTTAGAAAAAGAAAAGTAGGGAAGAACCTAGAACTCATTTGCACAGGAGACTACTTCCTGAACAGAAGACCAACAGCACAGGCTCTAAGATCAACAATCAATAAATGGGACCTCATGAAACTGAAAAGCAAAAGACACTGTCATCAAAACCAAACGACAGCCTACAGACTGGGAAAGGATCTTCACTAACCCTATATCTGACAGAAGGCTAATATCCAATATATATAAAAAACTCAAGAAGTTAAAAAGCAACAAATTAAGTAATCCAATTAAAAAATGGGGTATGGAGCTAAACAGAGAACTCTCTCTAGAGGACTGTAGACTGGCAGAAAAACACTTAAAGAAATGCTCAACGTCCTTAGCCATCAGGGAGATATGAATCAAAACCATCCTGAGATTTCACATTACATCTGTCAGAATGGCTAAGATCAAAACTCAAGTGACAACACATGCTGGAGAGGATGTGGAGAAAGTGGAACACTCCTCCATTGCTGGTGGGAATGCAAACTTGTACAACTACTCTGGAAATCAATTTGGTGTTTTCTTAGACAATTAAGAATAGTGATTCCTCAAGATCCAGTTATATCACTCTGAGGCATATATCCAAAAGATGTTCAAGTACACAACAAGGATATTTGCTCAACTATGTTCGTAGCTGCTTTATTTGTAATAGCCAGAACCTGGAAACAACCCAGATGTCCCTCAGTTGAGCAATGGATACAGAAATTGTGGTACTTTTACACAATGGAATACTACTCAGCAATTAAAAACAAGGAAATCATGAAATTTGCAGGCAAATGGTGGGACCTGGAAATGATCATCCTGAGTGAGGTATCCCAAAAGCAGAAAGACACACATGGTATATACTCACTTATATAGACCTAGAAGATAGGATAAACATACTGAAATCTATACATCTAAAGAAGATAAACAAGAAAGAGGACCTGGGGTAAGAGGATTAATCCTCACTGAGAAAGTCAAATGGGATGGACATTGAATGTAGGAGAAAAGAAGCAGCAGGACAAAAGCCTACCACAGAGGGCCTTGGAAAGACTCTGCCTAGCAGTGTATCAAAGCAAATATTAAGAAACAACTAACCCTTTGGCAGAGTTCAGGGAATCATATGAAAGAAGGGGGAGTTAGTATGACCTGGAGAGTTCAGGAGCTCCACAAAGACCAAATATTTCAGGGCACAGGGGTCTTTTATGAGACTGTCTCTCCAACCAAGGACCATGTATGGATATAACCTAGAACCCCTGCTTGTATGTAGCAAATGGTAGCTCAATATCCAAGTGGGTACACTAGTAAGGGGAACAGGTACTATTTTGGACATAAACTCAATGGCTGGCTCTTTGACCTCCCCAACCCCTGAGGGAGGAGCAGTCTTGCTAGGCCACAAAAGAGGACATTGCAGCCATTCCTGAAGAGACCTGATAAGCTAGAGTTACATGGAAGGGGAGGATGTCCTCCCCTATCAGTGGACTTGGAGAGGGGCAGGGAGGAGATGAGGGAGGGAAGGGTGGGATAAGGAGGGAATGCAGGAGGGGGCTACGGCTGGGATATAAAGTACATAACCTGTTATTAATATAAAAGAAAAATGTTATAAAAAAAGAAGCTTGCCTATGTAATAGCATCTCCTAATGTATCTAAGGACAGGGAAGAAGAGTCTTCATACATTGGCAGTGTTTTGATGCCTTCAGTGTTTCCTGTTGTTATGGTAAAAAGCAAGGTTTACTAAATCCTCTGGAGAAAGAATGGAATTATAGGCTTCCTCCTGGAGCATTATAGTCTGAAGATGTTACAGATATCGCACAGCTGTGAACCCTGGAGCTGTGAATGTTACCTGATGATAGAAAAGAGATTTTTCAATGTGATTCTCACTAAGGAGCTGAAGATTAGAATGTTGTCTTGGATTACCTAGATAGCACTGAACTGTAAACATAAGTCCTTGTGAAATGTAGACTCTAGAACAGTAGACATCTTATAACTCTCTTCAGAGGTGAAGCTGTCACTCTGTGGACAATGGAGAAGGGAAATCATCATGAGCTGAGCAATATGAGCCAGGTATGACCATTGCCTAAATTTAATTTCTTTTTCCATTGCTCTTATAAAATTTCCTGAGAAGAGTAACTTAAGAAAGAAAGGGATAATTTTACTTTACAGTTCAAGGTTATAGTCCTACATGGTATGGAGTTCACGGTAGCAGAAGATTGAGTCAGCTGGCTCCTAGAGCCTCAAGGAAAGCCTAATCCTGCGACTCTGTGCTCTTATCCCAATTTCAAAGAATTCAGAATTTTTATCTCTAAAACTGTGAGAAGACAAATGCACATTGTTTTAATCCACTAGAAATTTCCTACTTTTATTTGGTGACCCTAAAATAAAGATTGATGTGCCATTTGTACCAAAGTGCATGCCTTTTCTAGACATTTTGGTTCTCTCTTATATTAGCGATTCTGATGTTCTTCTCTGTCTGTGAATTATCATTGTTTGTATTGCTACAAGGACAATGCTTGCTTCCAATGTACTTTCAACTTTCTCAGAATCTCCCACCCTGGGAGAATCCTTCCACACTGGTAAGCTCTCACTTGCACTGTTCACTAGCTACACGGGTTGAACCCATGCACTAAGCGTTCAAACCAGCACTGGTTCTTTCCCAGGGGGAATCACAGTTTTGCTGGTTTGGGAAGCTTTGAGAACTCTGTCACTTTGTTCTTCCACAGCTTCTATGACTATAACCAAATGTCTGTGACACCCAGTTGTGGATCCAAGCCTGGGTGCAAATCATAGCAATCACACACACACTCTTATAGTGCAAAGCTTCAGCATGTCTCTTGAAGCAAGGAGAGAACTGAGGCCATCAATGATTCTAGAATCCTTAAATGAATGAACACATGACAGTGGCTATATTGTAGAAAGCACTGGAATAAATGATAGAAAAAGAAAAGACAAAACAAAAACCTTATGTTTTATTTGGGCTGAAATAAAAATGTTGTGTGGATATTTCCTTTTGTTTTGTTTGTTTCAAATTTGCTATACCTTGACTCACAGTCCAATAATATCATCATATATTCAGCATTAAATTGAAGTTTTTGAATACATATGTATGAATATTACAGACTATGTAAGCCACTATTTATTCAAAGAAATGTGTAGTTACACATTTGGTCTTGCTTAGAAAATAATCTGTGAGACTTTGATTTCACCCTGTGCTCAACTTGATCATCATATATTCCAAAATTATAATTCTTTTCAACACACATATATGACTACTTCCAAATGAAATAAAAAGCAAAGCTAATCTAGCGTTATGCTACTAGATCATGTCTGCCAAGCACAGAGCTTAAAAACAGTATGTAATTACACAGTGTTTTTATTATCTCACTAAAAATACTGTTCATCATAGGGAATGCTGCGTTTCTTCATTTCTGAAATTAAAGAACCTGGAGCTGGCTCCAGTGTGATAAGAAGAGTCCATATTCTTCCACAACTGTCTTTTTATTTAATTAGCTTCAAAGCTATAACATGTTCATTTCATTGTATCTCTCTTCAATGATCTCCTAAATCTATGCATTGTATGTGATTATGTGTTCACACTTCTGTGGTGATGCCAAATAATATAATGTCATAGAAACGCATCATTATTTAGATGCCTTATGTTAATGCTGTATCCATCCTACCAGTTGACCCAGATGCAATGACTTCCTGCCTTAAGGATCTTAAAGGGTTTTCAATCCTCATGTAGAAAGCTAGTTAAACTGTCAGAGCAGAGTATGTTTTCAACTTAAGTGAATTTATTATATAGTGTGCAATGGCAAATGTCTTATATCTTCAAGTATTTCCAATGACAATATTAAAGTGAAGTTGTTATTTAAAAATAGAGCAATTTCAAGGCTTATAGAAATGTATAGAACAGTAGCTATTTCTTTTTTGTTGTTTTTAAATGATTATTTGCAATGCTGATAAGCAGAGCTATGCCCCCCTCAGTGTTGACATTTCTCAGAATATTAAGTTTGTGCCTAAAAAGATAGAGAAAAAAATTACATAATAAAAGTTAGGCCATCATGAAAGTTTCAACATACATCAATACATGCAACAAGACTGTGTCACATATAACAATAAACATGCTCTTCATTCAAAAGATAATGAAACATATGAATACTTATGAGTTAAAATATAAATTTCCAAAGTATGTTGTAGAAGTGGTTTCACAAATTAATGCTGGTTTTATTACATGACTAATTACAATTTTTGGCTTTCATGAAGAATTTCATATATGTAGTCATATGTTAGTAACAGCCTCTTTGATTGATATAGAACTCCCTTTAGTAAGACTGTATTTATGATTCAATCTCATTAGCATTCTATAATTTTAACTTCCCTTTTAATTACCGCCTATATTTCTCATCTTTTTCATATTAAAAATTTTGTGTTATCTACTTTCTATAAACCCAGTTCTTCCAAGGTGAAACCCTGTTTATGTTTGAATGAATGTCAGAATTTTGAGATGTTAATGCAGTACTTTGATACCTAAAAGTTGATACCTTCATTATGATTTCTATTGCTGTGAAAAATGCCATGATCAAAAGCAACCAGCATAGGAAAGGTCTGATTTCACTTACCAGGTGGCAGTACATCACTGAGGAAGAGTCAGGAAAAGAACTCAAATAGGACAGGCACCTTGATGTAGGAACCAGCATAAGCCACAAAGGAACACTGCTTAGTGGATTGTACCTTGAGGCTTGTTCAACCTGCTTTCTTACAGCATTAGGACCACCAGCCCAGGAGCTGCATCTTCCACAGTGAGCTGAGCACTCTCATATCAGTTTTGAACCAAGAGAATAGGCAATAGTCTTATCCACAGAATAATGTAGTGGGATGATTTTCTCAACTGAGGCAACCTTTTCTCAAATGACTGGAATTTGTGTTAACTTAAAACTAGCCAACACAGTTGCATACTATCATGAAGCAGAATTTTTGATACAAGATAATCTTTATAAGCATTCTTTCATAGTTCTAAAATACATCACGCCATCTGTCAATAGCATCAATCTGACTACTAAATTATGCTAAGCAACTCAGTCTGGAATCAAGGATCCTTGATCACAAATACAGTCTTGTTTCTAGCTCCTTCTGGCATTGTTATCTTATAACTTCTGTTCCAATATTTTTTTTCTATTTTCAAACAACCAAAAATAACTTTCTTCTCTTTCTCCTCCTCCTCTTTGTCTTCACTTTCCTCCTCTTCTTGATCTTATACAGATTTTTCAATCTTCAACATTTTTTTGAATCAAGGATTCTCTGTACACCTCTAGCTCCTATAGGTGTGCTATTCTAACACACATAGTTTGTCACAGTCCAAAATGAAAGTGTAAGAATTTAATCAAATAATGAATACCAGAAATTAAAGAAAGTTTCAGTGTTGAATGGTATCACTAAAATATGTTAAGAACACATATGCAACAAAGATAAACACTAC
>CM053760.1:34674903-34693349 GCA_028658305.1 Pachyuromys duprasi | reverse complement strand
TGTCTCCTATTTTGGATGTTTCCTCTCTGTTTATCTATGATTGTTCCTCTATGTGGGCAGTTAATTTCTCCTCCATTTCTTTGAAGGCCTTGTTCATTTCCTCTTTTTGTCTCTCCTCTCGTTCCTGCAATATCTGCATAATCAAAGCTTTAACATAATTTTCCTGTGTCTCCACTTAATTAAAATCTCCACTGCTTTTGGGTGTTTCTGGTGGGGCCATGGTGTCCTGATTTTTGTTGGGTGAGTTCTTTCGCCGATTTCTGGGCATTTGTTTATATATATTCAGGGAGCTGTTTGTGCTTTAAGGCTGTACTTCAGTCTGGAACTGTTAATCTCTTGTGTCAGGAGTATTCTTCAAGAAGATCAGGGATTTCTGGTGGTTTGTTAGTGTGTGTTTTTGTCTCAGTTGAACTCTGTTTTGGGCTTTGTGTGCCCGGCTTCATGCTCTGTGTTAGAAGCTGTGAGCACTGCAGGCTTGTCACCCCTCTGGTCTGGAGGTTTTACTCCTCATTCTGTGCTAGAGTCTGAGTGTCCAGGTTTAGATGTCAGCCTGGGGCTCTGTGCTCGGCCCTGGGCTTGCTGCTAAGGGCTCTCCCCTGGAATGGAGATTTGGCGCCCCCTTCTTAGCTAGGGGCTGTGCACCATGGTCTCAGATGATATTTGGGGCACACACAGTGGGTTTGGTTTGGTGTGCATCCGCTGTATGCAGGCCTATCTGAAATGGTCTCCTAGCCTTCTCTGTCTGGCCTGTGGACACACACAGGGACTGAGGTTTTTGCTGGCAGATGCGTGCAGTGTTTTCCCTCAGTGTGCAGTCTGGGCAAGAAGGTCCCTGGACCCTCTCAGTCTGGTGTGGTTCCGGCAATCGGTGTGTGCCTGCCATACACCCGTGGGTTGAAGCAGAACCCGGGTGCAGTGTGCACTTGCAGTGTGCAGGTCTTCGAAAATGGTACCTGGTTCCTCCCCAGACTGCCCATGAGACTGTGTGATCCAGTCTATTATGGCGGGTGCGGTTTACCAGCTCGACTGCTCTTTCAGATCAGAGCTGTGCGTAACTGGTCACCCGGAGATTTTTCCGGGTAATAACTGGGTGTCCCTAGGGTTTTCCCACTTGATTTTCTCACCGTAGGAGTTCCGCTCACCTGGCAATCACAAATTCTGGCGTTTTAGGTCCCAGGGTTCTGTCTCCTGGTCGCTGCATTGTTTCTGCTGTCCTACTCCTCAGACACAGTGTCCTCTCATGGCAGCCATCTTGGATCTCCCTTTTTTATATTTTTATAAAATTGTTTATTAATTACACATTATTCACTTTATATAACCCGGTAGTTCCCTCCCTTGTCCCTTCTCAGTCCCTCTCTTCTTCCCTCTTCTGCACCCTTGTCCCTCCCTAAGACCACTGATAGGTGAGGTCTTCTTTTCCTTCCTTCTGATCCTAGTCTATTAAGTTTCATCAGGAGTTGATGCATTGTCTTCCTCTGTGGCCTGGTAAGGCTGATCACCCCTAAGGGGGAGTTGAACAAAAAGCAGGCCAATCAGTTCACGTCAGAGACAGTCCCTGTTCCCATTACTATGGAACCCACTTAGACACTGAACTGCCATAGGCTACATCTGTGCAGGGGTCCTAGGTTATCTCCATGTATGGTACTTGGTTGGACTATCTCAGGAAAGACCCCTGTGCTCAGATTATTTGGTTTTGTTGCTCTCCTTGTGAAGTTCCTGTCCTCTGAAGATCTTACTATTTCCCACTTCGTTCATAAGATTCACTGCACTCTGCTCAATGGTTGGACATAACTTTTATCATCACTTTGATAGTCTGCAGGGCCTAGTCTTTCAGAGGCCCTCTGTGGCAAGCTCCTGACTTGTTCCCTCTTTTTTCTTTCTTCTGATGTCCATCCTCTTTGCCTTTCTGGATAGGGATTGGGCATTTTAGCAAGAGTCCTCCCTCTTGATTGGTTTCTTTAGGTGTACAGATTTTAGTAGGTTTATCCTATAGTATATGTTTATATGAGTATGTATATACCCTGTGTGTCTTTCTGCTTCTGGGATAGCTCACTCAGGATGATACTTTCCAGGTCCCACCATTTACCTGCAAATTTCATGATATCCTTGTTTCTTATTGCTGAGTAATGTTCCATTGTGTAGATATACCACAATTTCTGTATCCCTTCCTCAGTTGAAGGGCATCTGGGTTGTTTCCAGCTTCTGGCTATTACAAATAAAGTTGCTACAAATGTGGTTGAGCAAATGTCCTTATTGTGTACTTGAGCCTCTTTTGGATGCCTAGGAGTGGTATGGCTGGATCTGGGGAAAACGCTATTCCTAGTTGTCTGAGGAAGCACCAAATTGATTTCCAGAGTGGTTGTACAAATTTACATTCCCACCAGCAGTGGAGGAGGGTTCCCCTTTCTCCACAACCTCTCCAGCATGTGTTGTCACTTGAGTTTTTGATCTTTGCTCTTCTGATGGGTGTAAGGTGAAATATCTGGGTTGTTTTTATTTGCATTTCCCTGATGAGTAAGGATGTTGAGCATTTCTTTGAGTGTTTCTCTGCCATTCGATATTCCTTTATTAAGAATTCTCAGTTTAGCTCTGTACCCCATTTTTTAAACTGGATTACTTGATTTGTTGCTGTTTAATTTTTTGAGTTCTTGATATATACTGAATATTAACCCTCTGTCAGATATAAGGTTGGTGAAGATCCTTTCCCAATCTGTAGGCAGATGTTTTGGTTTGACGACAGTGTCCTTTGCTTTACAGAAGCTTTTCAGTTTCATGAGGTCCCATTTATTGAATGTTGCTCTTAGAGCCTGTGCTATTGGTGTTCTGTTCAAGAAGTTGTCTCCTGTGCTAATGAGTTCAGGGCTCTTCCTCACTTTTTCTTCTAAGCAGTTTAGTGTGTCTGGTTTTATATTGAGATCTTTGATCCATGGGGTCTTTATTTTTATGCAGTTAGACCAGCACCATTTGTTGAAGATACTGTTTTTTTTTTCCATTGAATGGCTTTGGCATCTTTGCAAAGATCAGGTGTTCATAAGTGTGTGGCTTTATTTCAGGGTGTTTTATTTGATTCCATTGATCTACCAGTCTGTTTCTATGCCAGAACCATGCAGTTTTTAGTATTGTTACTCTATAGTACAGCTTGATATCAGGAGATACCTCCAGAAGGTCTTTTACTGTAGAGGATTGTTTTAGCAATTCTGGTTTTCTTGTTGTTCCATATGAATTTGAGAATTTTTCTTTCAAGGTCTGTAAAGAATTATGTTGGTAATTTGATGGGAATTGTATTGAATCTGTAGGTTGCTTTTGGTAAGGTGGCCATTTTTACTATTTTAATCCTGCCAAGCCTTGAGCAAGGGGGATCTTTCCATCTTCTGATATCTTCTTCTAATTCTTTCTTTAGATATTGGAAATTTTTTTCACACAAGTCTTCGACTTGCTTGGTTAGGTTCACACCAAGGTACTTTATGAGATTTGCAGCTATTGCAAAGGGCTTTGTTTTGCTAATTTCTTTCTCAGTTCTTTTTGTCTTTTGTATACAGGAAGGCTACTGATTTTTTGAGTTAATTTTGTATTCAGCCTCTTAGCTGAAGGTGTTAATCAGCTGTAGGAGTTCCCTGGTAGAATGTTTGGCGTCACTAAGGTGTACTGTCATATCATCTGCAAATAGTGATACTTTGACTTCCTTCTTTCCAATTTGTATCCCCTTGATCTACTTTAGTTGTCTTATTGCTCTAGCAAGGACTTCCAAAACTGTGTTGAAAAGATATGGAGAGAGTGGGCAGCCTTGCCTTGTCCCTCATTTCAGTGGAATTGATTAAAGTTTCTCTCCATTTAGTTTGATGTTGGCTATAATTGTGCTGTATATTGCCTTTACTATGTTTAATTATGTGCCTTGTATCCCTGATCTCTCCAAGACTTCAAACACGAATGGATGTTGGATTTTGTCAAATGCTTTTTTAGCATCTAAGGAGTTTATCATGTGCTTTTTCTCCTTTAGTTTATGTAGTGGATCACATTTGTGGATTTCCATATATTGAACCACCCCTGCATGCATGGCATGACACCTACTTGGTAGTAGTGGATGATATTTTTGATGTGTTGTTGTATTCAGTTTGCAAGTATTTTGTTGAGTATTGTTGCATCGATGTTCATAAGGGAGATTGGCCTGAAATTCTCTTTCTTTGTTGGGTCTTTGTGAGGTTTAGGTACCAAGGTGATTGTGGCTTCATAGAATGAGTTTGGTAATGTTCCTTCTGTTTCTATTCTGTGGCATAGTTTGAAGAGTATTGGTGTTAGCTCTTCTTTGAAAGTCTGGTAGAATTCTGTGCTGAAACCATCTGGCCCTGGGCTTTTTTTGCATGGGAGAATTTTGATGACTGCTTCTATTTCCTTAGGGGATATAATTGATTTACCTGGTCTTGATTCAGCTTTGACAAGTGGAATTGATCAAGGAAATTGTCCATTTCTTTTAGATTTTCCAATTTTGTAGCATATAGGCTTTTGAAGTAAGACCTAATGATTGTTTGGATTTCTTCAGTGTCTGTTGTTATGTCTCCTTTTTCATTTCCGATTTTGCTGATTTGGGTAGCATCTTTCTGCCTTTTGTTTAGTTTGGCTAAGGGTTTGTCTATCCTGTTGATTTTCTCAAAGAACCAGCTCTTCGTTTCATTGATTCTTTGAATTGTTTTATTTGTTTCTAATTTATTGATTTCAGCCCTGAGTTTGATTAATTCCATCTGTCTACTCCTCTTTGGTGTGTCTATTCATTTTTTCTTAGAGCTTTTAGGTGAGCCATTACGTTGCTTGAATGAGATGTTTTGAATTTCTTCTTGAAGGCACTTAGAGCTATGAACTTTCCTTCTAACACTGCTTTCATTGTGTCCCATAAGTTTGGGTAAGTTGTCCCTTCATTTTCATGGAATTCTAGGAAGACTTTAATTTCTTTCTTTATTTCTTCCCTGACCCAGCTGTCTTTGAGTAACAAGTTGTTCAGTTTCTATGTGTGTGTAGGGTTTTTGCTATTTCTGTTGTTGAGGTCCTATTTTAGTCCATGGTGATCAGATAGGATACAAGGGATTATTTCAATCTTCTTGTATCTGTTGAGGCTTGCTTTATATGGTCTATTTTGGAAAAAGTTCCATGAGGTGCTGAGAAGAAGGTAAATTCTTTTGTGTAGGGGTGAAAGGTTTTATATACGTCTGGTAGGTCCATTTGATTCATGACCTCTGTTAGAGTTATTGTATCTTTGTTTAATTTTTGTTTTGTTGATCTGTCCTTTGTTGAGAGTGGTGTGTTCAAGTCTCCCACTATTAATGTGTGGGGATCTATGTGTGGTTTAAGTTTTATTAATGTTTCTTTTACAAATGTGGATGCTGTTGTATGGGGGGGCAGAGATATTCAGGATTGTGATATTTTCCTGGTGGAATTTTCACTTGATCAGTATGAAGTGTCCTTCTCCATTCCTTTTGATTAATTTTGATTTAAAGTCTATTTTATTAGATATTAGAATGGCTACTCCTGCTTGCTTCTTGGGTCCATTTGCTTGGAGAACCATCTTCCAGCCCTTTACTCTCAGTCAATGTCTATCTTTGTGACTTAGGTGTGTTTCTTGTATGCAACAGATTGTTGGGTCTTGTTTACGCATCCATTCTGTTAGTCTGTGTCTTTTTATTGAAGAATTGAGTCCATTGATGTTGAGAGAGATTAATGACCAGTCGCTGTTTGATGCTTTGATTTTGATGTTCGCTATGGTAGTGTGTTTCTGTGCTTGGCTACTTTTTGATTTGCTGTAGTGAGGTTATTTCTTGTGTTTTCCTGAATGTAGTTAGTTTTCCTGGGTTGTATTTTTCCTTCTAGAATCTTCTGTAACACTGGATTTGTGTGTAGGTATTGTTGAAATTTGCTTTTGTGGTGAGTATCTTGTTTTCTCAGTCTGTGAGGACTGTGAGTTTTGCTGGGTTTAGTAGCCTAGGCTGACTTCTGTGTTCTCTTATTGTCTGCATGATATCTGTCTAGGCTCTTCTTGCTTTCATAGTCTCTATTAAGAAGTCAGGTGTGATTCTGATGGGTTTGCCATTATATGTTACTTGGCCTTTTTCCCTTGCAGCTTTTAGTATTTTTTCTTTGTTCTATATACTTACTGTTTTGATTATTATGTGGTAGGAGGATTTTCTTTGTTGGTCTAATTTCTTAGATGTTCTGTAAGCCTCTTGTATTCTTAGAGGCCTCATATTTAAGTTGGGGAAATTTTCTTCTATGGTTTTGTTGAAAATATTTTCTGGGCCTTGGAGGAGGGAATCTTCTTTTTCCTCTATTCCTATTATCCTTAGGTTTTGTCTTTTTATGTTGTCTTAGATTTCTTGGATGGTTTTTGTCAGGAATTTCTTAGATTTATTGTTTTCTTTGACAGATACATTGATTTCTTTCATTGTATCTTCCACACCTGAGATTCTTTCTTCCATCTCTTGTAGTCTGTTGGTTATGCTTACCTCTGTAGTTCCTGTTTTCTTTCCTAGGTTCTCCCTTTCCATGATTTCCTCCGTTTGTGTTTCCTTTAATTTTTCTAATTCTGTCTTCAGATCTTGAACCGTTTTGTTGATTTCCTTCACCTGCCTGATTGTATTTTCCTGTTTTTCTTTTAGTTACTTCAACTGAACATTCTTCTGTTTCTTTTATTTCTGTCAGTGATTTAATCATTTCTTCTCTGAAAGCCACAAACTGTTTGGCTGCATCTTCCTGTATTTCTTTATGATGGCCAAAATCTGTTTTACTATATCTCCCTCTAACTGTTTACACATTTTAATTGCTATCTCCATTAAACTCTTCATAAGCATAGACATAAGGACATATTCTTGAATTTCACTTATGTTACGTGTCCAGGGCTACTTGCTCCTGGGTAACTGGGTTCTGGGGATGCCATATTGTTTTGCCTTTTGTTGGTTTGTTTTTCTTCTGGCCCCTACCCATCTGGCTATCTCAGGTGTTGTCTGTTAATTTCTGGTGCCTGCTGTGTCTTGGGGCGGGGAGAATCCCCTTGGCAGGGTTCTGAAGTAGATTTCCTCAGCTTTTTAGGTATGCTCAACTGAATGGTGGTGCTTCTTAGGAATTGTCACAGTTTACCTCAGGTATGTGGGCCTATGTGGTAACTGTGGTGTTGAGCAAGGCTCTCCTCTCATCAGAGAAGTCCTGGAGATTGCTGCCCTGTATGTTGGGTTTTTTTGCTCTGAGTTTAGTGAGCTACAGATGCTGTTCTTAAGGTGTATTTTTTTCGGGTGCAGCCTTCTTGAAGAACCAGGGAGTCCCGAGGTTTTGTCAGTTTAGCTAGAGATGAGCAGTCACAACTTGGAACAGTATCTGAGGGCGGCTCTGATGGTTCTCAGGCTTTTGTAGGTCTGAGGTTGCAGCTGGGTGCCCCTGTGCCCTAGAAGTAATCAATGGCAGTTGAGCAGGGCACTCATGCCTGCAGTAGAATGCTCCAGCCTAGAGCCTGCCTGAACCCAGAAAGTCTTCTGGAGCTAGGTGTCCTGCGTGATGGACCTGATGATCCCTCTGCTGTGAGGTTTCCTCCCAGGACACCCAGACTGTGTTTTGGGGAGTGCAATTCTTTCTGGGATGGGTAGTAGAAACCACAGACACAGGTGCCCATGTGCCTCCGCCTTACTGGCGATTGACTGCCTGGATGTCTGCCAAAACTGTAACTTTTCCCAAGAACATTTCGGGGTGGGGTTTGTCCGCTGAGTGCTCCGGGGTCAAACCTGCTTTTTCCCTCTCTGTAGGTCATCAGACAGAGAGACTCAGTCTCTGGAGCCTTGTGGCCCACAGTTCTATTCAGGGCAGCTAGTCAGGTGCCCTGGAGGACTCTGCATCCAAGTGCCTACAACTAAGTTCCTGGTGGAACAGGGACCTTTTTTGAGATTTAGCTGGGAGAGCTGTAGCTGATTGAATCCCACACCATGGGGTGTCCTCTCACCTGGGAAACACAATGGCTGGTGTTTTAAGACTGAGAGTTCTGACTGCTGGTCATTGTGCAGGACCAGCTGTGCTGCTGGTCAGAAAGAGTGTCCTCCAGGTGCTGCCATCTTGGAACCCCCTTAATAAATCATTTTATGACATTTTTGTACATTTAAAAATAGTTATCATTCTTATGTACTTGCATGTTTATAATTATGATTTCTTTCACTGAGACAAATTTATGAATAGACAGGTGTATAAGAATATAAAACATTCTAGATTTTCTGTAAATTTTAAATAGACACGGTAAAATAGACAATTTAAAAATAAGGCATTTTAAGTGCCTTTGTTTAAGTTGTAGAAAAATGATAGTTATCTACATTCACAAGTTTGATCAAAATATTTGATTGATTAATAAAATGTTTTGTAAGTGGTCTAGAAGAGAGTATTTTGTCAGAGTCTCTGGAGTAAACTGGAAAGACTGCTCCTTTGCATAGTGAATTATTTTTTATAAGATTCTTACACTTTTTTTTCATTTTTCAATACTAATTCTTTGACTATGACTACCTTATACCAATGTTATTTTTGCCCTATTATGTGCCCCTTGAGTGACATAAGGACAATGTGGAAATAATTGTTATTTACATCAACAATTCTCAAATTTTAATATGCATTTACTTATCAGAAAGGCTTCTTAAAGCATGATCCATTGAGCATCATTGCTAGGATACCAGTGCTGTAGTCTTGGAATGTAGTCTGATACTGCCATTCTAATGCTTTGTTATGATATAAGGGTCTAAAGTTTTGTGGCTGGGTTGGTGTCCCAGTTCTTCCATTGGAACTCTTGCCTGGTTACAAGAGATGGCTGGTTAAGGCTCCATATCCCTCATTGCTAGCAGTCCCAGCTAGGGTCACTCTCATAGATTCCTGGGAATTTCCATTGTCCTAGGATTCTAGCTTGACACAGAGATTCCTCCCACACCCCCTATTCCAATTGTTTCTCCCAGTACTCTTAGTTCTGTTTTCATCTCTACCTCATCCCTCTTGTTTCTACTCCTGCCTTCTCTGCTCCTTCTATATGCCCCTGACATCTACCCCTGACATGTTTTCCCTTCTCAGCTAAATTTAAGCATTTGCCTTGGGCCCTCCTTGTTGCTTAGCTTCTTTGGCTTTGCTGTTTGTAGGGTGGTTATCCTGTACTCTATGACTAACATTCATTTAAAAGTGAGTACATAGACATATTTGTAATTCTGGGTCTGGGTTACCTCACTTAAGACAATTTTCTCTTGTTCTATTCATTTGTCTGCAGTTTTCATGATGTCATTGTTTTTAACTGCTGAGTAATATTTCACTGTATAAATGTTCCACATTTTCTTTATCCATTCTTTGGTTGAGGGGCATCTAGGATGTTTCCAGTTTCTGGCTATTACAAATAAACCTGCTGTGAACATAGCTGAGCTAGTGTCCTTGTCGTATGGTAGAGCATCTTTTGGGTATATGCCTAGGAATGGTATAGCTGGATCTTGAGATAGATCTATTCCCAAATTTCTTAAAAACCACCAGATTGATTCCCAAAGTAGTTGTACAAGTTTGCACTCGCATAGCAATGGAGGCGTGTTCCTCTTATTCCACACCTTCAACAGCATGAGATGTCACTTGAGTGACAAAAACTCATCTGAGTTTTTTTTTCTTAGCCATTCTGATGATATAATATGGAATCTCACAGTCCTACATACAAGATATGCAGGGGTAAAAGATAGAGCAGAATTTGAGAGAAAGGCTAACCAATGAGTGGTCCAACTTGAGACTAGTTACAACAGGAAACCATCCCTGAGACTATTGATGATATTCTGTTATACTTGCAGACATGACCCATAAATGTCATCAGAGAGGCTTCACCAACAATTGATGAAAACTGATGTAGAGACCCACAGCCAAACCCTAAGCAGAGCTTGGGAAATCGTGTGGAAGAGGAGGAAGAAGGACTGAAAGAAACTGAGGGGTGAAGAAAACTTCCAGAATCTACTATTCTGGGTCCATAGAGACTCATAGAGATTGACCAACCAATCAGCATGCATGAGACAGACCTACCTTCTCTCTGCATATGCAGCAGTTGTGCATCTGTGTCTCCATGTGGGACTCAGGGAGTGGGAGCATTTGATGTCTCTGATGCCTTTGGGTCCCTGTTCCCTAACTCGGCTGCCTTTCTAGCCTCAACAGAAGAAGGTGCACCTAATTTTACTGCAACTTGATATGCCAAGGCTGGTTGATGTCTAAAAGGCACCTCCCCTTTTCTGAGGAGAAGGAGAGGAGGGGTGAAATTTAGTAAATAAATAATTTAATTTTTAAAAGACCTATGTGCCTAGGTCCCTAGGTTTAACAAAAACAACTCAGGCACTTGGTGATTCTGTATGCTGACCTTAGTTTTCTTTTCTTTTTTTCTTTTTCTTTTTAATTGCCATGCTATCCTGAAGGGATCTGCTGATTATAATAAGCCTGTGCTATGAGTGCAATACATCTAAGTTCAAAAAAGCTAAAACCTCACACCATGTGTGATTAGATATGAGGAATTTGGGGTATGATTAAGTTATGAGTCCATCTTTATGGACTTGGTGATCTTTGTAAGGAGAAAGAGATGTGAGATCTCTGTCATACCACAAGGTCTTCATCTACTAATAGGGATCAGATCTCTCATCAAAGCTCTAACTTAATGGTGTCTTAGTATTTGACTCTGAAGCCTCCAGATTATAAAAACTAAATGCTGTTTACTCCATTCATAGCCATAAAATAGATCAGTACAAACTGAGTGAGCAGTGTCTTTCACTGAAGTGTGGAAAGCTGGGTAGGTATCATTTTTCATAAATCCAACACTAAAGCTTTATTTGTTTTAGAGGAGTTTAAACAGCAGTTAAAGGTACATATGTGTTAAAACAAAAACATCGGAAAGGAGGTTATCTAATGATTCTTGAGAAATGCTACGATTTCTTTTCAATCAACTAAGCAAGGTGCATATGAACTCACAGAGAATGAAGCAGCAAGCAAGGAGCGTTCATGTCTCTGCTCAGGTGTTCTGCACATATATAACAGGTATTAGCTTATTATTCTTATGCAGTTCTTCATTCTAAGAAAGAGTGAACAGGGTGTCATGGTCCTTTCCATGCATCATCCTTGGTTGGAGCACCAGTCTCTGCAGGCCCCCCCTGGGCCCAGGTTTTTTGACTCTGTTGTTCTCCTTGTGGAGTTCCTATCCCCTCTTCTTCCATAAGGTTTCTGGCACTCTTCCCAAAGTTTGGCTATGAGTCTTAGTATCTCCTTTGATACCCTGATCCATAGAGTCTTTCAGAGGACCGTAGTGGAAGGCTCCTGTCCTGTTCCTTTTCTCCTACTTCCAATGTCTATCCTGTTTACCCTTCTGAATGAGGATTAAGCATCTTCCCTAGGGTCCTCCTTGTTGTTTAGCTTCTTTAAGACTATAGATATTACTATGTTTTAACCTATATTTTATGGCTAATATCCACTTATAAGTGAGTATATACCATATGTGTCTTTCTGCCTCTGGGTTACCTCACTCAGGAAGATCAGCCCATAGGCTGCTCAGTTTCCAAGTGGGTTCCCTTGTGAAAGTAAAAAGGACTGTCTCTAAAAAACTCAGTGGCTGGCTCTTTGATCATCTCTCCCTGGGGAATGCAGCCTTGCCAGACCACAGAGGAAGATAATGCAGCCAGCCTTGATGAGACCTTATAGGCTAGGATCAGATAGAAGGGGAGGAGGTCCTCCCCTATCAGACTAGGGAAGGAGCATAGAGGGAGAAGAGAAAGGGTGGATGAGACTGGGAGGAGATGAGGGAGGGGGCTATAGCAGGGATACAAAGTAAATAAATTGTAATTAATTAATTAATTAATTAATTAATTAATTAATTAAAAGGAAAATAGAGAAAAGAAAGAGTTAGTCTCTGACTCTGGTCCCTGCTCTTGAAATTCTTTTCCTCCTGTTGAGTTGCTGGGTATGACTTCAGTATAATAGTTTTCACATTTTCTTATATTTTATTTTGTCATGTCTGGCTGTTGTCTCTTGGAAGCTTGTTCTTTTTTTAAAGAAAGACATTAAGGAACTGGATCCAGAGGGTGAGGTAGATGGGTAGGAACTAAGAGGCCTGGAAAGCAGGGAAACTATAATCAGGGTATATTGTGTGAAAGGAGAATCTGTTTTCAATAAAAATTTTAAAAACTGAGTCCAAAAGAAAAGAATTATAAATAAACCCAAAGCAAACAGGAAATGTGTTTTGTGAAATTATATATATATATATATATATATATATATATATATATATGTTATATTACAGCTGGGTTTAGAAAATTTAGAAACAGCAAACAGTGATCATCCAATTTATATTTGATACACTGTTTAGATGCAATTATGCAGCAAAGTCCAGGATGAATATAAAAAATAAAGGCATGCCATTTCATAAAATGTTGCAAGGTTATGTTTCTTTGCTTTTCACTAAAGAAAAAAAAAACTTCTCATTGTTTGTGTCCCAAACACTGGATAAAATAAAAAATTAATATTCTGTTCTAGTTTATATCAATGTGCTACATAAAGGCATTGATACTATAAAGAGTTTAAAACAGTTCATAGCTTTAATACATTTATTTTGATGCCAACAAGTTACTGACTAGAAACAGCTGTAGTAGAAAATGTCAGCCACGTGGTGTCATCATGAATTTAGTAAAAGATGGGTTTGAGAGTAGTGGGATTTGGAGAAGGTAGTAAATTGACAAAACCCTTGCTTAGATCTGACTAAATTATGCAGGAAATAATATTTAGGTAATATAGTGACTTATCTGTGAGAGTCTTGGGAGAGGCATACAAAAAGGGTAGAATATAAACGCAATCTCTCCACCAAGCAGTAAATATCTGCTTTGGCCAGGGTCCTAGGGTAGAATAAGATGAAGGGACATAACCTGTCTTCACCAATAAAAAATAAAATTCATAAAGTTGCATTGTGTAATTATTCCTCAGCTATAAAATTTCTATTTAATGCTCCAAGTCATAGAAGTAAGAGTTTCAAAGTTCTGTTAATTTTAGTCAATAGGACCCATTTAATTGCTTTATGCAATAGTATGACTTAGAATAGTTATCAAAAGATCAACCAAGGCCACAGAAGGTGTGTTTGCTTATTGGTGACTGAGTTCCAGCACATGCCAGAACTCACATGGATGTGTTCAGTAGAAGCAATTGGTCCTATGTTGTCACCAGCAAGTTTCAAAATCCGTTATTCAGTTATTAAAGTGCTTTTGTTCACAATTTCTCACTGTGTTGTGTTTCCACTTTACTTCAGAAGAGTTTTAATCTTTTTTACTTTTTTAAATCATGAAATATGTCATCATGGAATGATGAAAATTTCCTATTTTCTGTCTCTTCATGCTTTCTTTAAATGTTCATTGAAATTAATTTTCTTAAAAAAAAACCCTTTCTCCTATCCAAAACACCAATACTTTAAAAATTTTTATTCCTTTATTTCTCAAGAATTGTATACCTCTATACAATGAATCAGTATCATGTCTACCTGTAGTTTTGTCCCCTCAACTTATGCAATAAAGCTCAGTACATTAAGTGAATGGTTTTGTACAATGGCGGCATACACTCCCTCTCAGGTAACTTCACTCTCAGCTAACTTTCTAGATTGAGTGCATAGAGTTCTTGCCTTTCATTATTGAATGTTTCAAATACCCTTCCTTCAGTCTAGTACATGCTATTTTAAAATTTTGCATACTCAAATTATCTTTAACAATTGAAAATTATTATATTCAAATACAAGTAAACAGAAAAAACATAAGCAAGTATGAAAAATAACTGCATGCTAAAAGTTTGAACAACTAAAATCAACATCCCTTCCTTTATTTTCAACTGTTAAAATGCTGAAAAGTATTTTCCTTCATTACAAATAATAACAAAGTACATATATTACTATGGTACATATAGTACTATATAATAATATATTGCTTTGAGCCCTATAAAACTAATTTTTGTTATATTATGGGAATTATCATTGACTATAGGTTTTGTCTTAGAGCTGAGTCATTTATGTTGAATAATTAAAATAACACAAAATTTAATGAAGAAATGACACTACCGAATGACAGGCCCTGTGTGCATGTGGTGCCTAGACATACACACCGGCATAGCACCCATAAACATAAAAAAATAAATCTTTAGAAAGAGAAAGCAGCCTGTACCACCCCTAATTACACTTTTATTCCTATTTCTTTTCTTCCTCAGTTCTTTCATATAGCTAAGGTTCTTCCTTGTTACTGATTTTACTTTTATGTACTGTGTCTTAAAACAAATTTGGGATCAAATTTTATGTCTCAGACACATAAACTTTACAAATACTTAGTAGAGTAGTCACGGATATTAGTTGTTCTTATTCATCAATATGCAATGGATTTAATATTAGAAACAAATTTACATTTGGGGAAATAATATACTACATGTTGACTATGACATTTAATTTTACTTTATCCTAACTTTTGCAACTATAAACAATGATTTGGGAAGAGTAAATTCAATACTGGTAACTTCTTCTTTCTGTAAGTCAGAGCTTACAGAAATATACTAGAGAGCAATTTCTAGGTCAGAATAAATTAGAGTTTGTAATGTATTTGCCTATACTGAGAAAGCATAAAAAAAGAAATGAGGTAATTTTGTCAGGGTTTGATGCTCATTGTTCACTGAAACATAATGCAAGTTATATCTTTAGCTATAAAATAAAATAATGAAGCAATATATCCCAAGTCATTCTCATAGATTATAAGCTCAATATTCCAATTGTGTATATTTAATGACTCTACACTGCTGATCACTTATTTCCAAATGGTATTTAGAGATAATAAGCTCTATTCTTTGCAGTGTGCTGTGGAATTTGCTTTTCCAAAATGAAGGGTGCAAACAATTCTGTTCCTGTTACCAGGTTCAGTAAGTCTCATAGCATATCTCTTAATATATATATATATATATATATATATATATATATATATATACATATATATATGTATTGGCTTCTATTCATGGCCTTGAAAAGCCTATAGTTTTAGGAAACTAAAGTAACATTCTTAATTTTCCGATGTCAAAAGAGGACATTGGACCCTGGAACTGAATTTATTCAGGGTTTTGAGCCACCATGTGGGTACTAGGAGCCAAATTGGGGCTTCTGCAAGAGCCGCTAGTTGTCTTAACCTATGAGCCATCTCTCCAGCTCCAGAGGCTTTGCTTTAGGGTAGTTATCTGTCTACCAGTTTCTGTTAAATAACTATTAGCTTCTGTAGTAGAATGTTACATTAGAACTCTTATGTGTTCCTTAGTGTGACAACACCCAGATTTTATCATTCAAATGTTAATAACACCCTCATAGTTGAGCAATGGAAGGCATCAACAGTGAATATATGTTTTGCAGTTCCAATTGGAATATTCAAAGCAGGTAGAACCTGTGTTAGTTATTCTGTTACTAGGAAAAAAATACCTTAAGAAAACAACTAAACATAGTAAGATGAAGAGAAAGAATGGTGGGAATTTATGACCTTTGCTCAGGAGCCATCCTAATCTCTGTATCTTTCCAATTTCAGTATATGTGCTGCCTAAGTGAACACAAAGGTGAAATTTTGTGTGCCACTCCTCTTCAGAAAGAAGTCTGCTTGTCTGCACTCATAGCTTCTCTCACATAGACTTCTTCAATGTCCTCTTTTTTTTTTTTTTTTTTTTTTGAGATACCTTCCAGGGTGGATGTTGCCTGGAAGAATGTAGAGTTGACTCTAGAAGACATTCAAGAAGTGTATTATCAGAGCTGCCCATAGAACTGATAAGTTAAAAGAGTAAAGTGCAGCAATGAGGCCTGTAAGGTCATCACTGATTTTACAAATCTGTTGAACAGCTAACCAGGAGAATAATATTGAGCTCCCTGATAGTTTTCTGTGTTGTTCTCCTCTCTATAAAGACACTCACTAAAGAGGAGGTGTTAGGTTGGTTTCTTCAGGGTATTTAGCTCACTTCCTTCTTGTACCACTGCTCATCTGAATAAATCATAATTCAAAGTTTAAATATCTGTCTCTCCTTTTTGTTTGTGGTGATAGATGGAATAAATGTTAGTTTTTTCCCATTATTAATAAAAAAGAGATTCATCTTTGTTGTAAAGCCTAGTTTTGATGTATCTGCTACTAATCTTAGACTCCGTTGTTTTTGAGTCCCTATATGGCAGAGAGCATGATGAAGCAAAGTTGTTTACTTCATGTTTACTACTAAGTACAGAAGTAGAAAAGAAGTGTTCGAAAACAAGATAAAGCCTTCAAGACATATTCAATGACTCACTTTATTCAAACTGCTGTACTCATGCCCTATTTTCCATGACATCTCAATAATGGTCTCAGAATTTTAATGTCAGTGTGTTAACTTTGCTGACAGGTTCCCTATTGAAAGCACTATCATCTAGAAACAAAATCTTATATCCATTACCATGTGGTAAAAACTTGTTAAAACCAAAACAGATCTCAATCCTCTCAGAACAGTGTTTGCCACAGGTGGGAAGAGATGCTCTCTAAATTGGAGCTGGTTTTAGAGAAGGTTATAAGGATGCTTTCAGTTTCTCATGCCTTGATTATTAATGGCCATGAATATACATTTTGACAAAGATCATGGAAATGTACCTGAAGATTACAGTCTTGGCTGCATGTGTGTTACAGCTACAATGCTTTAAAGTTTATAGAGAAAACCATACTTACTTGAAAATAAACAGCTTACAAAGTCCCCTAACTTGTTCCATCCCCAAATGCACACAAAACTAACAGAACACCACCTTCTAGGAGCCTGAAGGAGACAATGGACCATCTGCCAATCTTTCTATTCTCAAATCACTCTACTCTTTCCTCCATCTTTTGTGCCCCAAACAGAAGGAACACCCGTCTTCCTACTGGGGTCCTCAAATTAAGCATCTGTGTGTTTTTGATTTCTGAGAGCTAGATGGAGGGTATTTTACCACTGAAATGGGATAATAGTAGTCTTTTTCCTCTAGCACCAAAAATTTAATGGATGACATTTTCTCCACTTGGTACTTTTTCTTTTGTGAAATTACCTTAAGTATTACCTTAAGTTCTCTGCTATAACCATCTTTCCTATGGAACTTTTTATCAAAACTGAAATTGGCCAGAAAATAGTAAATTCACAACAGTGAAAAACATATAAACTGTTGACCATAGAGACAGCATTTTTAAGTGGGTAAATATGTTGGTCATATAATAAAGGTTGGTATGTGTTGTATATCTCACAAAGCCAAAAGTTCAGAGGGCTTTTTATAGAGCCTGAAATTCTAATAGAGGTCTAGTGTCCCAACAAAGAATCTGAGTAGATCTAGAATTTGTCCCAAGAAAATAGCTGTATTCAATGAGATTGAAAGGGACACAAAAGCAATTATGTGTTGTGGGCCCCAGAAAAGTGTATGTGTTTCATTTATTCATCTTACAGAATAGTAATAAATAACTCAGTTCCCTCCAGGTAAAGAAAGGGTAAGCAGTGTAGGCTATGTCTTAATCAGTTTTCCATTTATAAAAACACCATGTTATAAATGGACTAAATAATAGATAGAGTATAGGTTATTTTGGTTCCAGCTCTGGTTCAATATGAAGGAACCACAATTGGAATTGGTCCTATTATTAGCTGAGTCTCAAGTAGTGATAACATGTAATAACAGAGAAATGTTCATGTGTGGTTCTCTCTCTTTTCTTGTAAGGTCACCAGGACTCATTAAAAAGCTTTCTTCATGACTTTACATAACTTTAATTATACCCCCCAAAGCTAATTGCCCTCTATAAATACCATGATCAGATTAATCTGTACCCTTTTAATTAATCTCTCTCTCTCACACACAATGGGCGATATGCTTAAATAAATGAAACCTGGGGGCACATTTGAACTGTAACCAACACACAGCAGCTTCTTTGCTTTAGCCTTTCTTTTGCAGATGAGGAGAGACTTAAGTGGGATCTATCAGGAGCAGAGAAACATAAGGAATAGCTTTACATAAATTTGTTTTGAGCTTATTTTTTCAAATACATCTTTAAGTTTTATTACATTAGAGACTTATCTTATTTTTCATACTAGCTTTGTTTTATAGATGGGAAAATAAATTTTAAAAATACTCCTAATATTTCTCTTATCTAAAATACTTGGAAGCAGAGTGTTGAAGATTTTACATTTTTTGTTCAAATTTTAAAATGTGTATGTCACAAAATCTTAGGAAAGAATCATAAATCTAAACAAAAGTTCATTTATGTTTCTTATATACCTTATACATAAACTTTAAATACAATTTACAGTATTTTGATGCACCCACTTTTTAACTGATCTGCTACATAAGATTCAGCTGTATAATTTTTCCACTTATATTAATTTGATATTTCTTCTTTCAGAAGTTTCAGGTATTAGACTATTTTGCATTTGAATGTTTATTT
>CM053760.1:34631169-34674403 GCA_028658305.1 Pachyuromys duprasi | reverse complement strand
CTAGAGTTTTTGATCTTAGCTATTCTGGAGGGTGTAAGGTGAAATCTCAGAGTCGTTTTGATTTGCATCTCTCTGATGGCTAAGGACGTTGAGCATTTCTTTAAGTGTTTTTCTGCCATTCTATAATCCTCTATGGTCAGTTCTCTTTTTAGCTCCATACCCCATTTTTTAATTGGATTATTTGGTTTCTTGCTTTTTAGCTTCTTGAGTTCTTTATATATACTGGATATTAGCCCTCCTGCCCCAAGATTTTTAACCTCTTCCTTACTTTAAAGAAGAAAAAAAAAGCTTAAGTGATATTTTGCTGTTTCCCCTATGCTTTGAGTAAAGGTAACTAATAACTTCTTTTCTTAATTCTTCTTAGGATAAGATTTTCTTTTTTAAGAAATAAACTTGCTGGAATCTATATACCTAGGGAAGATATGTAAGAAGGATGACCCCGGGTGGGATGATCAATCCTTGCTTAAATGGACAAATGGGATGGATATTGAATGTAGGAGAAAACACGCAACAGGACAGGAGCATACCACAGAGGGCCACTGAAAGACTCTAGCTAGCAATGTATCATTGCAGCTATTAACACTCACAACCAAGCCATCGCCAGACTTTGTTAGTAAGACAAAGTTAGTAAGATTTTGTGGAGGACAAGAGCTCCACAAAGACCAAATAGATCAGGGCACTGTCTATAAGACTGTTTCTCCAACCAAGGAACATATATGGATACAAACTATAACCTCTGCTCGGATGTGACCCATGGTAGCTCAGTACCCAACTGGGTACCATAGTAAGAGGAACAGGGACTCTTTCTGTCATGAACTCAATGGCTGGCTTGTCGACTGCCCCCGCCCCCAAACCCTGAAGGAGGAGCAGCCTAACTAGATCCCAGAAGAGGACATTGCAGCCAGTCCTGAAGAGACATGATAAGCTAGGGTCAGGTGGAAGGTGAGGAGGTCCTCCCCTATCAATGGACTTGCAGGTGGCCAGGGAGAAGATGAGGGAGGGATGGGGAGAGTGGGAGGGAATGAAGGAGGGCGCTACGGCTGGGATCCAAAGTATATAACCTGTAATAAATATAAAAATAAATAACTTATAAAAAAGAAATAAACTTGCCACGCCCTTTAATCCTGGAGATATCATAGAACATCCTTTTTCTTTAAATCTGAAGGAAGTGTGTCACTTTACCATTTATCATTATGGCAGGCTTCTTCATTGAAAGCTCATTAGGTTGTAATGGCTAGCCAAGAGAGCAGCGCATGCATGAACAACTGATAAAGAGAATTGAAGGCATAACCAAGTAGCTTGAGGCTTAGATAGAAGTTCTTATTATACCCCCAAGATTTGGGGTTATTTAAGAAGAGAAATTTTCATTTTGTGCTAATAAATATTTACAGATTTAAAAACTAAAAAATTGAGGAATAAAAAAATATAGTTACAGAAAAAGAGATAATTGAAAAAGCAAAAGCCTACTTCTTTTTTTTTTTCAGTTTTTGCCTTAGGTAAGTAAAAACTCAGATAAAATATTTGTGCCTAGACGACTTCAAAAAGACAGTCTTCTCTTTTGAGGAGAAAAATGGTTCTGAAATCCCCTTGTTGATAGTATCAATATTGGCTGAGCTTGGCTTCTTGGTGTTATCAGATAATTTGTGTGTTTTCTCTTCAGAAAGCCAACTCTATGCCATCTTTCATGTGTCTCAACTGTTCCCATCCATATCTCATCTTGCTATCTAGAGATATGAAAAGAGAATTTAGGAAGTGTTACTGAACAGTTAAGACCACATCCAACAGAGCCTTTCAGGAATCCTGATGCTTCTAAGGGCTATGAAAGTATGAAAAACTTCCCTTTCTTGGTAGCAAAAGTCAGAAAGAGGTATGGGAACATAGTTGACACCACCCTCCAAGGCCAACTCAGTACTGGGTCAAATTTGGTAAATGTTACATCTAGACATTTAAGTCAAATGCCTCAGACTTTCTATTTCCTATGGAGACTTTGTACAATTTAAAAAATATATTTTTTACTAAATACAGTTTATTCACTTTGTATCCCAGCTGTAGCCCCCTCCCTCTTACCCTCACAATCTCCCTCCCTCTTCTCCTCCCATGCCCATCCCCCAGTCCACTGACGTTTGTAAGTCATCATGCCTGTCTCCCTTCCCTCTTGGCCATCTGTCATACACTACGTCTAGGGTGATTTATTTATCTGATCCACTTGTTTCCTATAGGGTACAAAATGAACCTAAAAATATGATACGCTTTATTATTCTTTAAATAAATACTAGCTAATGAATTCTCATTTGATCTAGCTCCATAGCTTATGTGACTATTCATAAATTGATAGATATCTTCATTTAATATTGTTAAGATCTCTAGAACTTCATTCTTAAAACTTCAGTACTGGAAAATACTTTCAGATCTAGGATCTAGAAGGGGAGGGCAACAGATGTGATGAAAAATCTCTATATTGGTTATTCTTCTCATTGATATGAGTAAATACCTTTCAAAAACAAGCTGAGGAAGGAAAGCTTTACAGTAGCTCACAGCATGAGGGCATTTTTGTGTAGAAGGTATGACAGAAGTTCTATGAAGAAGCCAGTCACACTCTTTCCACAGGTAGGAAGCAGGGAGAGGAGGCATGCTGGTGCTCAGATCACTTTTATTTTTGAAGTCCTGTAAAGTAGTTTATGGGATAATGAAACCAACAGTTGGGGTATGTATTCATTATTGAGTTAAAACTAGCTGGAAATATCATCATGGACACACCCAGAAGTATGTAAGACAATGGTCACTCCCAACGCAGTCAAGCTGACAATAAACATGAACTGTCATAAGCTGCTGCTTAACATAGCTTTTGTCTTCTCACAGTCGTGATGTTAAGCATAGAACATAATCCTTCCACTGTTGTGAGAAGTTTAAAGAAAGTGATGCATGTTTAAGGGTTCAGGAGGATCCAGCCTGAGTCAAGTCCTGAGGGGATGCTGTTGCTTACCTGTATCTTTACCCCCATGCCTCAAATCACAGAACTGTTAGAAAGCACTATGTGAAACTGATTCCACCTTCAACTCCAGCCTTGACATCTCAACCGTTGCACAAGGGTTATTATACATACATATATATATATATATGTATAATATATATATACATATATATATATATATATATGTTCCAAACAGTGGTCAAACCTGTGAGAGGAATACTGGAACTGACAGGGCTGGGAACAGAGTTTAGTTTAGTTGTTCAGAGCACTTGCTCACAGAGGACCCAGGTTCAGGTCCATGTACCCACATCTGCCAGTTCACCATGGCTTGTAACTTTAGCTTCAGGGGTCTTTCACCCACTTCTGGATTCTGTAGGTACTGAATTCACATATTACACATACAGAAAAGTAGGCACGTGTACACAAACTTAAAAATGTATATGTAGAATAAGTACATCTATCTATCTCTGTCTGTATTTATACTGATAATATGTCTTTACTTAAATCTTGAATCCAACCCTCTTTTCCCCGGCAGGCAGTATCCGTTTTCCTTCCATTTGTTCTTTGCACTGCTTGTCCCAGCACAGAGGTTATACAGCAGGTGGACCCGACAGTGTCTGATAAACATCCTTCTCCGTGGATAAAGCACAGTTGTATCATAAAATGTCCATTGGTAGTGGACTTTTGAGTAATTTTTAAAGTAAGTTAACAATGTTCTTCAGTGATCAACTATGTCTAGTTTTGAACATTTGCAATACTGCAATAAATTCACAACTTGTTTATAGCCAGTCCTGCCTGCCTCGCCCAACCCTAGGCAACCAGATTTTTTATGTGTTTCTGCATGTCCGCTGTGATTTTTTTTTAGGTAACAGGAGTCACATATTAGTGATCATCACGCCCAGAATTTTTTACATATCATAGTTTCAAAGCATATATATATGCAGATTGTCGCAGATTGTTTAATAAAATAGGAAGGTAGCTGGGTACAGTAACGTGCACCTATGATCGTGGCACTTTGAAATGGATCCAGTGTAACTGTCATCGGTGAGTTTATGGCCAGCTGCGTGTTCACGAGATCCCTCAAAATGAATTACCACAAAGCATAAGAAAAACATCACTGAAAAGGGAGGTCTTCCTCCCCTTCCCTCTGATTCTAGTCTATCAGGTCTCATCTGGAGTGGCTGCATTGTCTTCTTCTGTGCCCTGGTAAGGCTGCTCCCCCCCATCAGGGGGAGGTGATCAAAGAGAAGGCCAATCAGTTCATGCCAGAGACAATCCTTGTCCCCATTACAAAGAGGGAGGATGGGACTGGGAGGGGAAGGTGGAGGGAGATACAGGGGGGATACAAAGTGAATAAACTATAATTAATAAAAATAAAGACAATTAATAAAAAGAATACTTTAAAAATAACTGAATAAATAAGAAAGAAAAACATCACATGCAGTTTGTGCGGATAGAAGATTCTGTTTCTTACACCACTTCAAGGTTTTGGAGATTGTGAAGACTTGGGGTATTTGCCTTTCAATTTGCTGAAACATACATGCTTGGTCTTAATTGTCTCAGTTAGGTTGATATAGATAGCATAGAATTCCTTCACTGTCTATGAGGCTTATGTTCAACATTCTTACTTTTGAGACTATAATTGAATTACAACCTGTATTCTTTACCTTCAAACCTTCCCATATACCATCCTCTAGTCCTTTTCAAATTTGTGCTCTCTTTTTTCACTCATTGTCACTGTGTGTGTGTGTGTATTCCTCAATATGCCTGGATAGTCTTTAAATAACATTACTTACATGTACATGTTCTAGGCTGACCATCTAGTACCGGCCACCTCTACTCCTTGCAGCTTTCCCAAGTTGGCTGTACTTCTTTGGGCTGGGTTTAGGCTACTTGTACTTTTTTCCACCCAGGTTGACCTGTTCAATGGTGTCATCCTTGTTCAGCTCATGTTTCGGCAGTCATTGTGATGATTCCTTACAACTCTAGCTGCTGACATTATCAGAAGACAGTCTCACAGGAAACTCCCTGCTGTTCAGGCATTTACAGTCTTTTGCTCCCTATTTCACAATGTCCCCTGAGCCTTCAGTTCAGGAACCTTAGGTTCAGTTTTATAGATGTATCCACTGGGACTGGGTTCCATGAGTCTACATTTTGATAGCTTATGGTTTTGTTATGGTTATGCTCTCCTTCTGCTGCACAGAGAAGTTTTCTTGATGAGACCTGAAGAAGAGGTTTCCAAAGAACTATTTACAACCTTACCATCATTTGTGTGGTTTCTTTGCTCTGCATCCTGTCCTTTGACTTTAAAATGGAAGCCCTTCTGCACAGCTAAAGTTTGCCTTCATATTTCAGGTTTCACACTGAGTTTCACACCAAAACCACTTTTAATCTCTTCCTTCATCTACCCACATAGAAGAGGCTGCCTGAATGCCTTCCTTGCCCTCCACCTACAGAGAAATCTCTGAAAGGATATGTGTTTTATTTTCTTCACTTTGTTATGACCTTTAAAAAATTTTTGAAGCAATTTTAAGACCTAAAGGAGAATTACATTTTGTTCTAGAAATTCTACCAATGATTTACATCTCCACACAATTTTATTTCTTATACTCTGAACATATCTAATCCAATCATAGCACAATTCTAAAATTTTATATATTAGCATTGGTAAACACTATTTCCTGTACTTTGCTCTTTAATTTAGATTGATCACTCACTGTTTCCATTAATGCCATTTTAATATCCCATTACCCAATTCTGGCCTGGAGTTAAGTTTCTTTAGAATTTAAATTGGTGTTTTGTTTAGATGCCATCTTTCCTTTCCTCCTACTGATGCACTTGTTGGCTTTCCCAGACTCCAGAAAGTATTTTTATATTATTTTTTATTTTTTAATATTAATCACAGGTTATTTACTTTGTATCTCAGCTGTAGCCCCCTCCTTCATTCCCTCCCAATCCCACCCTCTCTCCCTCATCTCCTCCCTGTCCCTTTCCAAGTCCACTGCTAGAGGAGGTCCTCCTCCCCTTCCATCTAACACTAGTTTATCAGGTATCTTCAGGACTGGCTGCCATGTCCTCCTCTGTGACCTAGCAAGGCTGTTCCTCCCTCAGGGGGCCAGGGGGCAGTAAAGGAGCCAGTCATTGAGTATTACTCAAAATTTTTGTGTGAGATTGTCACTATATGTTCATGTAGTTGCACATTTGTTGGAGTTTATTCACATTTACGAGCATGTATGTGAAAGCTAAAAGGCAACCTCATTTTCTGGACTGCTGTATACCTCCTTTCAGACAGGGTCTCTCATTGGTCTGGAACTTACCAGTTTAAAGAAGACCGCTTTATCAGTAAACCCCAGGGACCCGTCTATCTCTGCAGCCTTGGGATTACAAACATGTGCTGCCAGGACCAGCATTCTTCCATTGTTTCTGAGGAAGAAACTCTGATCTTTCAAATCAGATAATGCTGGCTGTGCCATCTTCACCAAAGATTGAGGACATTGTTGCTTTTTTGTTTTTAATTTCAGTTTCCATATGTAACTGAGTATGTGGTATTTGGTTTTGTGTATATGTTTGCCTTACCTTCTGTAATATACTGTCTTGCAGTCTCAACCATGTTGCCGAAATAATGACAGAAAATCATTATTTTACAGCAAAGAAATATTTCATTATGTGAACGCGTCCTGTTTTCATTACCCATTCATCTAATGATGGACTTATAGATTGATTTCTCATTTTGGAATTTGTTTAGTGAACACGTAAATGCCATTCTCTTCAACATACTGTTCCAATTCCTCTAAATAATACGCAGTAGTTGGATTTTTGAATACTTAACACTTCTATTTATACATTTTTGGAAGAAACACAGAAATACCATATGATTTTCCATAGTGGCTGTGCTCAATTGTGCTCTGATCAACATTACATGAGGTTTTTTCTTCCCTTCCAAGCATTTATTGTATTTGCCTTTGAAAATAGCCACAGGAACTAGGGTGAGGGAATATTTTACTACAATTTTATTTTGCATTTCTGATTACTAATGCTATATTTTCTGTACTCCTGTTGGCCATTTATGTACCCTATCTTGAAAAGCAGGCTGGAGAATTGGCACAATGAGTAAAGTAGCCGACATGCAACATGGGGGCCTTAGTTCAGACCCCTGTAATCCTGGATATGATGAGAAGCACCTGAAATGTTAACACTGGGGAAATTCAGATTTAGCAGAATTAATGAGTTTGATATTCGTTTCGGTACCCTTTGTCATAAAATACCGTGGAGAGCAATTTAAGAAGACATCCTAGTTCTGGCTGTTTCGAACAAAGCTACTACAAACATGGTTGAGCAAATATTCTTGTTGTATAATTGAGCATCTTTTAGATATATGCCTAGGAGTGGTATAGCTGGATCTTAAGGAAACATTATTCCTAATTGTCTGAAAAAGCACCAGATTGATTTCCAAAGTGGTTGTACAAGTTTTCATTCCTACCAGCAATGGAGGAGGGTTCCCCTTTCTCACAACTTCTCCAGCATGTGTTGTGACTTGAGTTTTTGATCTTAGCCATTCTGATGGGTGTAAGGTGAAATCTCAGGGTCATTTGAATTTGAATCTTTCTGATGGCTAAGGATGTCAAGCATCTTTTTAAGTGTTTCTCTGCCATTCTATATTCTTCTACAGAGAATTCTCTGTTTAGCTCCATACCCCATTTTTTTAATTGGGTTGCTTGAATTATTGCCTTTTAACTTAAGTTCTTTATATATTCCGGATATCAGCCCTCTGTCAGATGTAGAGTTGGTGAAGATCCTTTCCCAGTCTGTAGGTTGTTGTTTTGTTCTGACAACTGTCCTTCGCTTAACAGAAGCTTTTCAGTTTCGTGAGAATAAACATACTAAAATCTATACACCTAAAGAAGATAAACAAGAAAGGGTACCAGGGGTAAGATGATCAATACTCACCTAGAAAGACAAAGGGGAAAGACATTGCAAGTGGTAGAAAACAAGTAACAGGACAGGAGCCTAGCACAGAGAGCCTCTGAAAGACTACCTAGCAGTGTATCAAAGCAGATGCTGGGACTCATAACCAAACCTTTGGCAGAGTGCAGGGAATCATATGAAAGAAGGGGGAGTTAGTATGACCTAGAATGGACAGGAGCCCCACAAGGACCAAATATATCAGGGCACAGGAATCTTCTATGAGACTGTTTCTCCAACCAAGGATATAACCTACAACCCCTGCTTGGATGTAGCCCATGGTAACTCAGTATCCAAGTAGGTTCCCTAGTAAGGGGAGCAATAATTATTTCTGGCATGAGCTCAATGACTGGCCCATTGAGCTTCCCCTGCCCCCTCCTCCAAGGGAGGAGCACCCTTGCTAGGTCACAGATAAGGAAATTGCAGCCAGTCCTGAAGATACCTGATAAGCTAGGGTCTGATGGAAGGGGAGAAGGACCTCCCCAATTAGTGGACTCCAAAGGGTGCAGGGGGGAGATGAGAGAGGGGGGTTGTTGGGAAGGAAAGAGGGAGGGGGCTATGGCTGGGATACAAGTGAATGAACTGTGATTAAAATAAATAAATAAGTAAATAAATAAATAAACAAATAAAAAAGAAGATATCCCAACATGTTACTATGGCTCCATATGTACTCATACACAGGGTACATTTGCCCCACCCATGAGTATACATATATGCAAACATACTACATGCAAATATGTAAGCAAATATAAACATTAAAAATAAAACAGTTTAAAATATTTTCCATTATAAAAGCATATTATTAATATGTTGAATCATGTATCTTAGTAATTAATTCCTCATTTTATATACTCTTTGCTAGCATTCTATAGGTTATATCTTCCTTCTCTTTGTATCCTTTATTTATTTATTGTGCATGACATTTTAGTTTGGTGTAACCTCATTGGTCAATATTCATTTTGTTGTCTGAATTTTTGGAGTCCAGCATAAAATTTGTGCCCAGACCAACAGTACCTTGAAGCAGGCTCTAGGCACTTTCTGAAGATAAACAGTTTAGAATTCCAGGTTTAAACTTTTCATCCATTTTGAGTACACTTTACCTAATATCATTCCTTCACATATAAGTATCCAGTTGTCACAATACTTTTCATTGAAGAGATGTTCCTTTCTCACATGGAAGAGCAAGGGTCTGCAAACCTAGCTATCTTTCTTTGGCATTTCTATTGCTTTCTGTTTTGTTTTTGTTGTTGTTGCTATTGCTATTTCATGTGTGCGTTGGTTTTATTGTCTGTTCACTATGGTTTGGTTACTATCATTTAGCATGTTTTTAAGCTAAGTATTCTAATAACTCCTGCTTTGTTGATTTTGATTATATCAGTTCTTTCATTGTTCTTTACAAATGTAGGCGTGCTTTAATTCGTGTTTTTTTTTTCTGTTCCCATAATAAAGTCAATTGTTCTTTTGGTAGCAATTAGATTAACTCTGTTTATTGTATTGATACCGTGGATATGTCATCAGTACAAATCAAGTCAATCCTCGAACACAGAATATCTCCTTGTTTTTGGTTTTCTCTTCAATTTATTTTATAAATGTTTCCTAATTTTGTTTGTAGGACTCTTAATTCTCTAGATTAAAATTATTCCTAGGTCTTTTTATTTATTGTAGCAATCCTGAGTAGAGTTTCTTTCTTGATTTTCTTACTCAGGAATGTAATTATTATTACGCAAAAGACCACTGATTTTGTAAATGACTTTTGTGTGCTACTATTTACTTTGTGTGTCACTTTGGTAAACTCATTTATTGTTTAAAAAATTTGTTACATTCTTTAAGTCTTTCTGCTATCATATAATTTTAATATCAAGTATGGATTTTAGAATTTTCTTTTGTCTTTATTTTCTACTATTTTCTAAGATCTCTGGTCTAGGATTCCATTGGTAAATTGAATAAGAGGGGGAAAAGATTGACATCCTTTCCTAGAATAGTAGAAGAAATAATATCAGGTTCTTCTGCAGACTAAAATATAGGCTGTGGCTTTCTCCTAAACTGTCCTTACTGTCTTTAAGTAAATTGTTTTTCTTTAGTGAATTTTAAGGGGTTTTGTTAGACTGAGGGAGGGGCATGGGAGGAAAAGACTAAGGGAGAGTGGAATTGGGAGGGGAAGAGGGACGGGCTACAGCTGGGATACAAAGTGAATAAACTGTAAGAATCCAAAAAGAAAAACTGTCTTAAAATAATGATTTTTTTAATTATTAGTTCTCAGAAAGCATTTTAAAAGAAAAAAAACTTTCATATTCAAGTTAAAAAGATAACTATTACAATTTATTGCGCCTAATATAGTGAGTTGCTTTAATCGTTATCCTGATACTGAAAAATTCTAGGTTGACCACTACTTTCTAATAAAGCATGAACCTTGTAATACTCTGTCGGGTTTGATTTTCTGCCTCATATATTCCCAGAATAAAGAATGAAACCTGGAGTCTTTGTTTTGATCAAACCATGAAGGCAAATAAGAAAAATACACTAAAGAATTATTTCCTTTATTTAGAGTTTTTTCAGTGCCTTTATCCAGCATAATGATAGTGTATGTATGCATACAAAAATATTTATGTTTAGTATAATCTTGATTTCCACAGACAAATATCATATCTTAGAGTAAATCTGTATCTTTCTTGATAAACAAATGGCATCTTCTATTACTGAAGTACCAATGTTTAGTTATCATAATTTCCTTCAAAATGCTTTCTGAGAACTAATAACTAAAAATAATCATGATTTTAAGACATTTGTTTAATTCATTATTCAGTACATAAATATGTAGCATTCCCTAGATAATGAATTAAACAATATATATTAATTAAAATATTATGATAACATCCTGGAACAAATTTCCAAAATTTCTCATTATTTAAGCTGCTATTGATATTTTATTTTCATTACAAGAAACACATTAAATAAATGCTACAACATGGTTCTTGATACTACATTTCAATATTTATAGTAGGAGACACTGTAAACTTTGAATGTTGCAATGACAATTGTATTATTCATAATTCAAACATGCACCTAATTTATTAGAGAAAAATAAATCATTAGAGACCAAACCTAGCTCATTCCAAATAACTTAATTAGGGGTTAGTAATATTTCACTGTAATTGTCATATAAACACCCCCTGATAAATGTTGACTTTTATCAGTTTGATCACAAGGAAAATTAAGTAGCAAATACTCTTGATTAATTATGTTAGCTCTATCTTTTTATAATTGAAGAAAATGATTCTTCTTGCTTACTTTTTAGATAAAAATGGAACTTATTCTATAATTTAGGATAGTCATGTGGGTACTAATACACTGCAAAAAAATGTAACTAAAAGCAACTTGGAAGGAAAGGGTTTATTCCAGCTTGGAAGTCTCGGGTCACGCTCTATTACTTAGGTAAGTCAGAACAGGAACTGAAGGCATAATTTTGAAGACAAGAAATGGTAGAAGAGGAATGGAGGGTTGCTGTTTCCTGACTTGTCCCTCTGACCTGCTCAACCCACTTTCTAAAAGCACCTAGCCCACTTTCTTTCTGATAGCACCCAGAAGTGTCACTTCCCACAGTGATCTGAACCGACATACAACAGCTGTTACACAAGAGCATGTACCATAGACTTGTCCACATGCCAATCTAATCTGGGCTTTTTATTAAAAGAGGTTTCCTCTTTGCAAATGACTCTTACCTTCTTTCAAGTTGACATAAAAGTAACCTGCATAGTGTGTGAACAACTTGTTTTGGAGTTTTGTTTTTCAGCTGTTCTATTTTAATACAAAGAAAAGAATGATGATGGAAGAAAGACTAAAAGATGTGATAAAGTAAAGTTAAAAAATATTGCTTTAGGCAGTTTATCCCATAAAACTACATGCTTCTTCCTAGATAAAATGAAGGCTCTGCATTCAAGATTTGTGTGTGTTCTTTCACATGTATGCTTGCTTCAATTTTGATATTTTATGAAATAGTTTTTCTTAGCTCAGGTTGCTTACCTTTAAGTCTACGCCTCTGTCTGGTCCATTCATGTAAGCATGATGAAGTTTGCTATAAAGTCTAACCTGTTTATTTCGGTATAGAAATTGACAATCTTAGCTTTCTCTACTTATTCCATCAAGCTTAATGATTTCATAGGACCACTATATCTATCTATCTATCTATCTATCTATCTATCTATCTATCTATCTATCTATGTATCTATCTATCTATGTATCTATCTATCTATCTATCTATCATCTATTTATCTTTTTATTTATATGGTTTCTCAAAGCAGGATTTCTCTGTGCAGGCTTGGCTGTCCTGGAATCATTTTGTAGATCAGGCTGGCTTCAAACTCAGAGATCTGCATCCCTTTGCCTCCCTGAGTGCTGGGAATACAGGCATGTATCGCTGCACCCAGTTCATGCTTTACTCTTATACTCTTTCTTTATCATTTTATTATTATTGCTGCTTTAACCTTATTGCTACTTTATTTCAGCCTGCTTTAGTCTTTGTTTATTGTCCTATATTTTCTAGTTTTTTAACATGAAAAATTAGACCCATTTGCAATCTCTTTTCAACACTATTGCTTTGGTTTTGCTTAGAAGTCATAGTTTTATACAATAATCTGTTTGTATATTGCACACTTTCATTCATCTCAAAGAATTGTATAATCAACATTTTATTAGAATATATTATGCATATATATGTTATATATGTATATATGTGTAATATATGTAGACACATACATATGCAGACTTATATGCAGAATATATTATATACAGACTATATATACTATATGTACATATATATGTATCTATTATTTAAAGAGTATCAAAATAGAGCCAGGCATAGTGGTTCATACATCATGCCAGCACACAGAAGTTGGAAAGAGATGGACTATTATAAATTTGAGTCTAGTTTCGGTCCCACAGTGACTTCAAGGGTTATTTGGGCCAGTCAAATACATTTACAAAGTAATCAAATACATTAAAAGCCAGTATAAATTAAGTCAAATGTGGCCTAAATCACAAGTAGAAGACCACTGGGTGTGTGGAGGAAAATCGATGGTTTTTCTAATGGAGAATTAGTCTTGTATCATCAGAAGAAAGCTACTACATTCTTAGCGAGTCAATTTTTCACACTGTGATTATAGATTCAATAAGATTACAGTCAGAGGTCAACAACTATTTAATAGATATGAGTACTGACATAACAGATACGACTCTGTTAGTCTTTTCGTGGAGCTTCTGCTCTCTCCAAGTTCTATCCTTCCCTCCATTCTTTCACAAGACTTTCTTATCTTTGCTCAATGTTTTTGTTTAATTTTTATTTTTTTCTTCACAATTTATTCATTATATATCCTGATTTAAGACCCTTCCCTCAACTCCCCCCAGCCACATCGTCCCACTCACTTCCCCCCATCCTCTTTCCCTAGTCCACTGAAAGGGGGAGTTCTCTAATATTGCCAATTGCCCGTAGCTTGTTAAGTGTCATCAGGACTATTTGGATCCTCTTCCTCCATGGCCTGGTAAGGCCGCATCATCAGGAGTGAGTTATCAGAGAGCAGTCAACTGAGTTCATGATAGAAGCAGCCCCTGCTCCCCTCACTCAGAGAACCACATGGAGACTGAGCTGCCAATTGGCCACATCTGAACAGACGGTCTAGGTCCTCTCCATGCATGGTCCTTTGTTGGTTCATCAGAGCCCCCTGGGCTCAGATGTTTTAGTTCTGTTGGTCTCCTTGTGAGGTTCCTGTCCCCTACATGTCCCTCTATTCCCACCCCTCTCTTCCTCCACAAGACTCCCTGTGCTCTGCCCAAAGTTTTACAATGAATTTCAGCATCTGCTTCAAACCCCTATTGAATGAATCCTTTCAGAGGACCCCCTATAGTAGGCTCTCATCCTGTTTCCTCTCTCCACCACTTCTGGTGTCTATCCTATTTGCCATTTTGAATAAGATTTAAGCATCATCCCTAGGGTCTTCCTTAGCTTACTTGTGTCTGTAGATGGCTATCTTATATTATAATTATAAGATCTGCTTATAATTGAATTTATAGCATGCCTGTCTTTCTGTTTCTGGGTTACTTCACTCAAGATGATCTCTTCTAGCTCCATCCATTTGTCTGCAAATTCCATAATTTCCTTGTTTGTAATAACTGAGTAGTATTCCATTGTGTCTCAAACTCCTTGGCACAGGAGACAATTTCCTGAACAGAATACCAACAGCTCAGGCTCTAAGGTCTACAATTAATAAATGGTACCTCATGAAAAGCTCTGTAAAGTGAAGGACACTCTCAACAGAACAAAACAAGAGCCTACAGACGGGGAAAAGACCTTTACCAGCCCTAAAAGCGATAGAAGGGTAATATGGAGAATATATCAAGAATTCAAGAACTTAGACACCAAAAAAATCAAATAATCCAATTAAAAATGGGATACAGAGCTAAACAGAGAATTCTCCACAGAGGAATATAGAATGGCAGAGAAACACTTAAAAATATTCAACATCCTTAGTCATCAGAGAAACACAAAACAACTCTGAGATTCTATCTTACTCCTATCAAAATGGCTAAGATTACAAACTCAAGTGACCAAAGAGCAGGCCAACAGTTCATATCAGAGACAGTCCCTATTCCCATTACTAAGGAGCCCACTTGGACACTGAACTGCCATGGGCTATATCTGTGCAAGGGTTCTAGGTTATCTCCATGAATAGTCCTTGATTGGAGTATCATTCTCAGAAAAGACCCCTGTGCTCGGATTTTTGGATCACCTCCCCCTGAGGGGGAACAGCCTTACCAAGCCACAGAGGAAGACAATGCAGCCAGTCCTGATGAGATCTAATTGGCTAGGATCAAAAGGAAGGGGCAGAAGGCCTCCTCTATCAGTGGATTTTGGGAGGGGTATGTGTGAAGAAGAGGGAGAGAAGGTGGATTTGGCAAGGGAGGAGGGAGGGAGCTATAGGTGGGAAACAAAGTGAATAAACTGTAATTAATAAAAATATAAAGAAAAAAAACTCAAGTGACAATATGTTCTGGAGAGTTTATGTAGAAAGGAGAACTCTTCTCCACTGCTGGGGGAGTGCAAACTTGTACAACGACTTTGCAATCAACCTGGTACTTCCTCACAAAATTGGGAATAGCACTATGTTAAGATCCAGCCATACCAGTCCTGGACATATACCCGAAAGATGCCCCACCATTCAACAAGGACGTTTGCTCAGCTATGTTCATAGCAGCTTTATTTGTAATAGCCAGACTCTGGAAACAACCTAGATGCCCCTCAATGGAGGAATGGATACAGAAACTGTGGTGCATCTACATTGGTTTCATCTTACTGCAGGTATTTTTAATGTGTTCTTTTGTCCTACCTTATATTCTCTGTGGTGTACTTCTGAATCTGAAGATATTTATGAAATACATGAACATATGAGGTTAAGACACATGTCACTTGGTGTTTAGTATCAAGATGTTGATATGCAGAATGCTTTCATGGACTCCATTGCAGAACCTGAATTTACATCATGTGTAAGATATTTAAGGTTAAATTATTAATATATAAAAAGACATTACAAGCCTTACACGCCTGTGATTGTTTTAGTTGAGTCTGCAACACAATGGAACAATAATCTCTTTAACAGCTCTCCATAACCTGGGGATACTGACCACCAGTAATGTGCAGGAACAGGCAAAACTCTACAGGAGATATTAACTCTTGCTGCCATTTCCTACAGTAGATTCTTCCCAGAATATTTATGTAGAAAGCTACATATGACTGGCTTGCCTTTAAGCTGTTTGGACAACAGTTTCTAGGTTGTTTTATCCCCTGTGGCTGCTTGAGATAACAACAAACTTCTGCATCCTTTTAGTGAATAACAAGTTAAGCCTCTTTTTTGTTTGGGCAAAAGGAACAGAGGGCTGGTCCTCTGGGAGATTTCTAACAGCAGCTCAGCTCCTGCCTGTAGCAGTACAATTCACTCTCTTTTCTTTTCCTTTCAGGCGTCTGTGTACAGCAATCCCATTCTTTCAGTGAAAGGCACACATAGGCTCTCCTGAGGCTCCACAGGATTCCGTTGATCTTGGGTTCAGAGCTTAGGGCTAGTCATTTGTGTCTGGCTGTTTGACTCTGACTGTAGGCTCTTCAGACCTGCATGTGCTGGTGTGAATTTCCAGTCAGTGTGGCACTTGGGTCATGTACTACAGAAATAATCTCAAGAATGATGTGACACACTCCAAAGTATAAAATTAGTTCTTGGGGCATTAAAACAAAAAAAGCTTCCACATGAAAGAATGTAAAAGTATCTTAATTTACTTGATGCAATTGTCTTTGGAGGATTACTGCTGAGTAACTGGCCTTTCCTAGTTATTTCTGAACTCTGGCTGCTTGGTTCAACTGAGCTATTCTGGCTCAAACTCCTCTTCAAGCTGACTGATTCAAACTGGCTTCTTGTCTTCTCATTGGAGCGCTCTGCTGTTAAAACTGTCTCAGAGCTGTTGGGAACTCACTGCCAACTGACTCGAGAGCCAGAAATGACTGAATTGATTCAACTCTCCCTCTCTCTGAGCTCTCTTCAGTTGCCTCTTTCCTGTCTGCCCTGCCTACAAGGTGTGCAGGGATAAAGATAGAGGAGATAGAGCAGAGATTGAGGGAATGTCCAACCACTGTTTTGTCCAATCAAAGACCTACACTATTGGAGAATTTCAACCCCTGACACTATGAACAACACCCTCCTAAGCTTGCAGACTGTACCCTGACAGAGTTGTCCTCTGAGATACTCTACCCAGTAGTGCCTCAGAACAGATGCTGGAGACGCACAGCCAAACACTGGGGGATGCTTAGGAAAACTTATGAAAAAGTGGGAGGAAAGATAAAAGGATCTGGCCTGGAGAGATGGCTCAGTGGTTAAGAGCACTATCTGTTCTTCCTAAGGACCCAGGTTCAATTCCCAGCACCCACATGACAGCTCACAACTGTCTGTAATGCCAATTCCAAGGCATCTGACACCTTCATATTAATGAACATAAAATAAAGTTAAATTATTAAAAAAATAAAAGCATCTGAAGGTGACAGGATCTCCACAAGACCAACAGAGCCAACAATCCATTGCCCGGAGTGTCTTGTTGAGACTGAAGCATCAACCAACGACCATGCATGGACTAGACTCAGGCCCCATACAAAGATGTAGCAGATGGACAGCTTAAACTTTATGTGAGTCTTCCAGTAAGGGAAGTGGGGACTACATCAAACAAGGATTCAATTGCCAGATTTTTGATCACTACCCTCTGGCAAGACTGCCTTACCAGGCCACAAGGGAAGAGGACATACTCAGTCCTGATGCAACTTAATGAGTTGGAGCAGGTGGGAAAGGGAGTTCCTCTTTTCTGAGGAATAAGCAAGGAAGGAGAGGGCAGGAAGGGAGGGTGAGACTGGGAGGGGAGGAGGGATGAAACTACAACCAGGATGTAAAGTGCATAAAAATAAATTAAAAGTAAATAGATAAATTTCCTCTGCAGACAAACCTTTTAAATTCTTTTATTATTCACTTTACATCCTGATTATAGCCCCCTCTCCTCTTTTTCAAGTTCCCACTTCAAATACCCCTCCCCCATTCCCCCCTTCTCTTCTGCTCAGAGAAGGGAATGTTCCCCTGTGTATGTACTGGCCCTGGCACATTAAGGCACTGCAGAACTAGGGTCATTTTCTCCCACTAAGGCCAGACACGGCAGCCTGGTTAGAGGAAGAAATCCAAAGAGAGGCTTCAAAGAAGGACCCCACTTCAGTTGTTCAGGGATCCACATGAGGTCCAAACTGTGTATCTGCTACATATGTGCAGCAGGCCCAGGAACAGACCATATATGCTCTGTGGTTGATGGTGCAGTCTCTGAGAGCCCCCATGGGCCCAGGTTAGTTGACTTACAGACAAGTCTTTATGCAACTTAGTTTCCTAATATGCTGTCCCTAGACACACTGTATATGTGTATGTAAATTTTAATATGTATAGTCACACATCCATAATTGTTGAGTTGTATACTGTGAAAAGCATACAAATGGGAAGAATGAAAAGGCATGACTAGATTTTGGCATTTTTAGCAAAATACGGCTTAAGTATAAATGAAGATAAATTAGAAGGAATTAAAACAAACAAAAATAAAAATAGAAAGGAAGGAAGGAAGCAACAGTCACCATGTGCCTTCTGAGAGGCTTCAGAATGAGGACCAGAATAGAGAGCGCTGATGAGAATGACATAGGGTTTTGTGATCCTTATGAATTAAAGATTAGGATATCTGGGCTTGAGAGATAGATGCTTTAGTACTTAAGAGCACACATTGCTTTTGCAAAGGGCCCAAGTTCAGTTCCAAGCACTCAGGCTGTGTGAATCACAAAGCCTGTAACACCAGTTCCAAGGGAAGCTGATGGATCTGGTCTCCAACCATAGGCACTAAAACGCACAGATCTGCAAAATGCGTACTGTATCCATGATGTTTTCTTATAAAATGCTATACAGACATGTTCTTTTATGAATATTTTTGTACTAAAGACTACAATTTCAATTAATACTCAGTATCCTGTTATTTAAAATTCTAAGTCCATCCAAAGTGTCATGCAAATTACATTTTCTTCTCTTTTGATTTAGAATCTAAGTTGCTCTGGATCAAACACCTGTGCTTGTTGAAGTTATAAAACCAAAATGAAAGATAAACCGTACAAATATTTTCATTTCTGCAATCCACATAACTGTTTCATAATTTCCGTTGCTCTATAAATATTTGAGTCATAGGCAATTGGTATTCTTTTATAAATTTGATTTGGAAAAGAGATCATCATTTTCTTGATGTCTGAATTAATTTTGCAAGAGAAGTAACTATTCAAACACTAGGCAGAGTTGAATAAAAAAAGATGTCGAGCAAAATGTAAACATACACACACCTAGGCACACACACTAAATTGATGAGAACAAAGCAGAGCAGAAATCTGGACAGTTTAACAGCTCTCAGAAATCCATTTTATTTTTACTTTTTTTTCACAATTTATTTATTATATACCCTGATTGAAGCACCCTCCCTCAACTCCCCCCAGTACCATCCTTCCTTCCTCTTTCCCCATCCCTTTCCTTTAGTCCACTGAAAGGGGAAGTTTCCTCCTCTGCTATCTGCCCATAGCTTATCAAGTCTTATCAGGACTGCCTGGATCCTCTTTCTGTGGCCTGGCATTGTAGTGGAAGCAACTTACTGCCTTACTTTGGGCAGAGATACCAAGTTATCAAGTCTTATGGAAGAAAGGGCATGGGATAGCTAGAAGGACATGGAGGGGACAGGAGTCTCACAATGAGACCAACAAAGCCATTTTACTTTTTAAATCTCACATTTTTTTATATAGTGAACTTAACAGCATGTGTGTTTTTGAGAATCTTTATAAATGACTAAATATTATTAAACTTTTGGTATAAATATCTGCCACCAATATCTATTTTGTTTGTGTTTGTATGTTGACTGCTTATCTATGTAAGTATAAGCTCTATGTCTGTGCCAGGTGTATGTACCATAAGAGGGTGCCATATCGCCTAAAACTGTAATTACAGATGTTTGTGAGCCACTGTTAGTGTTGGAAACTGAATCCCAATCCTTCGCAAGAGCATGAAGTGTTTCTGACCACTCAGCCATCTCTCCAGTCCCTAAATTCAGTATCCTTTGTTTTGAAAATTCATACAAATATTCTGATAATAGTTTTTCCTCTCCCATTTCCAGATCCTTCTCAGCTTCCCACCTCTTCAACCCCATATATTCTCTCTCTCTTTCTCTCTCTCTCTCTCTCTCTCTCTCTCTCTCTCTCTCTCTCTCTCAGAAACAACAGTAAAATAAAAAAGCAGACAGATAAGAATACAAACTTGCAAAAAAGCATAAAAAACACACACACACAAAATCACAAAATCAAAAACCATATTTTACAAAAAAAATTCCAACAGACAAAATATGCTCAGTAAAGTAATGGTAGTGAAGAAAATCTATAAAAGCATCATTGAGTTGGTTTTGTGTTGGCCTTCTACTGCTGAACATGGGGCCTATACTTTTATGCTTCTCTGGTGGTTTCTTAGTGAAACGCTGATCTATGCGTATAGTGAAATATCATTAGCAATCATTTCATTGCTGTGTTCTCTTAAGGCAATAGCTTTCAAATTGTGAATTGTGACCCCTTGTGTTACATATCAGATATCTACATTACCATTCAAAATTGCAAACATTAGAGTTGTGAAGTAACAACAATAGTTTTATGGTTGGGGGTCAGCACAGCATGAGGAACTGTACTAAAGGGTCTCAGCTGGACCCTTTATTAGGAAGGCTGAGAACTGCTTAACAGAAAAATAGTGTTTGCTATTCCTCTAGATCCATGGCCTCTCTGGTCTTGGGTTCTTGGCTACCTGATACAGGTCTGGATTGCATTCCGTGTCATAGAGTGGGCCTTAAATACATCAAACAGTGGTTGGTTACTCCCACAACGTTTGTGGCACTCTGTTACTAGAGTCTCATGCAGGCAGGTCACTGTTGAAGAGTGCAGGTTTGTGGCTCACTTTCTTCCCGTTGGGGGGAGGGGCAGTGTGTCCTCCAGTACCATGAACACCAGTCAGTAGAGGTGAAAACTCTATGTGGGCACTGGCTTGACTTCTCTGAGTTCACTGAGAGATGTAAGTGTTGTCTTCAGCAACAGAGCCTTGTCATCAATTTGTGATGAGCAACCAATAGGGTTTTCATGGGGCCCCTTTGGCCAACAAAATACTCAGATGTAACCTATTCCTGGCACCAGATGCACTTTATAAGTAAAACCTCATTGTTTCACCACTAAACCATTATCATATTTTTATAACATTGATTTTAACATGGGACCATTCTTACAGAGAATGATATCACAGCCAACATGCAGAGTAGGAAGTTAATGGCTAACATATCCATGACTTCAAGCACGCTAAAGGAAGCAGCGGTTCCAAAAAGTGGTCCATTTCAAGAGTGCCAATCACAGACTCACAACCATTATGAGTTTTCTGAATTTTAGGGTGAGATTGACCTATATCTATCCCTATTACAAAAACAATACTCCTCACATCCACAGTGCTACTGGAGTTGGTTAGAAAATATAAAAGACTGTTCTTAAATGTGAGGTTCCATGTAAGACTTGTTGGATTTGAAATGCGTATATTACATGCCTAGACTTTTTCTGTCTCTCACTTGACATTTTTCCTCTTCTCTGTCATCATGACATAGAGATGAAGTAGGTAAATAAAATAATTCATCATAGGCTATATGACTATTGCTTTATTTAAAACATTTAAAAAATAAATACAATAAATCAGGGTTTTCCCCTAACTGAGTACTCCATACAGATGTACTGTATGCTTATAAAATTTTTGATTAAAACATTTTTCACCAGCCTGTCCATTTAATTAAATAAAGCTTGTTCAGTATTAATCAAGGCACAAAGAATTTATGCCCCAAATCCAGATTAATTAAAATTCTGGGAGCTTGTAGAGCAGCCTGTGTACAAAGAAAAAAAAAACTAAATCAATCCAAACATGATAGTTATGAATATGGACTGCTTGTGAACAGAGTGTAAATAATATTCATGAAGAAATATATATTAAATATAGGATAGGATTAGTTTATGTTGTAGAATGTACTGAAATGCAAATATGAACCAACATTTTAACTTATGGTTCCTAATTTTGACAGTAATTGTGCATTAAGGAATGATAGTGGTAATCTCTCAAAAAATCCTGTAGAGCCTACTACCTCTTCAAACATCAGTAAAGAAAACCCAAGGCAGCGCACTCTGTCTTTTTGTAGTTTGTTTTAACCTTACTCCATATTACTTATATTTTCCTTCCTGGGATAATAGTCTAATAGTCTATATTCTATTCTGGGATACTTGATCCAAGGCACTTCTCATAAAGAAAAATCAATGGCTGGCCTATCAATACTGTTCATCTTATTAAGAAAATCAGACTCAGCTAACTTTGAAATTTATTTAAGTATTTATTATTTTGTGTGTGCACATGTGATTGTGTATAGCCATGTATGCTTCTTTTTCACTTTTCCTACTAAATGTGGATTTAAAACAACACACAGAAACCAACAATAATAAACACTGCTCTAAGGGATTTAACTATCTAGTTACCAAAATCTAGCATAAATATTTCACTGCATTAAGGGCTTTAGGGAAACAGTTTGCATTTTTTGTATTAACTGCAACATACATAATTAAAAGTGTGTATATGCAAAAACATGAATACGTATGTAGTGTCAAACATAGACAATCATTCATGTATGGAAAATAAGGGCTAAAGCGTCTCCCATGTACATGGAGCAGGGTTGGGACAAAGCTGATAAATGTGATACTTGCCAAAGCTGATATGATACATCACACACACACACACACACACACACACACGCAAAAAAAACCAAGATAAAAATTAAAATAAAATAATGCACAATGAATCAAAATGTTGTGAAAACATTATTTACTTTTTAGATTTTAATTTCTAAAAGCTAATCTGGGAAATGATCTTGCATGACCCTGTGCTGATTTTTCTTTAACCAGAGTTTATATTTGCCTTTCTTCAGTGACCTGAACCAGTAAAGTTACTTACCACATGCTTTTTTCCCCTTTTCTTCTTCTCTTCTTCTTGTTATTATTATATTATTATTGTTGTTATTATTTTACAATTTATTCACTTTGTATCCCCGATGTAGACCCACATCTCCTCCTTGCCCCACCCTCCCTCGCTCTAACTCCCCTATCCCTCTCCCCTATTCCACTGATACAGGAAGTCCTCTTCTCCTACTGTCTGTCCCTAGCCTATCAGGTCCTATCAGGACTGCCCCTGTATCCTCCTCCTCTGTGGGCTGGCAAGTTCACCCCATCAGGAAGAACTGATCAAGGAGAAGGTTACTGAGTTCATGCCTGAGACTGTCTCTGCTCCTCTTACTAGAGAACCCACATGAGACTGAACTGTCTGGGCTACATCTGGCAGGGTGTCTAGGTCATCTCTATGCATGGTTTTTAGTTGATGCATCAGTCTCTACAGTCTCTCCTGGACCCACCTTTTTTGGCTTTGTTGGTCTTCTTGTGGTACTCCTTTTCCCTCCTGGTCTTTCTAAATCCTGCTTCTTCAATAAGATTCTCTGTGCTCTTTCCAAAGTTTGTCTGTGAGTATCTGCATCTGCCTCAATTCCCTTAGTGGTAGAGTCTTTTAGAGGATATCTATAGTAGGCTCCAGTCCTGTTTCCTCTCTTTTATTGTTTCTGGTGCCTATCCTGTCTTTCCTTATGAAGGAGAATTAAGTATCATCCCTAGGGTCCTCCTTGTTGTTTAGCTTCTTTAGGTCTGTAGATTTTAGTATGTTTTTCCTATATTATATGGCTAATATTCACTTATAAGTGAGTATATACCATCTGTGTTTTTCTGCTTCTGAGTTATGTCACTCAGGATGGTATTTTCTACTTCTATCTATTTGTCTGCAAGTTTCATGATTTCCTTGTTTTTAATTGCTGAGTAGTATTCCATTATGTAAATGTACTACAATTTCTGTATCCGTTCTTCACTAAAGGACATCTAAGGTGTTTCCAGACTCTGGCTATTATACTCTTCATGTCTTGAAGTAGCACTATTCCCAGTTTTCTGAAAAAAAAAAAACAAAAAACACTAGGCTTATTTTCAAAGTGGTGTACAAGTTTACATTCCCACCAGCAATGGAGGAGTGTTTTCCTTTCTTTACATTCTCTACAGCATATGTTGTCACTTGAGTTTTTTGTTGTTGTTGACAGTACTTCTTGTTCTCAAATGGATCTGTTCTGTTTTCTTTTTTAATTTTTTAATATTAGTTACAGTTTATTAACTTTATATCCCAGCTATATCCCACTCCCTCATTACCTCCCAACCCCACCCTTTTCCCTGCTCTTCGCCCTACCCCTTTCCAAGTCCACTGATAGGGTAGGACCTCCTCTGCTTTCATCTGACCCTAGTTTACCAGGTATCTTCAGGCCTGGCTGCAAAGTCCTCCTCTGTGGCCTAGCAGGGTTGCTTCTCCCTTCGGGTGTGTGTGTGTGTGTGTGTGTGTGTGTGTGTGTGTGAGTTCAAAGAGCCAGCCATTGAGTTCATGTCAGAAATAGTCCTAGGGAACCACTAGGCAAATGGAATGGACATTGGATGTAGGAGAAAACAAGTAACAAGACATGAGCCTACCACAGAGGGCCTCTGAATGACTCTACCTAGCAGTGTATCAAAACAGATACTGAGACTCATAACCAAACCTTTAGCAGAGTGCAGGGAATCATATGAAAGAAGGGGGAGTTAGTATGACCTGGAGAGCACAGGAGCTCCACAAGGACCAAATATATCTGGGCATAGGGGTCTTTTGTGAGACTGTTTCTCCAACCAAGGACCATGTATGGATATAACCTAGAATCCCTGCTCAGACGTAGCTCATGGTAACTCAGTCACTTGAGTTTTTTATCTTAGCCATTCTGATGGATGTGAGATAGAATCTCCAGACCCAGCTATACCACCCCTGGACATATGCCGGAAAGATGCTCAACCACACTACAGGGACATTTGCTCAACTATGTTCATGACACCTTTATTTGTAATAGCCATAATCTGACATGCATGCTATATACTCACTTATGAGTGGATAATAGCCATATATTAGATTATAAACATACTAAAATCTACAGACCCAAAGAAGCTAAACAACAAGGAAGAACCTAGGGAATATGCTTAAATCTCACTCAGAAGAGAAAACAGTATCAACACTTGAAGCATTTGAAATAAGGGAACAGTATGGGTACGTACTACAGATGTCCTCGGAAAGACTCCATGAAACAGCTAATTGAAACAGATGCAGACACAGTCAAACTTTGGACAGAGTGCAGGGAGTCTCATGGAAGAAAGCAGGGATGGGGGGGGGAGATAGAGGGACTTGGAGGGGACAGGAGTTCCACAAGGAGAGCAACAAAGCCAAAATATATGAGTTCAGGAGGGTCCTGTAGAGACTGATTCATCAACCAAGGGCCATGCTTAGAGAGGATTTAGATGTCCTACTTAAATGTAGCCCACAGATAGCTCAGTCTCCAAGTGATTTTCCTTATAAGGGGAGCAGGGGCAGTCTCTGACATGAACTGGGTTGCCTGTTCTTTGGTCACTTCCCCCTGAAGGGGTGATCTTACCGGGCCTCAGAGGAAGTAGGTTCATGCAGTCCTGATGAGATCTGTTAGGCTAGAGTTAGGCAGTAAGGGAAGAGAGCTCCCCTGTACAGTGCACTAGGGGGGGAATAGGGAGAAGAGGGATTGAGGGTGGGACCAAGAGGAGAAAAGGGAGGGGGCCACAGTCTAGACACAAATTGAATACATTGTAAAATACTAACAAAATAATAAAAAGAGAAATTGTGGCACATCTACACAGTGGAATACTACTCAGCTTTAAGAACAAGGAAATCAGGAAATTTGCAGGCAAACAGATGGAACTAGAAAAGATCATCCTGAGTGAGGTAACTCAGAACCAGAAAGACAAGCATGGTTTATACTCACTTGCAAGCAGATATTAGCCATATAATACAGAATAACCTTACTAAAATCCACAGACCGAAAGAAGCTAAATAACAAAGAAGACCCTAAGGAGGATGCCTAATTCTCATTCAGAAGGAGGAAGTGAATGGACACCAGAAGCAGTTGAAGAGAAGAAACAGGATGGGAGCCTTCCATAAATGTCTCCTGAAAGACTCTACCCAGCAGGGGACTGAAGCAGATGCTTAGACTCATAGTCAAACTGGGCAGAGCCCAGGGAGTCTTATTGAAGAGAGGAGGGATAAAGGGAATCAGAGGGGATGTGAGGTCTACAAGAAGACCAACAAGGCCTACAAATCTGGGCTAAGGGGGACCTGCAGAGACTGAAGCACCAACCAAGGACCATGCATGGAGAAAACCTAGACTCCCTGTTCAGATGTAGGCAATAGGCAGCTCAGTAATCGCCTGGGTTCCCCACTAAGGGGAGAAGGGATTAACTGTGACATGGACTCTATTAACTGCTCTTTGATCACTTCCCCTTGGTGGACTGGCCTTGCCAAGCCACAGAGGATTGTAAATTAGGCTTGTTAATAAAGATGGATAGGAAGTAGGCGTGGTGATCTCTGAGCAGTTATTGGCATGGAGTTTTTTTAGGCTATTGTTTTGAGCAATTTCCCTTTGTACATTATGGTTCCAATTGTAGTCGTTAGTAGTAGTGAAGCAAACAATACAAAAATGTTTCATTTTGGCTGCTCTTGGGTACATTAATCATGGAAAACCTACAGATCTCATTAAGCAAACATGCTAGCAATAAAAGCACAGTTCATGAAAGAGGAAAAGGAAGAAAATTCCAATCTTTTCAGGATTTACAAGGTGACTTTCTATTCAGAGGCCTCATTTACTGCTAAATTTAAATATTGATAATTTCACTTTTTTTTTCAATAACACGAGTTTGAGCTCATAACCAAAATTAAAACTAATTTAAAAACACCTTTCCAAATGTTTTCAAATTGTTATATAAGTCTGCAGTTGTGGGGCAGGGAGCCACGACTGGAGCTGGCCTAGAGCAAGAGGGAGTTTAAGGCATGTCTCAACTCCTCAGATCTCATCCTGAGACTGACAGGAACAGGAGGCCTCCCTGCCTGCCTTGGCCTGCACGTTCTAGCACATGCAGCCTTTTGCCTCCCTTGAGAAGCTCACATAGACTGCCAGCCAAGTTATAAATTAGACTTCCTCTGTCCTTATAAGGTCATGTTGAGCAAGCACCCTGAATTCCTTTTCATGCAAATAAAGCATTCCCAGCACCTTAGCCCCAGCCATTCATCCCAAAAAAACATTTACCCACTTCTTTAAGGTTTAAGTAGTCTTTGTTTCCCCAAATTAAGCAAGCTGCTCGATGAAGCACTGTAAGAATGCACCACTACACTTGATTTTGCATAACATCATTTATACCATTTAAATCAATGTTAGGGTGACATGTCACTACCAGATTATCTTAATATTTGAAGTATCTTTAGAAGAACCACAGGCAGAATTACTATTTTTTTAAATTTCTTGGTGTTTACATGTTTACTAAAATATTTTACAACAAATATTAACTTTTAAAATCATGCTGGGGTTTCAGTATAATTTTGGTAAGAAAAAATATCACAGAAAGAAAATAGTCTTTGTTTCTATGAAGGTAGTCATATGATGAGTACCGTATAACACTGAAACTTTAAGGGTATTGCATATATTTCTGTATCATGTCTTGAAGTACACATAAAAACCACTGAGCAATTGTGTAAGGATCATATTTGATTAGTACATGCTCCTTGGTTTGACTTCCTTTTTTCATCATCTTCATGTGTGACACACTAAAATTCGCTTAGCTTCCCTGACTAAGCACTCTAAATCTTTAACGATAACGTGATTGTTGATTTTTCTGATGTTTTTGGAGATGATTATTTATATAAAGTTAAAACATTAAGGGCATTGACCTTGCAGCAAACATTTTCCTAGGCTTCATATTTCTATGATTTTGTCCTTGTAGAGTGTAGATTCTGATAGTTTGCATTATTTTATATTTTGCAGTTTAAGTTACAAAAATGGGCTTTGAGAGAGATTAAACATTTTGCTCAACCGTGGAGCCAGATGTCAGGTTCACGTTCATCTCATCTGCTCACTAGGTGATCTGACAGGACCGAACAAAGGTCTAGCCTTCCAGTGAGGGATCTTGTTCCTTTCTTGTCATGTAGAACTCAACAAGCATTCCATAGCAGATATTCCTTTTTTGGAATGCATGATTTTATTTTCTACTTCTTCAGGTTTGGGTGATATATGTGTTAGACTGTATTACTAATGACTAAACTGAAATTAGCTTCAAGCCAGTTTCTACATACAGTTTAATGAACAAAACTTTGTATCTTTCCCTGACATTTTCAACTTAGGGTATATTCTAAATAACACTAGAGAGAATAAACAGGTTATGGAATAAACTTGAATTTACTGAAAATCATAGTAACAGATTTAGGCAGAATACATTTAAGCAGAAAGATTGAGCCTGCGGTTGTAATTTGATCACATGCCAGCATTATTTACTTATATTTTGCAGTAATTAGATTCTTTCTAGTTCATAAGGTGACATTAAACATGCCAATACATCAGTGTGAGGCAAAATGTCATGAGTTCTAATGAGTGTGGATGGATGGCTTTCTGACAAGGTTGAAGCATACCTGACATCTGCACTTCTCACAGAAGGGTTTGGCTAAACCCACCTCTACTTACGAGCATGGAGGTTTTCTTGAGTCTTGATTTGAAAATTCTAATTGTTGTTATTGTCATGACTAAATAAATATTAAAATACTTTGGAATAGAACGATGTCCCACTGCATAAAATGCTCACTATACAAGTGAACTTGAGTTCACTTTATTAACACTCAAGGAATGGTCACCCTGGAAGCTTGCATATGTAACCAGAGGTCTGTATGAGAAGACACAGCCAGTTTACTCAAAACAATGAGCTCCAAAATCTGTGGAAGATATAGTCTCAAAAATGTAAGATTTGGTGTCATAATGGAAGATATCAAGTTTTAATTTTTGACCTCCACAAGTACGCACTTGAAAATGTGCCCCATCACACTCATACCCCCACATGTATACACCATATACAAGAGATAAAGCATAGATAGATAAATTGATAGATGGATAGATGATAGATAGTTAATTAGAAAGATCAATGATAGACAAACTATTTAAGATTTAATCGATTGAATTGTATCTAATCAAGGCTGAAGGCTGTGCTGAAGTTTGTCTTATACTTGCATTGGGCATTGACAATAATTACAACCAAAACTGAACCTTATGGTCTGGGGAGATGGTTCAGTGGGAAAAGCAATTGCTTCACAAGCATAAAACCCTGAATTTGGGTACCTAGTATCCACATAAATGCCAAAGACTCATAGAAGCCCATCTGAATCATAATCACAACACACAGGAGGCAGGATCTCTGAGATTAGTTGGTTAGCTGGACTAGTCAAATGTGTGAGCTCTGGGCTTCAGTGAAAACCACTGTTTTCATATACGGAGATGGAGAATGAATAAGAAGGACACCCAGCACCAACCTACAGTGCAACCTCCATATGCATGCACACTCTCTCACCTGATACATCTGTATACCCATCCACACACATGCAAAAAATAATAACAAAGTGAAATAATTCAAGTTATGTAAAATTACCTTCTTAGCTGCCTTGATAACTATTAGATCGTCAGGGACTACACCCAATTCGATAGTGGAGCCAATACAGGTGTATCCAGTACCAAGGTTGGATGAGATTGCTGTTTGGTATCATGGATAGATGGTAGAGCAATTACTAGAGGTCAAAAATCTTCAAATTCTTCAAATACCATTTCTTTAGGCAGTCTGGAGTTCTTAATACTCTTCTGCATAGAAAACTCCTGTATCTCTACAACTGTTTTTCAAATGTCTCAATTGTGAATAGTTCTGTTGGTGAATTCTGGAATGTGACTGACAAGTGTGCATGTCTCTGTGTGTCTCTGTGTGTATTTGTATGTGTGTGTGAGAGAGACTTCAGACAAGAGAAGTTAATAAGATGGATGTCACAAACATACATGACCGTATGATTGTAATTGTCATAATAGAATTTATTTTTTGTACAGATAATACATGCTAATAAAATGATGTCTTGCAAATGTAAGTAAAGATAGACACTAAGTCTGATTTTTTATCTATAGTAACCCACTCAATAGACGTGATTCAATAATCCTTTAAGAGAAAAAGAAAGAAGCAAAAAAGGAGGCGAAGAGGGAGGAGGAGAAAAAAGAAAACTTGTGTGTTGTCTCCCAACATTTGAAATGTAGATGTAGGAGAATAAAGAATTTAGAGAAAGCCTTAACTACATAGAGAGTTTAAGAGTAGTCTGGGCTACATGACATTTTGTTTCATAAAATCAGAAAAGTAAAGAAGAAATAAATTAAGGAAGAAAAGAAAGATAGAGTAAAGGAAGGAAAGAAGGTAGAGAAAGAGAGGGAAGGAAGGAAAGAAAAAGGATGGGAAAAAACAAATCCAAATGGAAGCAAAAACTAGAAGCCCTTCTGTTTTTCTTTTGAACAAGCTAGAGCCACTTTGTTGTTTGGCAAATGCACTGTCTTTGCAAATGACAAGTAATGAACATAATAAACACATTGCCTGATTATAACAAAAGTTGGAGTCAGAGCAAAGATATGCCGAGTTTTAGGTTAGAAACTAATAAATGTCGAAACTTCAGCAGCCCACCTCACTTCTCTGTGTCTCCTCTATTTTCACATGTCATGGGATTGCTGGGCAATAATTTATGTTATTAGTTTAAAAATAAAATCAATTGTATTCAGAAACAATACAGGAGAGAAAACACTCTAAAAGGGCTCCTGCTACAAAACACCTCAAAATGTCAGATATAATATCACAAAAGGCTTTTGAATTAAAAACTTAACTTGGAATAAACAGGGAAGTCCCTAAAGACAAAAATTGGACAGGAAACAAAGACAGGATCTCATTTTCTCTAATACTTCAGCTGTCTCTCGGGCATTTGCTACCCCTTGGTGACACAGAGGTCTGGGTTTCAGTAGCCTGGGAGTAGAGAGGAAAAGGCACAAGAGATGATGCAATTTGAGAGGAAGTAAGACCTGGTAGACCTGGAATCAGAAGAGGCAATTATGCCAAGAAGGTGATAATTAGGACTTTGGTAAGGAGACAGAGAAGAAATGACTTTAGGCTCTTTATGTAGAAAAAGATTTCTCTCAAAAATTCAAAACAGAAAAAAAAAGTTGAAGCTGTCTCATGTGACTGTGGGATTCAAATTTTTAATGATGATTCTAGTTCAAAAAAAAAATGTATGCATTGAATCTAGTTCCATGATGCCCCAAGAGCACATCACAGAAGTCAATTCACATTTTCTCTAAGAAATGGAGTTTGACTCCAAATCTATATATCCATAGGCCACATAACTTTCCTTGCTAGGCTGGGAAACATACACACACACAGATTCAGAGTTTTGAATCCAGGTTTTGAGTCAACTTTATTTCACTTGACAATGAGCCCCTTGAATTCTCTTTAAAAGCACAATATGGAAGATCTCAGTCACTGAAAGGGTGGATGAAGATTCAGTCATAAATAATGATGACTTACTTGGGTTCGCCTGTTCTGTGTGATATCCATCTGCACAAAAAGCTATCTGTTACAGCTTTCTAAAGCCCTAAAGTAGCATTAAAATGAAGACTCCAGCTTTTCTCAAAAATGGGAACACGGCCATTAAAAGAAGTATATTTTTTTATGTTTTCTGAAGTAATGGTGTTGTGTCATAAATTAACATATTAAAATGTTATAATCACTGTAGATACATACAAAAGTTATCAGTTTCCTGATCGAATCCTTATGGATATTTTGTTTCTTTACTGTTTAATAGCATTAAACTTATTTGAATTTTAGAAAAGTTAAAAAAATAGTCTGGAAAAGGGAAGGAGAAAACAAAACAAACAAACAAACAAAATACAGAAACAATGAGAGCAGCATGAAGGGGAAAAGGAGGATAAAATCAGCCACAGCTGGAGGGTCAAGGGCAATGTCAGCTGCTGGAAGTCCAACCCCAGCTCCTCCTCTAGATACGATGCACAGGAGCGTCTTAGCCTTGCTGTGATCTTCTTTCCAAATGGCTTATTCTAATCAGAACAAAAGGCTCAGAAAACTCCAGTTCAGTGATAGTCTATCAAGTACCTGACCATCCTTCCAAACCGTCAGGGTCATAGAAAAGAAAACACAGTCAAAAACAATATATGCAGGCATGATGCAAAAACATACAGTTTTATCTGTCTTATCACCCCTGGACAGAAAATGTATGTGAGAGCTCAAGAAAAAATACTAATAAAAATATAAACATTAGTAAAATATGATAATAATAAAATTATAAAAATATTATTAGTATTTTGTTTTTGTTGTTGTTTGTGTTTTATTTTGTTTTGTTTTGAGACAGGATTTCTCTGTGTAGCCTTGGCTGTTCTAGACTCACTCTGTAGACCAGGCTAGCCTTGAACTCACAGAGATCTGCCTGCCTCTGCCATCCTGAGTGCCGGGATTGCAGACATGTATTACTGCACTTGGCTTATTATTTGGTTTTTCAAGACAAGGTTTCTCTGTGTAGTCCTGGCTGTCCTGGCACTATCTCTGCAGACCAGGCTGGCCTTTAACTCAAAGAGATACACCTGATCTGCCTCCCAAGTGCTGGTTTTAAAAGTATGTGCTATCTTTGCCCAGCTTAACATTATTTGTTTTTACATAGTATGTTATCAGTTATAACGGATAATAAAAGCAAAAATTACAAAATATTTGTAGCATTTTCCTCTCTCTTTTTTTGAAATAGGTTATTGCTATCTAAGGCAGTCTGATCAAAAGGCATGTCTTTCCTGTCTCAGTCTCCTCCGTGCCTCATTAAAGCCTTAGTTGACAATCTCTGCTTTTCTTTGTTAACCTAAAGACATTTTAAAGTCAGTCTTTATTGAAATATATGAATAGTGCAAATTTTCAGTACAAGGAGTAGACAACTTTAAGAAAATTGAGTCAGGCCATGGTTTATGAGTGAATCTGTATCCTGCACTAGAAAGCTTTAGTGGACAAACATATCATCAGAGGTAACGTATTCCTGTTTTTTGCAGATTTTTGAGTACAGAGAAACAGGAAACTGTCAAGGTAGAAACAACTTATTTGGTTTCCCTAAGGGTGAAAGGGTTTGCAAAGTCATCTGCAGGCAGCTCTCACTGGTGCCAAGCTAGTCTTATGCTGTGTTTTGAATACCAGAGAGATACTGAATGCCTCTGAGGGATGGAAGCCTAACACATGGGCACACAGCAGAGGGGAATGCTAAGCACAAGAGCCTAGGAAAAACTCGGGCTGTAAGAATGACTCCCTCCTGGTGCTGGGTAAAGTATAGTCAATTACTTTTAAAATTGCTCCCCACTAATGCTGATGTCCTAAGGAGATCAAAACCATTACAGTTTTCGCTCATCTGCTGTTGCATCCTCGGAAGTCAGGGAGTAAGAGGTATTGGCTTGTCTTTAAGGAAATCTGCGCAAATTAAAAGAAATGTGATAAATAAAAGCTTCTCCAACTGTAGGTCTCTGTAGTTCACTTCTGTTAATTTATAATAGGTCCTAAGGCAGGAAAGTAGTTGGCAAATTTTTCTTGACAAGGAATTGAGAACTCTTTCTGCCGCTGGGGCTGGAAACATGGCCCCATGGTTAAGAGAACTTGGTGCCCAGCACCTCCTGGTGATTGACCAGTCTCTGCCCTCCAGGCCCAGGTGATTGGATGCCCATAAGACATCCAAAAGCTCCAGGCACACACCCAGGCACACACCCAGGCACACATCCAGGCACCTCACACACACATACATGCAGGAAAAACACTCATACATATAAAATCAATAAGTCAAAAAAGATACCTTTCTTCCACATCAACTCTACATATTCAGATACATTCTAAAAACTGCATGAGTAGATAAGTGTTTCATAGCTTTCTTTGACTGTCTTCCACAACTCATTCTGACTGCTGCTCAAAAGCAGAACATAGAAAAGAAGTGGGAAAGATTAGCTGTCATTTCTTTTGTTCTTTTTCTTGCAAAAAAAATGCTAATTAAAGCAGTAGGTCAGAGTCTGCAGTGTCCAAGAGATGTGCTGTTTCCCTTCGCTGGGAACAATCGCCATTCGGCTGGCTGCTCATAGGTGCAAACCTGACAGCTGCCAGGAATGGACAGGAAAACTACACATGACAAGCTTTCCAGTTGCTCAGTATTATGATGAAGGCTCCAGGAGAACCAGCAGATGACTGAAGAGAGTCAGTCTACTGCTGCCATTGGGTTGAATGCAGCTCAGAGCACATCACAGTGAAAATCCCCAGGTTTTAGTTACCAACTGTACCTGTAAGGAGGGAAGTGTTCGTTATTATAAGAATATAGCTTATATTTAGCCTTTCTTCTAAAACAAAACATAGACACTCCACGTGTGATCCTATATCATTTTTTTATACCAGTATTTCCTATAATTTTAATAGTATCACGATTTATATATTAGCTTTAGGTTTAATTTGAAAACTAATATTTTTGTATATGGCCCTTTTGAAATTTTCTCCAATGTACACCTAAAAGTGTGTTTTCAACATTAGACTTTTATACATTATATTAAATATTTTCAGAATTTTAAGTGATGGAAATATCACAAAACTTATTTTTATAAAATCTAACTTATTTTACTCTGATGCTATGAACTTTAGATGTAGGACAGTCAATATGCCCACAGTAGGTTGATTTTGAAAGGTACAAAGTACTAAAATCTCATTTTGTGTGAGCAGTTATTTTTACAGATATTTACTAATTATATTTTGGATTTAAGTGTACACATTGAAGGAGACATGTTTTAGCTGAACTGATGCCGATCATTGAGCTGAAAATATAGCCATTTTATGGTAGAATAATCCTCTTGTTGCCCCATTTTTGGGAGCTTAGAGTTTAGGCTTTGTTACAGAGAATGTAAGTGGATAAAATAATAAAATATGGCAAATCAGGTCATAAGTATAGTATTTGATCCATGTGGAAGAGGAGATTCCCTGGGTATTCAGCTTTCACTGTTATTTCTTTGCTTGTTTTACTGTAACCTTTTTTTTTTTAGTAATTGAGAATTAATGCATCAATCTAGTGATTACAGATTTTAATAACTCCCTTTCCACTGTTTTCTCATTAAGTCATCCTCCATGTTCTTTCTCATTATTTGTTTACCTAAGATTCTCACACTAAAAGTATTTGATTGTTTCTTTTCAATGAACAGATGGACTATTGGTCATCTGCTTCCTTACTGTACACATGGCTATGGAAATGTTGATGTGCTGAAGTGAGGGAATCTTAATTTTGAAATATATACTCATAAACTTACAAACTTGTATGGTTTATGGGAAGAATGGAATATAAAGATCTTCAAAGCAACTTCAGTTTTACTTTGGTCATAGATTAAATATAAACGTGTTATAATTTAATAAAACAAACACAATTTTTATAAGTTTTATTGTATAATTAGGTTCCCATGATATTGTGTACATTTGCAATACAGTACTTGCAAAGTATATCAAAATTATTTGTTGAGAAATAGATATTCACTACTGCAAAACCTCCTTTAAAGGAGACATGTCTTTGCACACCAAGGACTTTAGAAAATAGCTCATGATAAATATATTACATTACATGTATTTATGGCTTTTTCTTAGAAAACAATCTGAAAAAAGTACACACATTCCAATTTCATATCACAAAGTAATGGATGCACTTCACATCTTCTTCTGATTGTAGACTTGTTTTAACAGTTTTAGTATCCTTTTAACAAATACATGCTCAACAAAATTTCCATTTTTTTGTAACTCAGTGAAATTTTTCACAGTACAAAATAAGGTCTAGTATATCTTAATACAAACAGGAGATATAGAAACTGTCAGAACATTAATAATATATACCTCTACCACATCACATTGAGTTTCACAGTTTTTTCACAAATTTAATTAAAGTTTTCTATTTTTTTTCATATCTCTGCGCAAAAGTACTCCCAACATATAATAATCCATGCCTAAAGCCAATCATGTATAGTTAACAAATATTTTGTAAGAACATATAAGATGAACTATACATACGAACTTTATAGAATGACTGCTCATGTTGCCACCTAACATTGAATTGTCTTTGAGATGGCAATGCTCAGTTTTACTTTAACCTCCTCAAGCATTCTCCATGTGCCGTTTGTCTGGGAATGTTGACAGTGAGTTCGGTCCAAGGTCCTCTTGTCTCTGTCAGTTTTAATGACATCCAACAGCTTCCTTTCAGGCTCATCTTGACTTTTAATGCTGTCTCTTTGAACATTACCTTGTAAGATTCTGTGTAAGCATCTGTTCTTCTTAGATAGCTCATCCTCACAGGATTTTCCCACTTATTTCCTATTTAGTTTATTGTCTTCCTCTTAGATGCATTCACCATTGCCTGGGTTATGTCCTCACATCACATTATTTTAAAGGGAAACTAAGGTGAAAAGAAGTGGAAATGGCAAAAGGTTTCATTAACTCACATTTTTCTTAAACAAAATGTTTGTGATTAACTCGTATTTCCACCTTAGAAAAATATAATAAATTTAATATTCGTTCCATTTCAATATAAATGGTGGCATAATATATAGACTTAATTTTGCTGTTTTTTTCAATTAGTAATTTATATTGCAAAATACATAAATTGATGATAAATATAATTATAAACTGTATTATTATTATATGTTTGAATTAGTCATCACATGATGTGTTTAGCAGATTGGAGCACCAAATGTCATTCTATTACTATGCTTTTTAAATTTATTTTTATTTTTAATTATCATGTCTCAGTATTTAAGTGAGTTTCTCCACCTGAGTGCAGTGGCAGGAGAGGTCAGAAGTAGTTAGATCTTGTAAAAGTGGGGTTGCAGGCAGCCACACATTGTCCTCTGTGGGTGCCTGGAACCCAGCTTGCAACCTTGTAAGGGCAGTACCCGCTCGTAACATCAGCCATTTCTATTTCTTCATCTCTGTGTCATTTCAAGTTCTTATGAGGAAGATAAAATTGCATTAATAAAATGGGAGAGAAAACAGTCTAAAATGGATGTTGGGAATTCCTAAAAGCAACAAACGCTCTGTTAAGAAGGAGCATTAAAGGAACATTATCTTCCTATTTGAATTAGAAAAATTTTAGGCTACATTTCAGTCCTTTGATTCATATATTGCAAAATTTCTCAAAGTGTCTATTTCCTCCTGAACAAGTTGTTATTTTGATGCTTTGTTGTTGTTGTTGTTGTTCTGGTCTGGAGGTATAATCACAGGCAGCATGCAACTGAGATTGATTAAAAGGTGGCTGAGTTTAGTCCTGATAAATTGGTTGAGATTTTTCATCAGTATGAACTAATGAATTCCTACTTCTTTTTGTGGCTAATTTGCTACAGAGGGCTGCATGCTAAAGGGTTAAACATTTCTGCAGAGGCACATAAGACTGTCAGTACTTAGGAAGATTTGTTCTAATTCACTAACTCCTGAGAATGTCTTTCATCTAGACAGAACTTGGATGGTCTAAAATGCGCTCATTGTCTGAATCAACCCTCTATGTACTGCCCACCTTGCTGACACCTTCTTGTGCAAAACTATTTCTGGTTGTGGATCTTTTTTAGCGAATTAGCTGATTAAATTATAGGCTCTTATTCTGAATCCCTTGACTACTGTCAAAACATATTTGTGTCAAGGTTTCAATCCCTGTCATCTAGTGAGAAGCCCTGATTAGTTCACTCGGAAGATTTTCTTTTTATAATGAGAGCGTTTCTTAGAATCTTGACCTTTCAGATGGTGTACATCAAGACTAATACACCAGAACTTCATGTTTTAATGATTACACAGCTGACATCACTTTCCATCTCCTATTTAGACTCTCAAAATGCAGCTTCTAGTGACTTACTTCCATCTAATTAATTTTTACAAGCAGATGGTAGAAAGTAAATAACACAATTACCTTCAGTGTTATAATTGATAAATCACAAATCAGTGTATGGGTACATAAAAGTCAATTATTAGCACATGTATGTAAACTATATGTAAGTGATGAAGCATGATTATAGCATGTACATCAAGAACCCCCCATAAAAATCAATAAAAGAAGTGTTAGTGATATCACAAGATACTCTTCCCCAGTCCCACCCTCTTGTCTTACTCGGCATGGACACTGTCATTCTTTACTTGGTATTCATTCCTATTTTTCTTTGTTTGTCTTTCTCTACTGATTTAGAATATCTAGTCCCTGCTCGGAGCTGTGCACATATCTATGATTATACATAAGCCAGAAAAAAACCAAAATGAGAATGATGTAAAATGTAAACTGCCCAGGCTTTACTTTTAAATGTGAAGGAAATATGTCATATGCAGTATAACTGTTGGCAATTCTTTTCAACGTGTCAATACAGGAAATACATTCATAATTGCTGCTGAAACATAATAAAAACAGAAGGCATGATAGATGTGGATTCCTGCTATTATTAACCTACTTCTGTGTTGTCCTTGTTACATAAATATATGTATTTTAGGTAGTGTAAATTCATGCGGCATTTGCACAGGAGCTAAAGGTAGGAAAAGCAATTGCTAACAGATGTGCAATAATCATACTCAATTGTGTTTCTCATCATATATTTTTGTATTGATTTTTACAAAAGCAGTAAAATCTTGGAAGACATAAAGAGGAGCGCTTGTCGGATCACAGTACAGGGCTGTCAGTGTAAATGCAACTCTCTTACAAGGACTGAGGATGCAGAACTCTGGGTAGAGTGTTCTTCTAGCATGCGCAAAGCTCCACAGTACCTTAAGCATTGAAGAGATAGAGAATGGTGCATTTCTGTAGTCCCCAAGCTCAAGAGGTGGCAGTGGGAGGAACAGATATTCAGAGTCATCTTCTCATACAAAGCCAGTGCAACGCAACTTGAGGAAGATGAGGTCCCCTGCTTCCACTGCACAAAGTAATACTGAAACTTGAGGAACAGTTAGTTGATCATTGAGTTCGTTGGATCTTTGTGTGGTTTAGGTACAAAGGTGATTGTGGCTTCATAGAATGAATTTGGTAATGTTCTTTCTGTTTCTATTTTGTGGACTAATTTGAAGAGAAGTGAAGATAGCTATTCTTTGAAGTTCTGGTATAATTCTGTACTGAAACCATTTAGCCCTGGGCTTTTCTTGCAAGGGAGACTTTTGATGACTGCTTGTATTTCTATGTGGGTTATAGGACTATTCAATCTATTTACCTGATCTTGATTTAATTTTGGTAAATGGAATCTATCAAGAAAATTGTCCATTTCATTTGGATTTTCAAATTTTGTGTTGGATAGGCTTTTGTAGTAAGACCTAATGATTGTTTGGATTTCCTCAGTATGTGTTATGTCCCTCTTTTCATTTCTAATTTTGCTGATTTGAATAGTTTCTCTAAGCCTGATAGTTAGTTTGGCTAAGGGTTTGTCTATCTTGTTGATTTTCTCAAAGAACCAGCTTTTGGTTTCATTCATTCTTTGAATTGGACTAAAGCTGTACCTCAACAACAATAAAAATAGCAAAAAGCCTACACACACATGGAAACTGAACAACTTGCTTAATCAATGACAACTGGGTTGGGGAAGAAATAAAGAAAGAAATTAAAGACTTCCTAGAATTCAATGAAAATGAAGGTACAACATACCCAAACTTACGGGACACAGTGAAAGCAGTGCAAAGAGGAAAATTCATAGCACTAAGTTCCTTCAAGAACAAATTTGAAACATCTCATACAGGCAACTTAATGGCTTATCTGGAAGACCTAGAAAAAAAAAGAGGCAGACACACCCAAGAGGAGTAGAAGGCTGGAAATATTCAAGCTCATGGCTGAAATCAATAAATTAGAAACAAATATCTAATACTCTTATTGAAGATGTGTTTAAAAATTCATATTTGAGAAAATATCTTGGTTATATAATTGTTACAATTGAAATATTTTTAATATATTTTTAAATTTTTATTAATTACACTTTATTCACTTTGTAACCCCCATAAACCTCTCCCTCCTCCCCTCCCAATCCCACCTTCCCTCCCCCTTCTCTACATATGCTCCTCCCCAAGTCTACTGATAGGGGAGGTCTTCCTCTCCTTCCTTCTGATCCTAGTCTATCAGCTCTCATCAGGAGTGGCTACATTGTCTTCCTCTGTAGCCTGGTAAGGCTGATCCCCCATCAGGGTGAGGTGATTAAAGAGCAGGCCAATCAGTTCATGTCAGAGGCAGTCCCTGTTCCCACTGCTATGGAAACCACTTGGACACTGAACTTCCATGGGCAACATCTGTGCAGGGGTTCTAGGTTTTCTCCATGCATGCTACTTGGTTGGAGTATCAGTCTCAGGAAAGACCCCTGTGCTCAGACTTTTGGTTCTGTTGCTCTCCTTGTGGAGCTCCTGTCTTCTCCCTATCTTACTATTTCCCACATCTTTCATAAGATTCCATGCACTCTGTCCAACAGTTGGCCAGAAGTCTCAGTATCTGCTTTGATATTCTCCATGGCAGAGCCTTTCAGGGGCCCTCTGTGACAGGCTCCTAACTTGTTTCCTGTTTTCTTCTTCTGATGTCCTTCTGCTTTGCCTTTCTGGCTGGAGATTGAGCATTTTAGCCAGAGTCCTGCCTCTTGATTAGTTTCTTTAGGTGTACAGATTTTAGTATGTTTATCCTATATTATATGTCTGTATGAGTGAGAATATACCATGTGTGTCTTTCATCTTCTGGATAGCTCACTCAGGATGAATCTTTCCAGTTCCCACTATTTACCAGCAAATTTCATGATATCCTTGTTTTTTATTGCTGAGTAGTATTCCATTGTGTACCACAATTTCTGTATCCATTCCTCAGTTGAGGGGCATCTGGGTTGTTTCCAGCTTCTAAAATTTCAGTCAGTTATTAATCTTCCTGCTCAATGCAAACCTAAGAAAACTTATCACTTATTCAGTTTTTCTTTAATCTGCAATAGCTATGAGTCCATGAAAGTTCTGCTATGGGAAAAGTCACATATTTAAAAAAATCAAAATCATAATAATTTATGAATTTTACTTTTGTAAATTCTATATTTTTACCCATGTCCATTACTGAGTCTTCGCCTAAGGCTTTAAAAATAGTTGGTTGAAAACATTCCCCCAAATATGAGCCTTATTTACTTCTAATAAATGGATGACTGTTTTATTAACTTGAGCCCAGAGGCTGAATGCCTGTGCTGGAAGCTCTGCATTTTTAATCACATGATTTTTGGAAGTGGTTTGGAAGTACAGTGTGGTTATCCAATAGACAATTTCCTGTCAACAATCTCCTTCAACCCCACCCTCTTCTATAAAAACAACAAAATTCTTGAAATTTTTTCATGATCTGGATTATTGACAAATAAACACAGTGATGTCAATAAAAATAAACTTTAATTTGGATGTAAATGATAGACACTTGTATTTTATAAGTGATTAAATAATAGAAGTTAAAAGTTACTTGAATTATCATAGCATATGTGACGGCATTATATTATTGTTAATTGACTTCTTCCCGTAGTGAAATATAAAGGTAATAAAGGTAATTTAAAGGTAATTTTAAACTAATTGAATACATACACTAACAATTTCAGAAAATTTTAGTATATATATATATATATATATATATATATATATATACAGATAGATAGATACATACATACAGAGACATTTAATTGTATAGTGACTAATGATAGATTAGATAGATGATAGATAGATAGATAGATAGATAGATAGATAGATAGATAGATAGATAGATAGGTAGACAGACAGACAGACAGACAGACAGACAGACAGACAGACAGATAGATAGATAGATAGATAGATAGATAGATAGATAGATAGATAGATAAGTAGATAGACAGACAGACAAATAGGCCAGCAGACTTATAGATAGGCAATGATGGGTGAGGAACATAGTGGTTTGAATGGGAATGGCCCCCAATGCCTCATGTATTTGAATGTTTGATCACAAGTTGCCAGACTGTTTATGAACAATAAGAAGGTATTGTCTTGTTGGAGCAGTGTGCCATTGGGGGCCCCTGAGGACCCAGAATCAGTTGCCTCCATCTTGAATATCAATTGTAAGATTTCAGGACAATGTCTGCCTATTTATCTATAGCCATGCCTCCTGCCTTAGTGAAAGTAGAATAAACCTCCAATTAAATGTTTTCTAAATTGCCTTGGTCATAGTGTCTCTTCACAGCAATAGAAGAGTAACTAAGACAGAGTGATAGGTAGATAAATGGATAGATGAGAGAAAGAAAAAGAAAGAGAGGTCTGCAATAAAAATGGAAAAGACATTGGCAAAGAAGTTAGTAAGTAGAAGAATTATCTCATTTGAACATCAAAACATCTTTGAGATAATTTAATTATTGATAATTATGATTTTAATGATAATGGATTCAAGATGAAAGAAGTTTGATCAACTTTGATATAAGAAATTCAGCGGGGAGATCCAAGATGGCTGCCACGAGAGGACACTGTGTCTGAGGAGTAGGAGAGCAGAAACAACGCAGCAACCAAGAGACTGAACTCTGGGACCTAAAACGCCAGCATTGTGAATGCCAGGTGAGCAGAACTCCTACAGTGAGAAAATCAAGTGGGAAAACCCTAGGGACACCCAGTTATTACCTGGAGAAATTTCCCGGTGACCAGCAGCACACAGCTCTGATCTGGACGAGCAGCTGCTCTAGGTGCCCACACCCGCCATTATAGACTGGATCACACAGTCTCGAGGGCAGTCTCAGGAGGAACCAGGTGCCGTTTTCACTGAACTGCGCCCTACTAGTGCACACTGCACCCGGGTTCTGCTTCGACCCACGGGTGTGCTGCGGGTTCGGTCCAATCATCTGAACCACACCAGACTGAGTGGATTGGGGGACCATTTTGACCAGTCCCCACATTGCCGGGGCACAAGCCGAACACTCCGCCAGCAAAATATCAGTCAGTGTGTGAGTCCGCCAGCAGATCTGGTAGGATCCCGAGTTCTGCACCAACCCACGGGTGTGCGGCGGGCTCGAACAGATCTTGGGAACCACCACAGACTGAGTGGATTGGGGGACCATTTTGACCAGTCCACACACTGCTGGGGCATGAGCCGAACGCTTCCACCAGCAAAAACTCAGTCAGTGTGTGAGTCCGCCAGCATTTCTGGGAAGAACCCGAGTTCTGTCTCAACCCACAGGTGAGAGGATCCTGGGACCATCTTGACCAGACCTCACACTGAGGGTGAAAGCTGCACGCATCCACCAGCAAAAACCCCAGTTCAGGTGTCTGTCCATGGGCCAGACAGAGAAGGCCTCAGGCACCATTTCTGACAGCCCTGCATACAGCTGATGCACACAAACCCAAACCCACTGTGTGTGCCCCAAATATCATCTCAGACTGTGGTGCACAGCCCCTAGCACAGAAGGAGGCGCCAAATCTCCATTCCAGGGGAGAGCCCTTAGCAGCAAGCCCAGGGCTGAGTGCACAGTCCCCAGCTGACATCTCAAACCTGGACACTCAGACTCTAGCACAGAGTGAGGAGTAAAGGCTCCAGACCAGAGGGGTGACCAGCCTGCAGTGCTCACAGCTTCTAGCACAGAGCACGAAGCTGGGCTTAC
>CM053760.1:34512789-34630669 GCA_028658305.1 Pachyuromys duprasi | reverse complement strand
TGGGCATTTGTTTATATATAATCAGGGAGCTGTTTGTGCTTTAAGGCTGTACTTCAGTCTGAATCTGTCAATCTCTTGTGTCAGGAGTATTCTTCAAGAAGATCAGGGATTTCTGGTGGGTTGTGGTGTGTGTTTTGTCTCAGTTGAACTCTGTTGTGGGCTCTGTGTGCCCAGCTTCGTGCTCTGTGCTAGAAGCTGTAAGCACCATAGGCTGGTTACCCCTCTGGTTTGGAGGTCTAGCTCCTCAGTCTTTTGAGATGTCAGCTAGGAAACTTTGTGCTCTGCCCTGGGCTTGCTGCTAAGGGCTCTCCCCTGGACTGGAGACTTGGCGCCCCCTTCTGGGCCAGGGGCTGTGAACCACGGTCTGAGATGATATTTGGGGCACACATAGTGGGTCTGGTTTGGTTGCAGGCATTGCCGAGTGGTGTGCACCAGCTGTATGTAGGCCTGTTTGAAGTGGTGCCGTAGGCCTTCTCTGGCCTGTGGACACACACAGGGACCAAGGTGGTTGCTTCTGCCCCAAGCAGTGTGCGCCTGCAGTGTGCAGTCTGGTCAAAACAGTTCCCCTGTCCCTCTCAGTCTGAGGTGGTTCCAGCGGTGATCAGAGTGTGCCTGTTGTACACCTGCTGGGTGAAGCAGATCCCCGGATCTTCCCAGACTGGCCCATGGACTCACACACTGACTGAGGTTTTTGCTGGCAGACTTGAGCAGTGTGCCCTGCAGTGTGCAGGTCAGACAAAACGGTGTTCCTGTTGTCCTCAGTCTGCCCCAGAGACTATGTGGTCCAGGTTATTTTGGCGGCTGCTGGCACCCCGTGCAGCTACTTGCTCAGATCAGAGCTGTGCGCAGTTGGTCACCCAGAGATTTTTCCGGGTAATAACTGGGTGTCCCTAGGGTTTTCTCACTTGATTTTCTCACAGTAGGAGTTCCGCTCACCTGGCAATCACAAATGCTGGCGTTTTAGGTGTCAGAGTTCAGTCTCCTAGTTGCTGCGTTGTTTCTGCTGACCTAGTCCCCAGACAGGATGTCCTCTCCTGGCAGCCATCTTGGACCTCCGCTAGAAATTTCTTAGTATGCTATTTTATTTCATTCACTGCTGTATCTCTAAATCATACTATCAGTTTTACATTGTAGGTAAGCTGTATACAGGAGTTGTGTAATCAAAATGGGTGGACCCAAAACTAGCCTTTTTCACTCCATGTTTTGGTTATGCTGAGTTCTCACTTCAGTCCATCTCATCTGCAGAGCATCACAGACATGGCATGATAACTCCAAGTCAATGTCAAAAAGTTCATAACTCATTATCTTTAATTAACCCATCATTTGCAATGGTGGCAAAAGTGATTTGTGTACCTATATGATGCCTTAAAGTTTTACCCACTAAATGTGTTCATGGTAGTTAATAGAATTGTTTTATGTGAATTAGGCTTTCACTAGGTAAACCTTGGGAATATTGATTTATATAAATTGTAGGTTTTCCTAAGTAATTTTGTTAATGAAACCCATAAGACATTTTTGCCTATTGAAATTATCAGGTGTTGTGTTTTGACACACAGTATCCTTAATGATAATTATATTCATATTAATAATGTAAGAAAACCCCATGTAATCACTGGGACTAGAGATATGGCTTGGTATGTAGGAGTCTTTGTTGCAAAAGTATGAGTACCTGAGTTCAAATCCTTAACATCCTCATAAATGTCTATGTGTGGCCATTCATGAAACTATAACCTAGTGCTGTGGGACCAAACAGAAAAATTGCTGAGGTTAGTGACTGTCACCGTAGCTACAGGTTCAATGAGAGACCCAGTCTCAAGTGAAAAGGGTCGTATGTGATTGATTAGGACACCCATTGTCTTCCTCTGGCTTCTGCATATGATCTCAAAGGCACACATGCATACATACCCCTTTGTGCATACCTGTAGAGAGACACACAGAAATTAGTGATTGTTATTGGCTTTGTATTTTAACATAAAATTTATTGTGCATACTTAAAGCTATACAATATGTTATTATAAAACATATATAAACTTTAAAGCGGTAAACAGTGATATAAATACACATAAATATACTTACACATTCTTGTTTTTAAAGCAAGAGCAAGTAAAACTTAGTCATTTACCATGAATATCAACAACACTATAATTTTATTTTCTAGGGTTGTGATGGTATGTAATACAATTTTTAGAGTTACTCATTCAAATATCTGCTACCTTGAACCCTCTTTTGTAAATTTCCTCATTTCCTGCTCCTTAACATAAACCATAAAAGTAGACTTTCTATCTTATGGCATTTTAATATAAACACTAACTTTAATTAATATTCTAGTTTAATTTTAACAGTACATTTTATTTAAGTGTTTAGAGTTATAAAGCTCCTGTAAATTTTCAAAAAGATACATTTCAAAGATATAATATATTGTCTTAGATATATGGCCAAGATGTTTTGAGGGGAATTGTATGCTGAATCTTTGAACAATGGCAATGAAAGACAATTTAGTAAAACAAGGCAGATGAATGAATGTATAAAAAAGATGATTATAGAAATTAAGCTGAACATTTAGAGAGAGAGACAGAGAGAGACAGAGAATGGGCATGGGTTTAATGTGTGTAGCAGCACTTCACAGGACACAACGTTCACGATTTTAGAAAACATTTATAGACATGTGATCTCTTTATGAATTTACTTCAAACCCAGGGGTTAAACTTAGGTGGTTAGGCTTGAGAAAAAGTTGCTTCACTCTCTGAGCCATCTCACCACATTTCATAAGAGCTTCAGAAATTAAAATAGTCTTGATCAGAGAAAACACTGTATCTCTGCCTGATTCATACAGCAGGCTCTTCTGTCTTATAGTGAGACAACACTGAAGAATCCACTTGACCTCTGAAAGTGGTGGACACACCCCATCCTCACATTTGAAATGAAATATTGTATATATAAATTTATATATTTTAGCTATGTGAATTTATAAATATTTTAGTAAGATGGCAATCGCTGTAACGCTTAACACTCCAGATAAACCAGTTGAGATGGAGGCAGCATTTTCCAGGTGGAATTTGGGTTTTAAAATCTTTAAACATGCTGAGCATGGCCTCTCCTATCACCATGGCACATTTCACTTCCTGCAGTCCTAAAGTCAAAACTAGAGAAGAAAGACATCATTACTCCTTGAAATTGTTTTGAAAATTTAATGAGCAAAGAAACAACAAAGTTCCTTACATATATAACACAAATGTTTGTTGTTTTCCTTTCACAAACTTCAACTACCGTAAATCATATTTTAATTATCAATGAAATATTTACTGTTTTTACTCAGCTGTATCTTAAATGCAGCTTTGTAAGTTTAGTTGTCTGAATTCTCTTTATTATCCATCCTTACTGAGTAAGAACACATCCAGAGGGATATGCAAATTTGTATGTTTGTGATTATGTGTGATTATGTGTGTGTGTCTATGTGTGGTGAATGAATATGTAAATCCATTATTGCACAAATTTAAAGAAATGTTGTCTTTCCGGCATTGTTAAAGAGATAGATAGCTATCCACACATAAACTTAATATAGAGATTCCTGTAGTTTTTCTCTGGGATGCTTTGTTACTTATTCATATAGGTTTCTCAAATTTGTGAAGTTTTTTTTTTATATATGCTAAGACTTGGACCCAGGACCCCATACACACTAGAATAGTACTCTATCATTGAACAGTATCCACAGCTCAAGATTATAGTGGAAAATAAACACAAGCATTACTGAGCATTACCTGTGTATTGGGGGTACGCAACATAACAGGATTGGATTTGTAGTTTCCTATATCTCACTCCTGCCTTCAATGTGTTGCTGCTTAAGGGAAGAGGGAACATACATTCACAGTAATGTGATAGCATGCACTGGCACATGCATCATGCAAACACCCAACACTATTACACACATGCACATTCACAGGCAAAACAAGCAGTTCAAACGTTTCTTATTGAAAAGAAATCAGCCAATGTATTCGGATCTTAGTTTCCCCTTTCCAGAATCCTCCCAGATGCCCACCTACCTTTCCACCTGCATGCTCTGTCTCTTACTCTTTAAAAAAAATAAACAGCCAAACAAACAAACAAAAAACCCAAACAAACCACAATACAACAAAAAGAAAACCACATATCTCTCACATATACATATACTCTACACAGTTCATAAAAACACAAAATTGGAAACCATAACATGAAATTAAAAGGCAGGGTAGACAAAAAAAATATAAAAGCAAAAGCAGAAACAAAAACAAAGCAATATGAGAAAAAAATTTCAAAATACCATTGATTTAATTTTGCATTGACCATTTACTGCTTCCCTCATCCTATTGCCATGAGACATCAGGACAAATCTCGTGACAATTTAGGTGGTAACACCTGGAATGGTACTGGGATCTAGTCAATAGAGTTGAGATAATCTGATACTGTTCCTGTAATTTCCAAAAAGAGCCCAAAGAGAATAATCCACAGTTCAAGCACCACTATGGCTGGGGAGAACTGGGTAGAGCCTGGAGGTACATGGTTATTATCAGTGGACCTAAATTTACTACCATTACCATTCAAGTTCACTGACACAAAATGCACCTCCTTCTTGCTTTGCTTTTCATGCAGCAAATCAACAAATGTGCTCAGAGTTCATTTCATTGAGATGTTTTTAACTTTGTGTATGAAATAGACTCAATAAGTCAGAGTTAAATAGTCTATAATTGGGAGAGTCAAAGCAAAATTTCCCATGTTTAAGCCCAAATTTCAAGGGTTAAAATCTATATGACAGCAATGTCCAAGTAGACTCTGAGGTGCTAACTTCCATTTCTGGGTCACAGGGTCCTCAGTGTGTTACACATATGATTCCTGACAATCTATAGAAATTTACACAAACTATCTTGGTGCTGATGTTGAGAATAAAGCAGAAGAGAGGAAAGAGCAGAAGCATCCTTAGAGGTTCAGAGTCCTGAGCTTTGGTTTGTCACTCTCTGCAGAACTTAAAACATACTAAACACATAAACATTCTTGTTCCAATTCATCTTCCTTGTTTGAATATTTTGCCTGTATGTATGTCTGTATACCACTTGTATGCGTAGTGCCCCCAGAAGCCAGAAGTGGGTCCTAGATCCCTTGGGACCAGAGTTAGAGAAGTTTGTTAGATGCCATGTGCACAATGGGAATCAAAGCAAGGTTTTCTGGAAGAGCAGCTAATGCTCTTAACTACTCCGATGTATGTGCAGACCTTCAGTTCATCTTTTTATCTTCTTGATATATGCATTTACATGTGTGTGTAGTAATATATATGCACTTGTTTTAATTGAAATACTGGTGTTTTTTTATGACTCTAATACCAAGATTCCTTCAATAAACATTTACCCTTTGAAGTTGCTTCTATATAAATTTATTTTGGTGTTGTTCTTGTTATTAAAGGGCTGAACTCTTGTTTCAAATGCTCCTTCTAAATGCAGTACTCAGAACTAGATTTATCTCCTAATTCATTAATGCTTGTGATGAAAGAAACAGAGTTTGGCTTATTTTCACGGCCTGAAACTATTGCTTTGTAAGACATTTTCTGAGACCTTGCACAGCTACTTCTGCTTCTACTGGAACATCTGACAGTACTAGAGATTCCTTAATTCATGTTAAATGGAGTAGGTGTTCAAGTGTATCCCTTACTGAAAAAGAAAAATATTGTAAGTAACATCATTATAAAACATTAAGAACCATAATTTGTGTTGGTAAGATGGGTGGTTAAAGGGGTAGTGTCTGAGTCTGCCAACTTGAGTTAAGTGTCTGCATTCTTCATGGTGGAAGGATCAATCCAAGGCCTTCACACATGCACTATGGCACACACGCACATTCAGCACCACACACACACACACACACACACACACACACACACACACAGAGAGAGAGAGAGAGAGAGAGAGAGAGAGAGAGAGATGTTTAGAAATTCAACACATGTCACTCGGTTTTAGTTTCAAGGTTTTTATTGTTCTGAGTGTCACAGGGGTCACTCTGCCACACTCTGACTCTAACAGCTGGCATATTGGAAGTTAGAAAGCCTTCATCATGTTAGAAACTAGTCAACCAACCCTTTCTTGATTTATAGTATCTTCGTCTGGTGATTTGATTCTAGAATGGATTGGATCTCTCAAAATGGGAATTGGTTTTTCTCCAGAGATAGAACTATAGAAGATTTTCATTCTTTTTTTTAATTCTCTTATAAAATATATCTTGCTGAAGCCCTCCCTTCCTCAATTCCTCACAGTCACCTTCACCCCTTTTATCTCCCAGATCCACTCCTCCTGTTTTCTTCAGAAAATAGCAGGTGTTCCATGAATATTGACTGAACAAAACATAAAAATATGCAATAAGACTGGGCACAAATCCTTTTATCAAGGCTGTACAAGGCAGCCCAGGAGGAGGAAAAGGGTCCTAAAAGCAGGTGACACAGTCGGAGAAACCCCCAATTCCCACTCTTAAGAGTCCCACAAAAGCCCTAAGCTAAACAACCACAACATATATGCAGAGGAGCTAGCTCAGACCTATGCAGACTCCAAGATTGTGCGTTCAGTCTCTGTGATCCCCTATGAGCCCTGCTTAGCTGACTCTAAGCTGTGTTTTCTTGGTGTCCTGGACCTCTCTGTCTCCTACAGTCCTTCCTCCTCCACTTTCTTGGGGGTTCTTGAAGCTCCACCTAATGTATGGCTGTGGGTCTCAGTATTCAATCCCATCAGCTGTCAGAGGAAGCCTCTCCTGACAATTAGTCATGTATATCAGAGTATCTTTAGGAACCATTTCCTTTTTCCCCAGTAGTGTTTGGTTCTACCCCAGCTACCTGGGCAATACTGCTTCTGGTTTCTGGACACCCAGGTATTGTCAAGCATGGGCTTCTACTCCTGGCTAAGACCACTGGTTAGACTGGTCATTGGTTGTCCAATTCCAAAGTTCCTATCAAATATTGCTCCAGCAGATCTTCCAGGCAGGACAAAGTAAGGTTTTGTGGCTGGTTTGGTGTCCCAGTTCTACTACTAGAAGTCTTGCCTGGTTATAGAAGATGGCAGGTTCAGGTCCATGTCCTCAGTTAGGAGTCCTCCCTAGGGTCACCCTCATAGGTTCTAGGAAGTTTGCCGCTGCATTCGTTTTATCCAGCATCCCACAAAATGTTTCCTGTTTTTAGTAATCTCTTCCTCTATCGCTCCCTCTCCCACCTGATCCTCACATACTCCTCCTTCCTGTAGTTCATCTACAAATTCTATCCCATTTCCCTTCTCAGATCCATGTGTAGAGCCAGCCTTGCTACCTAGCTTCTATAAGTCTGTGGCTTGTAGTATGATCAGTCTTTACTTAATGCTAATGTCCACTTGTAACTGAATACATACTATGTTTGTTTTTCTGGGTCTGCATTGCCTCACTCAGCATGACATTTTTTCTAGTTCCATCTATTTGCCTTCAATTTTGATTATGCATTTATCTACAGCATTGTGTAAATGTTCTGCATTTTTGTCCATTCTTCAGTTGAAGAACAGCTAGATTGATCCCAGATTTTGCCTATTATGAGTAAAGATGCTATGAACATAGGTGAGCAAGTATCCTTGTGGTAGGATGGAACATTTTGGGAGGTATATGCCCCAGAGTGGTATAGCAGGGTCTTGAGGTAGATCAATTCCCAATATTCTGAGGAAGAACCTTGTTGATTTCCTTCGTTGCTTAAATTTGCCCTGCCACCAGAAATGGAGGAGTGTGCCCCTTGCTCCACATCCTCAGGTTCATGAGCTGTCACTTGTGGTTTTTAACTGAGCCATTCTGAGACCTGTAAGTTAGAATCTCAAAGCTGTTTTGATTTGTATTTCCCTGACATCCAAGGATGTTGATGTTGAATATTTGTTCAAGTCATTTTAAGTCATTTGTGATTCCTCTTTTGATAATTTTCTCATAGATGTGTACCTATTTTTAATTGGATTATTTAGTTTATTGATGTTTAGTTATTTATGTATTTTAGATATTAGCCTTCTGTCAGACATGGAGTTAGTGAAAATCTTTTCCCATTCTGTAGGTTGCCCTTTTATACTATTGGCAGTGGCCTTTGCCTTACAAAAGCTGTTCAGTTTCATGAGGTCCCATTCATAATTGTTGATCTTAGTGTCTGTGCTATCAGTGTTCTGTTCATAAAACTGTTTCCGGTGTCAATTCATTCAAAGCCATTCCTCACCTTCTCTTCTATCAATTTCAGTGTGTTTGGTTTTATTTTGAAGTCCTTGACCCACTTGAACTTGAGTTTTGTGCAGAGTTAGTTGAGAGATATGTATCTATTTATATTCTTCTACATACAGACATCCAGTTAGACCAACACTATTTGTTGAAAATGCTTTCTTATTTATCTTGTGTGCTTCTGTCTTCTTTATCAAACTTCAGAATTCATAGGTGTTTAGATTTATGTCTGGATCTTTGATTCAAGTCTCTTGATCAACATGTCTGTTCTATGCCAGTATTATGTGGTTTTTACTACTCTAGCTCTGTAGTACAGCTTAAAATCAGCAATGGTGACACCTCCAGCAATTCCTATATTGTTTAGGAATGTTTCAGTTATCCTATTTCTTTTTGTTTTTCCATATAAAATTGAGTATTGTCCTGTCAAGGTATATAAATAGTTGTGTTAGAATTTTGAGGGATTGTGCTTTTGGTAGATGGCCTTTACTCTCTTGTCTCTACCCATCCATGAACATGGGAGTGCTTTCCACTTTCTGATATATTCTTTAACTTTTTTCTTTGAAGACTTAAAGTTTTTGTCACACAAGTCTCTCTCTTGCTTAGAGTTACTGCAAGATATTTTTATTGTTTGTGGTATTATGAAGCATGTTATTTCTCTGATTTTCTTCTAAGTCTGTTTGTCATTTGTTCATAGAAGTGCTACTGATTTTTGGAGATAATCTTGTTTCCATAACTTTTCTGAAAGTGTTCATCAGTTGTTGGAGTTCCCTGATAGAACTTTTGGAATCCCTTTTGTATAAAAACTTATGAACTGCAAATAACAATGCTTGGATTTCTTCCTTTCTAATTTGTATATTGTTGATCTACTTCAGTTGTCTTATTGGTCTAGCTAGAACTTTCAGTACTATATTGACTATATTTAGAAAGAGTGGAAAGCTTTGCCTTATTCCTTATTATAGTGGAATTGCTTTGCATTTCACTCCATTTATTTTGATGTTGGCTATAGGCTTGCTGTAAATTGCCTTTATTATCTTTGTGTATGTTTCCTGTATCTCTCTTCCATCTGATACTTAAATATCCTGTGTGTGTGTGTTTCCCTTATTTTGGTTTTGCTTGTCTGAGATTATTTACTGCATGCGGTTTCATGGGTGTAATTTTTTTTTCTTTCTTGTAGCTGCTAGTCAGTTTTTTTTAGTACGTTAGTAGAGCTGGATTTGTAGATAGATATTGTTTAAATTTGATATCATGTTTTATCCATCTATGGTGACTGAAAGTTTTCTTTATAGTAATCTAGGTTGGCATCTATGAATATTAAGGTACAAGGAGCATATAGAACACCAAATATATTGAACCAGAAAATAAAGTACCCATGCTAGATAATAAACAAAACATTAAAAGCATAAAACAAGGAAAGAATATTAAAGTCACAAGGGAGGAAAACCAAATAAAATTTAAGGGCAGACATAGCAGCAGTACACCTGACTTCTCAATGGAGATTATAAAGCCAGAAGGAACTGCACATAATGCTGATGATTCTGAGCAACCACAGATGCCAGACCATTCTAGTATTCATGGAAATTTTTAAATCACCAGAAAGGGATAAAATAAGACAATCCACAATAAGATCAAATTTAAACAATATCTGTCTAAAAATCCAGTTGTACAGAAGGTGCTAAAAAACTCCTACCTACATCCTAGAAAACACAGGAAATAACCAAAAGAAAATAACAGCATAACCAAAAGAAGAGAAACACACATACACACACTCAGCCACATGTACAAACAGACCACCACCACCAACAGTTACAACTAACTATCAGGAATTAACAGCCATTTGTCATTGATTTTTCTGAATATTAATGGTCTCAAGTTATCTAATAAAATGACACAGAGTAAAAGAATGGATGTAAAACCAGAATTCATAACTCTTCCTACATACAAGAAACTCAGGGTAAGAGGTTGGAAAACATTTAAAAAGACAAGGCTTAGAAATGTATTTGGAAAGGCTAGATATAATGAATGTGGATTGCATATTATACAGTTTGGATGATGTATAAACTCTCAAATCTTAATAACAAGAAAACAGAAAATAAAAGCACACTTTTGCCTACAATTTAAGCAGAAACTTAAAGTGGAGAGGAAACATTTCATTTCCAGTAGTCACACATAAAATTAGCAATGAAGTTAAGATACACATTCTCATCAGATTAGCTAAAATTGTAAGATGAATGATGAGGATATGTGTTGGCAGAGTAGAGCAAGTAGCACATTTTTACATTACTGGTGGTGGTAACACTATATTCAACAACACCAGGCACTAATTTGGAAATCTTTTTTTTTAACTTTTTTTTTCTCACATGGTTTTGTTTATATGTTTGCTAAATTAACATTACATGGTAGATTTGTAGAAATGTGGGAGCTAAAAAGATGGCTCAACAGTTAACAGCACTGGCTGCTCTTCTAGAGGGTCCAGGCTTGACTCACAACTATCTCTCACTCCAGTTCCAGGCAATTTGATGTCTTCTGGCCTCTACAAGTACCATACATATATAAAGCAACAACCCCCTCCCATATAAAATAACTACACACACACACACACACACACACACACACACACACACACTTTTTAAACACAAATTTATCACATGTCCTATCACAGAGATTCAGACCGGCTAGGAGTGGTATAATTGCAACAGCAGAAAACAAAATGGTTCAAAGGCCCGCTAAGAAGAGAAAGAGGAGAACAAAGTTTGAGATATTCCTGAAACAGAATTCTGAGCAGCTAACAAGAATAAAGCAAAGATGGATACAGCGAAAAAATGATCTTACTGGTTTCATGGGAGATGAAAGGAGTCAGAAAATAATGGTGCACAATATGTTTTTAAATCTATGAACATCTCTAGAAAATGCAGAGTTATCTGTCAACAACAAATGAATCTGAGCTTGCTGGACACAGGTTGTGGGAAGCAGTGAGAGGGGCCTCACAGCAATGCAGGGAAGCTTGTTCCTCCTTTTCACTCTCACAGAAGGTAGCTGTGATTGTGCCACAGATTCACACAAATACCACAGGCTACTGGACTAAACACCTTAAACAGAGTCAGCATTCTGTATGCAAATTCTGTCTGGAAAGAAATTAATTATATAACTATGGAATCATCGTAGGCGCACATTTTTATTGCATGAACTTTCTGTGAATCAAAAAGCAGGGTTTTTGCCTTCTGAGCCCATTATTAAAATATCTGAGAAAAAGTTACTAAAAAGTCTTCAAAAAATGTTGATTTTGATGCAATTTCTTCTTTCTTTTCTCGCGAGAACCATCCCGATGGCCACTGATTCATAATAATGGTTGATTATTTTAAAATTGTAAAATAGAAACTGTTAGTCAATGGTTTCATTACCACCCTTTGTAATACCTAATTGGTTGAACTCATTTTATCCGAAGAAGATTCACTAAATTTAGTACATATATATTAAAAGGGTACTAGTGATATATGGCTAATTGCATTCTTATTTCACCTTATTGAAAACCCATCTTTAAATAATAATGTTCAATCTGCCACTTGACAAATCAGTGTACCATAGAGCTGATAATATTTCTAAATGACAGATAGATTTAAAAAAAATCTCTAAATTGCCCTTTAATCAGAATAATACTCAGGGAGACTGAGTATCCAGGCAACCATGCTGAGAACTCCAGAGCTGATAAGAAGGCATCCTTACAACCTGGTGAGAAAAATCAGTCACTTCTCCCCTTTAAAATCAAAGCATAAGATTTTTATAGCATGTATTTTCTGGAGGTGAATATAAATGATGAGAATTGCCTTTTAAAATATCCTACACTCTTCATGGTATTGAAATGTGTGGACATTCTGGTCAGATGTTCAATTCTGTTCGTAAGGTCATCTTTTAGACATGATTCGGTTTCAGGAGAACACTTGCTGCTACCACACCCTGATGACAATTGAGCTGCTTTCACTGACTCTGTTAGAGAGCATGTCAGACCATTTGTGTTATAGGAGAAGAACACAGGAATGCGGGTATCTATTATAACTTAAAATACAGCGAAGCACTACACTGGAGTCACAAGGAGGGACCATGGCACTCTGTGCTTTAGCAGCAGATGTCAGGCTTAATGAAGTGCTCCAACATAGAGGAAGGAAGTTACTTTCACGTCACTAACATGGTTTCCATAGTTCACCCAGGCACACATTTTGCTTCAGGCACAAGTCATTAATTCTAAAGGACATGATTTCATATTTCTATCATGTGGAGAATTAATGGATTTTAGTCCTTTATCTCATTGAGTAATTTCTTAACCAAAGAAAGAATACATACATGGCTCTTAAAAATATTAAGTAAATTTGGTAGAACTGTCCTATAATAAATGATAATAAAAAACTATAAGCATTTTACTTAATTAAAACTTTATTTATTTATTTACTTATTTATTTATGGAGGCAATGTGCCTAAAACTCCATCATTGTCTTAGCCAAATGCAACTGTATGGGGCCTGCATTGAGAGAGTGAATGATAGTGACAGAGGTTCACATTCATGGAGACTGTGGTGTTTACACGGCTTGACACATAAGAGGCACATGTAGGTTATGAATTAAGAGTCTTTACTTCTATATTCAAGGTTATGTTATCATAACACTGGTCTCAAGACTCAAAATAATGGACCAAAAGTACCAGCGACATATGGCATACTTAATTTTTCAAGATTTATATTTTTTAAAAATACTTCCTCCAAGAAGAAGTATTCAATCTCTAAATGGGTTCCCTACTAATGGGAACAGGGACTGTCTCAGACATGTACTCAGTGCTGGCTCTTGAATCACCTCCCCCTGAGCGGGGAACAGACTTACCAGGCCACAGAGGAAGAGAATGCAGCCAGCCCTGATGAGACCTGATAGGCTAGGGCCCGATGGAAGGGGAGGAGGACTTCCCCTATCACTGTACTTGGAGAGGGAACATGGGAGGAGATGAGGGAGGGTGGAATTGGGAAGGGACGAGGGAGGGGGCTACAGCTGGATACAAAGTGAATAAACTGCAATAAATAAATAAATACTTCTTCCAAAATCTGCTGGGATTGGTAAAGTCTCTTGATTTTAATAATTATTAATTAGGTTCTGAAAAATAAATGTCATTCCATCTTATGGAAGAAATAAAAACCTATATATTGTAGCAAGTCTGTGATGCAAAGAAAGAAGAAACTGAATTTTTAATTAAATTTTTATTTTTTATATATTAATTACAGCTTATTCATTTTGTATCCCAGGTGTAGCCCCCTCCTTCATTCCCTCCTGATCCTACCCTCCCTCCCTCATCTCCTACCATGGCCCTCTCCAAGTCCACAGATAGGGGAGGTCCTCCTCCCCTTCCATCTGACTCTAGTTTATCAGATCTGATCAGGACTGGTTGCATTGTCCTCCTCTGTGGCCTGATAAGGCTGCACTCCCATCAGGGGGTGCTGGTTAAAGAGCCTGCCACTGAGTTCATGAGTTCATGTCAGAGACAGTCCCTGTCCTTGTTAGTAGGGAACCCACTTGAACACTGAGCTGCCATGGGCTACATCTGAGCAGGAGTTCTAGGTTATATGCACGAATGGTCCTGGGTTGGAGTATCAGTCTCAGAAACTGAAAATTCAAAAATAAGAAGTTAAACTTTTAATAAGTTTGTTAAAGCATCCTCATTTCAATTATCAGCAGGTGTGGACAGTTCATCAAGTCTACACATTCAATATTGCGGTTTTGACAATGGAGGACACTTAAAAAAGTCTCAAACATGTGAGTAGTATGGTCCACAAATAGAGCCCCGGTGCAAAAATAGTAAGATACTGATTAAATCATTTCATTATTTTTTAACATTACATAAATGTTGATTTATTTAAACTAAGGAAAACAACACTAACATTTCTTTTATAATTGTGTACTAATTTCTTAATGTTATTGATTTGTGTATTTTCCTATGTAATAAATTTGACAAAATTGTGAAAGCTAAAGTTCCGTATCTTTGAACTTGCTTTGAGACATCTTTTCCCTTAAAATTACTTGCCCTCATTCCTTTATTTATAAAAGAATTAAGTTCCATTGTGACTGTACAAGGTGAAAAGTTATAGCAGTAAGTCAGGCTTCATTCAGGCATTACATCATTTGCAGTCTAATGGAAAGTGTGAATACTGAGCAATAATAATAATAAGCATAAAAGCAGATAATTGGAAGAAAATCAAGGGTAATGTAGAGTGCTATCAGAACATTCAATAGCCAGGCTTAATCTAGTCTGAAACTAGGGAAGGAAAATTAGGAACTCTTCTATGGGATAAATAGCCTTAGGACTTTGGTTTTACCTTGGGAGACATCAAGGCTCTCCGAAAGGGTTTTGTGCAGTCAAGGCTTCTTTGTGAATAGGAATACTTTGATCATTTCATGTACTAGATCACTGCATTGGCAACAGATGGTGATTTCAAGCAGGTGACATCCAATCCTTTTTACCTACATGCTGCATATATACAAACATGGCCCGAGGAGAACACACACACACGCAACACAAATGCATGTAGGCGGCGTTAAAAAGGGCTTTGCCCAAAACATACTGAATACATATGTGAAAGTCTCAGTACAGTTTTAAAAACATAAAAACAAAAATGACAGTGCAATGCAATAATCCCTAAAATATCAAACATTTCCTCTTTTTGCCTGATTTTCTACTTTCTTTTGTAATTGGAAATTAAAATTTTCTTTTTAAATTGAATACAATATATTCTAATTATGATTTTCCTTCTCCCAACTCATCTCCTCACTTTCCCACCCACAAATCCACACTTTTTCTTTCTCTCTCTTATTAGAATACAGACAACTAATGATCACAGTAATAATACGGTAAAATTAAAAAACAAGCAAACCAAAATTGGAAAAAAAAAAAAAGGAGCCAGAAGTACAAGAAAACATCTAGACACTGTGACATCCACATTCACACACACACAGAAAATCCATAAAAATAAAATCAGAAACTATAATAAGAACAGGAGTTCTGTGGAAGTTAAAAAAAAAATGCCCAAAATACTGTGAGACAAAAGCCCTTCAAAAATACCAGAATACGTTTTCTGTTAGCCATCTACGGGTGTGCAGAAGGCCTCCCCTAAATGTGGCTTGTGTACCCAGTGAGACTCCATTGGAGAATACTGTTTGCCTTTGTAAGCAGTGATCAGTTGGAGATAGCTGCTGTGTTATAGATGAGAGGTAGTGTCAGCTTCCTTCTCAGTGTGCCCCCTCCCCCCATCTGGCTAAGACCTGTACAGGCCCTATGCTGCCACCGTCTCTGTGAGTTCACATGCACATCAATCCAGTTGTCCTGAAAAGCCCTTGTCTCTTTGGTGTCTTCCGTCCTCACTGGCTCTTAATAACATTTCCTCTTCTTTTCTCTTAAAATTTAGTGCTTTAAGTATATTGTTTTCATAAACAGCTCTGTGAGTCCTTTGTGTTTCATAAATCATATCTAAGGCTAATAGACATAGATTTGATGGCCTGCTTTGGAAACTATTATTTCAACTTCTCCTTTAAATATGATCCATCCTTCATGTATGAGGTAATCAAGGATTGGGGACTGTGAGTAACGACTTCTGTATAAAATTTTTAAGCTAGGCCTCCTTCAAACTAGTATTTTGAAGTTTAAAAATCAATTCAATATTTAATCAAGTACCCATCTGTCATTGGACAAATATCCACTTTTTCATTGACTGTAAACTTGTCTCACTAGACATGTTATCTAGGAGCCCTGGTTTCCACATTGAAATCAGAAAATCCAGTGTAACTAGAGCGTTTGCCACCTACATTCTCTACTTACATTAAACAGCAACTATAACATTTCCCAAAGTTAGTGGAATACCCTGTGAAAATATATAATCTAACAAGGTCTGCATGTGAGAAACCCAATCCAGACATTGTCACCATGATAAAGCATTGCCATCGAAGTCTTTGGATTACTTTCAGCACTTATAGCAAGTAATTTATAACACCCTGCTTAATTTAGCTTTGGCTATCACTGGGCACAGATTCTATTTCACCAATGAAACCAAAATTAAAGCACCATAAAGCCATTTGTGCTATCAGATTTACCCAGAATGCCCTGAGGCCTACTGGGTAAAATAAATCAACATCTATTTTGTAACAATTTTTAATCATCAAAAAGAGAAGAGACACATTTACACATTGCTACAATTTAGGGAACTCTTGTATCATGTGCTGCCATGATTCAAAAATGTCAGTATGAGTAAATAGGAGAAGCTAATTCTCATCTACATTGTTCATACGCAGAATTAGCCTTGAGCATATTTGTGTGCAGATACATGTTAAATATTTTTATTCATGTTTTATGTATAGCCAACATCACTTCTTTCATATATATCTCGCTCTGAGAGCAGACAGTGAGAAGAATCGATATGCAACTATGGCAACATACATCACCCAGAAACAAAACATGATTAGAGAAACAAATGACTTTCTGGGTATGTGTGAGTTAGTGTGTGTGTGTATGTGTGTGTATGTGAGTGTAAGATATCTAAAAGCAATCTAAAAATATAAAGCAAATATGAAAAAAACACAGTACAATTAATTTGTAAATGTCTTTCCTTTCAGTCTATTTTTTTCCTCAATAATTTTTCTATCCTCTGTTGACATCATTTAATTAACCAGACATCTTGGAGATACTGTTTGGCATTTCATAGAAAATGTCAGAGTTGAGTGAAATGGGAGATACATTATTAGTCTACATTCAATAGGAAAGAGAGTATTCAAATTGAAGGTGACTAAGTCCTTTAATTTAAAGTCCACTCCCTCGCAGAGGAGTCAGGTGTCACAAAGGACTGATTTTTATAAGGCTTTGAGGACAGTGTTGCTGTCTATGATATTTTTATTAAAATACTAAGCACAAAGTAACAAAATTAAGAAATGGGTGGAGTATTGAGCTAATGATTATGACATGTAATCTCTCAGGGGTTGTGTTTGTGCTTTGAGAAAGTGATCCTACTGAGAAAATGACCTACCTATCGTAGCAGAAGATGCTACCATAATGATACTTATATGATGATATAAAATGTTTTATAGAACTTTATGAAACTAAAATGTTTTCATGGATTTGGGGACTTAATTGAATTCTATCTATAAATTTGTCACAAAAACTAATGGAAGATAAATTTCAGACAATGCCAGAAATTGTAACATGTTTTGCTGCTTTTGTATTTAGAATCATGGATAGCCAGCACCTCACTTCTTCAAACTTATGTTCACGAAATTTATGATTCACAATTCCAAGGATATTGGTAAAAATAGAATCATACTTCACATTTAAAAACCACAAAATCAGATCTATAGGTCATTTGTTTCTCATTTTCACAGATCTCTTCAAGACTTCAGGAGAGTATATAAAGGAAGAGAGAGGTTTGTATGAGGATGTATGAGGAAAATAAGTGTTTAAAAGAATAAAGAGAAATGGACAGGTACTAAACATAAGATGATAGCAGGAAAAAAATATTAAAGGAATAAGACAGAAGCCTGGGTGGTAAAAAGAAACAAATCTATCTGGTTTATTTTTGGTGACAGGATAAGGAAATCAAGGTGGCTAGTCTTGATGGCCAAACTTTTTTTTCTGGTTTATGTTAATATTATTGAGATTAAAAGGAAAAACTATAAACCAATGGTCAATTACTACTATCATATAGTTTCAGAGAAGGTTTTTAAAGTTCTCCTCCTTAGAGACATTTCTTTTTTATTTTGTTGAGGCTACATATCTATTCTTCATTTACTATATCCACCACAAATTAGTTTATTGAAGCCATAGCCTTCAATGAGATTGCATGTGGTCAATGAGGACAGACTTTGGTTGAACATAGCTATCATAGAGTAGCATGTTTTTTAGATAGCAAAAAGAAAAAGAATGAGCAGACCTATCTCTGACCTCATACACACACGATGGAAAAATCACCTGACAATAGAGAGAAGGCAATCCAAAAGTAGACCTCACCAGGAACTGAATCAAATGGGAACTCTGTCTTGGATTAAAGCCTTTTTAGTTATATGGGGAAAGCAGGTTTTTTTCAAGCTGCACACTATGAAATTTTGTTATATCATTATGAACTGACTGAGACATCTTAAGTCATGCACTCCACTTACTGGGTATATTCATGTGAACATACTTTATTTTCTCTGAGACACTAAAATGGAGACATGGCACAATTGTATTTAAGGACTTGATACTTTTAAAGCTTGAGTTTGGAGAGATGGCTCAACAGTTAATGAAAATCTGAACACAGGGGTCTTTCCTGAGACTGATGCTCCAACCAAGGACCATACATGGAGAAAACCTAGAACCCCTGTTCAGATGTAACCCATGACAATTCAGTGTCCAAGTGGGTTCCATAGTAATGGCAACAGGGACTGTCACTGACATGAACTCAGGGGTTGGCTCTTTGATCACCTATCCCTGAGGGGAGAACAGCCTTACCTTACCAGGCCACAGAGGAAGATAATGCAGCCACTCCTGATGAGACCTGATAAGCTAGGGTCAGATGAAAGGGGAGGAGTACTTCCCCTATGAGTGGACTGAGGGAGGGGCATGGGTGGAGAAGGGGAAGGGAATGTAGGATTAGGAGGGGCTGAAGGAGGAAGCTACAGGGAGGATACGAAAGAATAAATTGTGATTAATAAAAATAAAAATCAAAAAAATGTGCTCTTGCAAAAAACTTGAGTTTGGTTCCCAAAATCCCTGTTGGGGTCCTCACAACTCCTTGTAACTCCAGCTCCAGGGAATAAAATGACTTTCTTCTGCTTCTGCAGGTGCAAGTACTCATGTGAGCATAACCCCGCACAGATACATATGTACACACCCTTAACGGGTTTTTTTTTGTGTGTGTGTATGTTGGTTTATGTATTTATTTATTCATTTATTTATTTGTTTGTTTATTAAAATTTATTCACTTTGTTTCCCACTGTAGCCCCTTCCTTCAGCTCCTCCCAGTCCGAACCCTCCTCTATTCCCCCTATGCTGCTCCCCTAGTCTACTGATAGGAGAGAGCTCCCTCCCATTCTGTCCAACCCTAGCCTCTCAGGTATCATCAGGAACCCCTTATAGTTTTAAATACCGCTCTTAAAAGGATGCTTATCACATCATACATGCCATAGCTCCAAACATATGAGAGGACTTTATTGCCATTGGTTGCATTTGATATCCTAGTTATTTGTGGTATTCACTAAAAATGTCAACAGAGAAATGCACCTTAATATCTTTTCTGTTTTCTGAAGCAAATGAAAGAATTGGTGTTTGCTAACCTTTTAAATATCGAATTAGTCACTTTGTTCATCACTCTCTAATAGGGCATATCTGTGTTAAAATATCCATATGCTGCCTTTTAGTTACACCTAACAGAAAGCTGGAATTCTTTAGTTAGGCAAAAAAAAAAAATAGACAATATATCATCTAATTGGAAGTAAGCAAAAATAGTGTCAGCTATCTCATGTAAGTTACTGAGTGATGACAAGCAAGTTCCTGCCTCTTAGACATCTTGAAGCCTAGAAATCTTTAAGAGATAAAAGGCATATTTTAGGCTGTTACCATAGTTTATATCGGACATTTGCCATTTTGTTTGCCGGCTAGGGGTATTGAATTCATTGTTAAACCAAATCTCTGGATATTTTAAAATTGTTGTATTCTTCAGAATGCTTTTATAACTGGTTTTTAATATCAATTGCAATATATCACCTAGGTTCATAGAATACAGTAGTTTTTTAAAGAGTAGATCTAATTTTACAGTAATTGTGTTCTAGTTGAGTAGGGGTAGATATTCATCAGGTAAGCTGGTATGCTTATGCAAAACTGCATCTGGCCACTCATTACTGTATGGAGAAAAGTAAAACACAATCCAGTCAATATCGGGGAGTAGATATGGATAATCTGTCATCTTGATTACATGTCATTATACACATCTCTCAAAAATGGATGGAGATCATGACTCTCTGAGATCTGCACATTAATATTAGCAGACAATGAGACTGGGAGAGGGCCCGGTGAACAGTCCTTCCTTTATATGAGTGCATATGGGAGTGTGAATCCCCAGCAATTCAGATGGTTGTGGTGACTCACCTATAATTTCAGCACTCAGGAATCAGACACAGGAGATCCCGGGGCAAGCTGGCTAGATACCCCAGCTGATCTAACAGCTCAGTGAAAGATTCTACACTAATAAATAAGATAAAAAGTGATTGAGGACACAGGATATCAACCTTTGGTTTCTTCATTGACATGTATATGTATGCATACACACTTCAACATTTCAATTTATGCATGACCCACTTATATGCAAGAACACATACACATTACATATACATATCGCTTTCTCATGCACACAATGCATGCACATTTGTAAAAAAAAAAAACAGTAGAAAAACAAAAACGTTGGCTTTGTGTTAGTTTAACCAATGAAGAGATGTGAGTCTGGCATTTGGTTTCACATTAATTTGAAAGAGAGAACCAGAAGAAAATGTTATGAGGCAGTTGCTGCTACACAGAGAACATACTGTAACTGACAGTGCTGGTCAAGGTTAGGATACCATGATGCACATGGGAAATTATCGTGGCTAGCATAAGGTGTTAGTGGTGGAAATGCATATTAATTTTAAAATAGGTATTTGTGCATTCACTGATAGGCAGAGTTTGCACATAGAAACAAACAAAAAGGTGACCATAATTCTCAAGCATGTCTAGACCGAACACTGAATGCCATCAACTGAGATGTTTCTCTGTGACATTTCCTGGAGAGACATGAACTAATGCCTGATGATTACAAATAGAGCACAAATGATCAACCAAAGAATTGATTCCCATGAGGCTGTCTCAAGGTATTGAGTTTATTGAGATTACTGACAGGACATGAGTGAAATACAGGTAACTTGCATCATCAAAAAGTCTGCCCTACATGAGCGATGACTCACAAATTCTGCCTCCCTGGAGTTACCTGAGTAAATAGAAGTCAGATCCATAATAAATATCCCTTTCCCAGCAATCCTAGGTGCTTACATATACTTGGGAGAGAAGCTTGAAAAAATTATGATTATCTGAACTTTCTGAATCATAACTTTCATCAAACTTCCTGAGCTTCTAATATTCTGCCAGCTTTTCAAGTCTTAGGAGCCTCCCTCTTCCTGGTAGGAGGGAATGTTTTAGTTTGGAGGACATTTCACAAAAGAAAAGTAACAAAGTCAGTTCAGAAAACTCAGAGGAAATATAAATATTACTAATAATTGAGTAACTAACAAACAATACTAGTAACTAATGAACTGAATACCCCCCCAAAATATTTCAACACAGAGAATACAAGAGAATATTGAATGTGTTCAGGAATTGCATAGAGGTTGCCCTTTTTCTGCATCTTCAAGTCAAAACCTACCTACCTTTTGCCTTTCTCCTGTGTCTCCATCACAACCTAGAATAGTGTATGTCTATAAAAGTTGCCTATATTGATGTCTGGTTTCCCATTTGCAAACATGCTGTTCATGTTCAGGAGCTTTTTTTTTTTCTTCCTCCTTCTGATTCACCTGAATAAGTAGCAAATAAGTTGTGATTCAAATGAGAGCTAGCTGGCTATCTTTCTGTCTGTCTGTCTACATCTGTATCTATCTGTGTCTGTCTGTGTCTATGTCTATATCTATCTACATATATACCTATATCTATATACCTCAGGCACTATATTTACACGGTAAATATACATGCAGGGAAAACAACCATGCAAAGAAAACTTTTAAATAACAACAATTACTATTAAAAATCATTGAAAGTTCTTTCCTTTTTTCTTTCAATTTCAGTCTTTTTATTGTTTTCCTCCTTTAAAAAAATTGTTAACTTTACAGCCTGATTGCAGCCTGCACCCTCCTCTCCTCCCAGTCCCATCCTCACACTCCCTTCTCCTTTCTCCCATCTTCTTATCTTCGGGGGATGGGAGGCCCCTCTTGGGTACCAACCCACCTTGGTACATCAAGACCCAGCAGGACTAAGCTCATCTCCTCCCACTGAGGCCAGACAAGTCCATCTAGCTATGTAAAACTGAGCGAAAGGCAGTCAACAGAGTCAGAGAACAAGCTTCTCATCTGCTACATAGGTGCAGGGGCCTAGGACCAGCCCATACATGCTCTCTAATTGGTGGTTCAATCTTTGTTATCCCCCATAGGCCCTGGTTAGTTTGCTCTGTAAGTATTCTTGTAGTGCCCTTGACCCCTCCAGCTCCCTCAATCTACCCTCCAAACTTCCACAAGACTCCCTGAGCTCAGACTGCTGTGTGGCTGTGGGTCTCTATGTCTGTTTTTGTCAGCTCCTGGATGAATCTTCTCAGAAGACAGAAATGCTACTCTCCTGTTTGCAAGTATAGCAGACTATCATTAATAGTGTCAGGGATTGGCTCTCTCCCATGGGGTGCATCTTAAGTTCAGCCATTCACTGGCCACTTCCTTGATCACGTCTCCATCTTTAAACCTGCAATACTTACAGGCAGGACGAATATTTGGTCAAGATTTTATGGGTGGGTTGGTATCCTCCTTCCTGCACTGCAAGTCTCACCTGGGTACAGGAGGTGGCCTTTTCAGGCTCCATAATCCCAACTGCTGGAAGTCTAGCTCAAAGTCCAAGAGATGCCCACCACTGATTTCAGTTCTATCTCCCAGCCTTCCTAACTCCCTGCTCGTGATCCCCACTCCTGTTCTCCTCCCTAAACCTCTCCCACCTAGTTCTCTCCCTCTATCTACTCCCCAGATGTCTATTTTATTTCCTGTTCTCACTGAGATTCACCGAAAGATGACAAGTAACAAGAATCTCACTGAGATTCCACGTGTTACTGTGGATTATAACCTGCTTATAACTGGGAGCAAACTAGATGGCCCTCAACTGAAGAATGGATAAAGAAAATGTGGTATATTTACACAATGAACTATTACTTAGTGTTAAAAACAAGGTTTTCAGGAAATTTTCAGGAAAATTGATAGAACTAGAAAACATCGCCCAGATCAACGTAACCCAGACCCCAAAAGACACACATGGTATGTACTCACTTATAACTGTATATTAGCCATAAAATACAGAAAGTCCTTTCCTTAATGAGAGATAAAGTTGTACTATGTATTTTTGTTGGGGGGGGGAAGCCATTGTCTTTTTCTGTTTATGCCAGGATCTCACTAAGCATACAAACCAGACCTGAACATCTTGCTCATCATAGTTTTTCTCAATAGCCTGATTACTCTCTCTCTCTCTCTCTCTCTCTCTCTCTCTCTCTCTCTCTCTCTCTCTCTCTCTCTCTCTCTTTACCTACCTATTTTTTGTTTTTGTAGACAGGGATTCTCTGTGTAGCCCTAGCTGTTCTGGAACTCACTCTGTAGACCAGACTGGCTTCAAAATCATAGATCCGCCTGCCTCTGTCTCCTGAGTGCTTGGATTAAAGGCTTTCATTATTACTGCTTGGCTCCTATTTAGTTTTTAGTCAATTCCAATACTGGACACTATTGGCATAAGGCCACTCATGTTTCATAGAATGAAATCACTTAATGAGTTTACACTAATAAAATGTACACACTCAAATTCCCTAACCATATTAACATTTTTAACCATACCATAATTTACAGAGCCAAAGAAGTTAAACAACAAGGCGGGCCCAAGGGAGGGTAAATGAATCTCACTTCGAAAGGGAAATAGAAAAGACAAGACAGAGGTTGTGCTCTAAGAGAGGGAATAGGATAAGGAGTGCTGAAGGAAATGATATGGGAGAGCAGGAAGGGGAGAAGGACAGAGGGCATGCAGAGAGAAGAGAAACGGTGGCCTGGAGCCTCTCTGACACAGGCTAGAGACCTACGACAGAGCAGGCTTCTGGAAGGATTTGGGGTGACTCTAGAGACCCTTACTATTGGGGGTCATGGTGACTGAAGAGGCCACCCAGGCAAGACACATAGAGCGAGGAGAAACCTACTCATCTACAAAAATTTTGACCCCAAATTTACCCTGCTTTGAAGATGTGCAGGGATAAAGATAGAGTAGAGATTGAGGAAATGTCCAGTGTAACCAGACCAGGAGAGAGAGCCAACCCTTTGCATGTTAACTATAACTCTGCTATACCTGTAGACAGGGGCCTAGCATAGCTGTCTGTTGAGGGGCTCCATACAGCAGCATATTGAAACAGATGATGCTGAAACTCACAGCCAAACATTGGGCAGAGGGCAGGGAGCCTTGGGGAAGTGTTGGAGGAAGGATAGAAGAACCATGTGGTAACAGAATCCCCACAAGTAGACCAACAGAGCCAATTAACCTGGGCACTGTGAGGTTTTGGAGATTGAAGCACCAACAAGGAACATGTACGGACTGGACCTAGGACACAAACACACACGTACACGATGGACAGATTGGTCTTCATATGGGTCCTCTAGCAAGGAGAGCCAGGGCCATCTCTGACATGGACTCTCTTGCTTGCTTTTCAATCACTTCTCTCTGGTGGAGCTGTAAAGCCAGGCCACTGTGGTGGAGGATGGTCTCAGTCCTGATAAGACTGGGGTGATGGCATGGATAAGTGGTGGTGGCGGGCGACTCCCCTTTTCTGAGGGATAGAGTAGAGGGAATAGAGGAAAGAGGGAAGGAGGGGACTGGGACTGGGGGGAGGGAGAGGACTATAATTGGGATGTATATTGAACAAATAAATTAATTTAAAAAACTTAGCTTGATTAAAGACTTGTTCTGTGACAACTTGAAATGGAGGTTTCCAGTAATAATGTACATGAGGGCCAGAGGAATGGCACCAGGGGTGAATGGCCCCTGCCACCAAGTCTTACATACTGAGTCTGAACCTAAGGAACCAAAAAGTGAAAAGAGAGAACCAGCTTCTACAAGCTCTCCTCTGACTTCCAAATGGGTAATATGGCATACACCCGCCACCCCCCACACACACAGACATACACACACAAAGTGTCTGTGTGTGTGTCTGTGTGTGTGTGTGTGTGTGTGTGAGAGAGAGAGAGAGAGAGAGAGAGAGAGAGAGGCATGCAGAGGCACACGCATATGCACACTAAAGTGTGATAAATATTTAAAAATGTATTTGCCCACTCAGATGCAGCCTTGCCTCCATTGCCGTCTCTGCAGGTTCTATTTTGCACAGGTGTTATGCAATTTCAGCTTCCATACTGACCCAGGGTTTTTAGCTTTACCTGGGATGCTACTGTGCTCTTTCCTATGCATTCGTGTGTGCCTCTCTGTGCCTTTGTACACTTGAACCTGTTAGAGGCCATTTGGGATTCACTGTAGGACATGGCATTCATGGGTCCCATTCACAGACAAAAGGAGAAACTGGGGAAAGGGAAGGGATTTTGCAGGTTCCTAATTTGAGAGACCTAAACTTGTCCCAAACTTGCTTTGGATTCTCGAAGTTGTGATTTTTTTTTTAATGATAGTTAGTGGTAACTCAATGTGCCTTTTAGGTTTTCTTCTACTCTAAATTATGCACAATTCATTTCTAAAACCCAGCCACAGTTCCAGTGAACTACCCAGGAAAGGACAGTGGCTTAGGCAGGTTTTACCTCCAGTCAAGAGCAAATCTTTATTTATTGCTAGTTTATTTATTTATGTTGATTGATGTTCTGCTTGTGTCTGTTTGTATATATATTAGAGTGTCAGAAGGCCTGGAGCTGGAGTAACATACATGTGTGAGCTGCCGTGTGGATGCTGGAAATTGAACCTGGGTCCTCTGGAAGAGCAAGCAGTAGTCTTAATCACTGAACCATCTCTCCAGATACCAAGATTAACTCTCTAATGGGGCTGTTAGGCACACTAGCTAATAAAACCAGATGAAGGAAATGAAAAATGAGTGACTAGAAAATAATAAGTTTGAAATTTACTTTTACAATTAATTTAAGTTTAGACATTTTTAGGTGCATCACAGTGTTGACAGGAACATTTTTCAAAATCTGTTTATTGCCTTCACACATACATAGCCTTCTCTATTTTCAACTTCACATAAAGGTGCATTTCCTCCAACTGGTAAGCATTTGCCAGACACATCATTATCACACAGAGCTCACAGTTTGTGCAGGTTTCCTGCTTGGTGTTGGCCTTTCTCCAGGTTTGGACAAAGCTATTATCTGGATTTATCATCGCATAATCAAGCCAGGGCAGTTTTGCTTCCTCAAACATTTCTTTACTTTCTAATTTCCCATCATCCCCATACTCTCTGAAAGCATTTAGTCTTTTTTACTTTTACTATAGTTTACTTTTTTTAAGACTAGCAGAATGTTGAATTATATACTTTGCAGTCTTTGGGGATTATTTCATTAGCTATATAATATAAGATAAACATACTAAAATCTATAGCCCTAAAGAAGCTAAACAATAAGGAGGCCCTAGGGAAGAGGCTGAAACCTCACTCAGAAGGGCAAACTGTAGTAGAAGGCAGAAGCCATCCACAGTGTACCTTTGAGAGACTGTACCCACCAGGGTATCAAAGGAGATACTGAGACTCATAGCCAAGTTTTGGGGAGGTGCAGGAAACCTTATGGGAGAAGAGGGAGATAGAAATGAAAAGCCTGGAGGGAACAGGAGCTCCCTAAGGAGACCAACAGAGTCAAAATACCTGGGCCCAGGGGAGACTGCAGGGACCAATGCTCCAACCAAGGACCTTGCATGGAGAGGATCGAAACTCCCTGCTCAGAAGAAGCTCAGGATGCTCAGTTTCCAAGTGGGTTCCCTAGTAAAGGGATCAGGGGCTATCTCTGACTTGAACTCAGTGGCCAGCTCTTTGATCACCTCTCTTTGGGCAGGGTGGGGGAGGGAGTGCAGCCTTACCAGGTGGCAGAGAAAGACAATGCAGCCAGTCCTGATGAGACCTAATAGGCTAGGGTCAGATAGAAGGGGAGGAGGTCCTCCCCCATCTGGGGACTACGGAAAAGGAATAGGGGGAGAAGAGGGAGGATGGATGGAACTAGGAGGAGACAAGGGAGGGGGCTACAGCAGGGATATACGGAGAATAAATTGTAAGAAAGAGAAAAAGAGGGAGAGAGAAATAAACAAACAAACAAACAAACAAACAAAGACACATCAAAATTTACCCTTTGTCTTTTTCTGTCTTGGTCACTCATTTTGGTATTGAATATCCCATTCTCTAGGTACACAATGCCTATTTACCCATTCACCTGTTGAAAAACATCTCAATTGGCTAGAATTTGGGAAAGTATTAATGGAGTTGCCATAAATACTCTGCTCAATGTTTTGTATGAATGTATTTCCAACACATTTCTGAGGACAAAGAAACATGACTTATTAATCTTATTTTAATGGTATATTTACTATTAGAAGAAACTACTAAATAATTTTCTACTAAATTCTTTCACAGTGGCCACCATGTTCTCTATTGCTACCAAAAGAAGAAACAATGGTGATTTTCTGTCATTCCGCATCCTCACCAGTAATTACAGTTGGCAGTGCTTTGATTGTGGCTTTCCAATTAGGTAAGTATCTTGCTTTAATTTGCATTATTTTACAATACCCACTGCTATCTTTTCTTGTGCTTATTTCACATCTGTGTAGATCTTAAGCTGAGGCATCTGTTCATGTATTAGATCCATTTGTTGTTAAAATTTTGAATTTAAAGTTCTGTGTATTTGCTAGATAATGGTCTATTAAAGAAATGATTCCTTTGGTGGGCAAGACAATCCTTTGTTATCATAGGGCTTATCATAAGGTGCTGTTAAAGGCATCTTAATACACAAAGCTACCCAGAGCTTTATTATCTTCTAGTACTTTTAAAGTTTCCAATTTTACTTGGAGGTAATTTAACTTATTTGGGGTTAACTTTTCTGACTATTGTAAAATATGTGCATGGATGTGCAGCTTTGCATGTGTGTGTTCAGTAGTTCCTCTGCTATGCAGGAAAAGACTATCCTCTTCCATTGCATTGCTTTTGTAAAAGATCAGTTGACAGTTCACACTGGTCCCTTTCTGTGTAGTATAAACTCTTAAAATTTCAATCCATCCTATATCCAATGCTGCACTGTCTTGATTACTGTGGTGGTTTAGTAAGCCTTTAATGTTTATTGCATTTAACAGTAATGAAAATCTGAGATGTGGATTTAAAAGCCTTGAACCATACCTTTTTTTTTTTTCTAAATGGTATATACTGGACTCCTTATTCTGTTTTTCCTCTTCATCTCATTGAAAAGGCAAAAATACTGCGGGCTGTGTTTTCCATTGCTTTGGTGCCAAGTGCAAGTGAAGGTACCCAGAACAGCCCAAACCCTGAAGGCAGGCAGTTGATCAGAGGATATAGGAATGTCAAGTGACCTAGCCCTTGTAAATGCCTGAGCCTCTAGTTGTTACAAAGGCCATGGTATTTGCCTCATTTGATGGAATGATGGATGCTCTAAACGTGGAAGGAATTTGTATTTCTCAGCAACCCAAATGTGAGGGAAGGCAGTGACTAAACACTCATTCAGTGACATAAAGAACTGTGTTCAGAGCTATATACTCAGCATGGCCAGAAATATAAAGGAAAATTCAAAGCAGATTCTCCATAAACCCTGACTTCCCCACATTAATACATGCACAAATATACATGCACATACTGTATGTAAATGACCTTATGTTTTCATAATACCCTCTATAACATCTCAGGTAGAAGCATGAGAAATTCATTTTCAATTTCTTATTTATTCCTCAAGCATAGACATAGTTTCTCTTATCCACAGGCAAGTCAGATAAAATGTCTACTATTCCTCTCCTTTTAGAAAAGATTTATTCACCTGTTCCTGTTTCTGAACTTCCAAAACATAAAGTGACAAATACAAGTCTCATAAAATATCCTGGTTCTGATGAGTGAGACAGCAGAACTCGATAACAAATACTGAATGGGAGCAGTAATAGCAGAACCACTCAGCCAGAAACTCAAACCTGCCAAACACTCTTTACAGAGGCAGGTGGAAGTGTGCACTCCTGCAATGGTCTTTTAACACTGTCAGAGGCCATCTTGCTTCACAGAACTGCGAGGAAGACAGATTGGATTCTCAGGCTCAGACGTGCCAAAGCTTCTGCCCAGAACATCGCTGAACAACAAATTATTTCTAAGATGGCAAATTTCCTTATTTTTAAAGGTGATGGTATTTTCAACGAAAATGCAATCATTGCAAAACAGTCGTTGATGTACCTGCATCTTACAAACCTCACTTGTATGGCCTTAAAAGTTAGAAAAATTATGTCTTATAAGAGAGGAAGGACATCCATCCTCAGATACATTCTTCGTGTTTTAATTCTGTAAAAAAAATTACTCAATTCTCTAGAAAGGTAAATGCCATGTTTTGTTACAGTTTTTTTTGAGATTATAGTAGAGTTGCACTATTTCTTCCCCTCTTTTTTCCCCTCCAAAACCTCTCATATGTCCCTCCCTGTCCTCTCTCAAATGAATTGACTCCTTTTTTTAACACACACACACACACACATAGAGGCATGCACACACAAACTTATATGCAGGCACACATACACACATATGTACACGTGTGTGTTGTAACATATAAGGAAATTCTGCACAGTCTGTAAAATGCTATGAGAATGTATGTTTTCAAGGCTGACCACTTGGAATTGGATGACCAATGGGTGTGCTCTTCTCTGGGGAAGACCATTTCTCTCACTCTCAACATTGCTTATCTGTCAGCAGTTCCTTCTGTACAGTTGAGACCCCAGGCTTTCTCCTTCTATGTTGGGCAGTCTACTGATGTCCTTCTTGTTCAGGCAGCTATATTAGTGAGACTTCTTGGGCATAGCTTCTCTGACATTTCTGGATGACACAATTGTACAATAAACTTCTTGTTTCCATGGCACCAAAAAATCTTCCTGCTCTTTCATCTTCAAATATCCCTGAGTCTAGGGGCAGAGGTTGTCTTGTAGATATATCAGTTGGAACAGTACTTTGATTGGTTATAGTTTTTTTTCCTACTGATCTCTGGTTATGGTAAAGAACAATTTCCTTGATGAGGAGAAAAGACAACACTTACCTGTGAATATAATGACAAATATTAGGATTGTATTTAGTGAATGAGTTTATTAAAGTGGTGGTTATAGGTTCTCCTCTGAGATCCATTACTTTGCTAAGCTCAGATAATTGGCTAGGGTTCTAAGATGTAGTATGGTTTCTTTCTTGGTTGAGCATGCCTCTAAGTCCAATCTGAGGGTTGCTGTTGGCTGCCAGAGTATGTGCATTACCATGGCAGCATTAAGGTTAATGTTTCATGTTAGTGGTTCAAAGGGTCATATTCAGGTAGGACTATTGGTGGCCTCTTACATTTGAAAGCTCTCATGGTGTTTTGGGCTGCCATGAAAGTTAGTCTGCAGGTAGGAGACCCTCAAGTCAGATCCACTATGTTCCTATGTTCAAAGTACATGGTGTTTTTAGCAATACAGTCCTTCTATACGCTGAGAGACAACCAAGGGAAAATGCAATGGCCTATATTGTTTTGGGAGTCTCTTGAGAAATTCTGAACAAAATTCAAAGGAGGGCTTCTCATGTCTCTTTTGGCTTTTGATTTTTTAAATTTTTATATTTTATATTAATTACAGTTTATTCATTTTTGTACCCCTCCTTCATTCCCTCCCAATCTTACCCTCACTCTTCAGCTCCTCCCATACCCCTCTCCAAGTTCAGTATACAATTGGGTTCCCTAGTAATGGGAACAGGGGCTGTTTCTGACATGAACTTAGTGGCTGGCTCTTTGATCACCTCCCCCAGAAGGGGGAGCAGCCTTTCCAGGTCACAGAGGAAGACAATTAAAGCCAGTCCTGATGAGACCTGATAGGCTAGGGTCAAATGGAAGGGAAGGAGGACCTCCCCTATCAGTGATTTTTTTTGACAGTCTGTGGCTCTTTGTGGATGTATTACCAAACCAGGTGAGAAATTTCATTTAAACTATGTTTGTATATGCATTTACAGGGATACATGCATTATAGGTAGTTTAGATAGATGAATAATAATGTGTCCTTATGACGTTTTAGGTTTTTTCTATTATAATAACTTTCCTCCTCTGTATTTATCTCCTTTTCCTCTCCCTGGTAAAACCCTCCCTCTTTGTTTTTTATTTGTTTGTTTATTTGTTTTGTTTTTCCATTTTCCCCCTTAAGGTCTCTTCTATACTACTATTCTCTTCTCTGCTGTTCCTCTCCCTCAACCCTCCACAATATTCCTCTTTTAATTCCATGAGTTATGCTGTTCCTGTCAGTTAAATACTTATGTCTGAATATATGTTGCTGGAGTCTTCAGATAAGAAAGAACAGATGATATTGTCTAGCTGAGTCTTTATTAGTTAACTCAGTATGTGTTGTGTTTCTAATCATTTACCTGCAAAGTCCATGATTTCATTTTCTTTAACAGATGATAGGCTACGTTACTATTTTTTCATAATTCATTGATTGGTTGAAGAACACTTAGGTTGGTTCCATTTCCTATATATTGTGAGTAGAAAAGCAATGAACATGATAGAAAAGCATCACAATAGTAGAACAGAGTCCTAAGGGTATATGCCAAGGAGTGGTATAGATGGGTCATATAATAGATTTATTTTTAGTTTACTGTGTATTCTACACACTGATTTCTGAGAGGCTACACTAATTTGCAATCTCAACAACAATGGATGAGGGTTCCAAATTCTATCACACACTCTCCACTATTTCTTATTAGTTTTTTTGATGCTATAGCCATTTTGACAAGGGGGAAGATAAAATCTCAAAGTTGTTTGAAGTTGTATTTCTCTAATTGCTAAGGATGAAGAATATCTGACAAGTTCTTAGCAATATTTTTCTTTCCAAAACTCTCTCTTTAAATCTTTGTTTTTTTAAAGCTCTTTACATTTTCAAGATATTATTCATTTTGTTAGATGAAAAGCTGCCAAAATTATCTTCCATTCTGAGTGCTTTTCTTTTCATTCTACTGAATTGTTTATAAAGCTGTGTAGAAACAATTTAGTTCTGTAAGGTCCCAATTATCAATTGTTGATTTTAAGTCTTGGATGACTGACTGGTGTCCTACTCAAAATGTTATTTTCTATACTCACCTTTGTAGATTATTAAATTGTTGTAGTTACCTGTACTCACGTTTGGCTTTTGATTTTCTTCCATTGATCTACATGTCTATTTTTGTACCAATAACATAATTTTTTTTATTTCTGTGGCTCTCTGCTCCATCTTGAGATTTCAGGCAGTAATCCCTTTAGCAAAACATAAAAATATCAGTAGTAATCCATCACAGTAAAAATTATACTTCCTCTTCACATCTGTATATTTTCTACCAATTCCCAAATGACTTATGGTGATATTTAATGCAAAACTGATAACATGAACTGTGTTCTCAGAAGACTCACTCTGCCACTATTCATTGTTGTGGGAACACCTGAAAGACAGAGCATCGGCAGTTTCTTCCACTAAAAATAATCTTTCAATATTTTCTACTTGACTTTTTAGTGTAGCCATTTCTTGATCTTCCCTTACCTGGAGTGGGTCTCCCCTCTTCAGTGAATCTTTCTGGAAATAACCTCATAGATGGCATACAGATATATTTTCATGGTAAATTTAAGTCACATCAAGTTGACAGTCAAGAATAAACAGCACATACATCTTTCAAAAAATTGGAAACTGTTTTTCTCAAGTACCTCAAAAAATATAATTCAATGGTTTTCTTCTTACTAGAAGAATAATCAGTTTCTTCTTCTTGAATTTGATATTGTTTGTTTTCTTTGCGGATTGTTGTTGTGGATGCTACATAGCCACTAACTTTAGGTCTCATCACTTGGTCAAAAAGATTGACCTATTTCTCAGCCACTGATAGTTCAGTAGGCATAATCTCTAGAACATTCTCTCATATATCACAAAAATTTTTCATGTATGTTTGATACTACTTATTCATTAGTTATTTCTCTGTTCTGTGACATTTCCAAACTTCCTTATTACATATTTCTTTAAATAATTTTCTTCTATTTTATTACATGTACTCATTTTACCCAGTGATGAGTTCAATAAAGATATTTGTACTCAAATATTTCACATACTTTGAATATTCTCTACACAATGGCTTCTCTTTGCTCATCTCCTACTATTATGTTTTTCTGAGATATTTGAGTCTAGTCATGTCAGGTAGTGACATGAATGTATATAAAGACATTAACTTAAGCTTTGTGTATATAAAATTATGCATGTATACATATATTTATATATGGTCCACATATAGAAAAATGTAATTTTAATGAGCTTCTTCCATTGGCAATCAATACAAGTGAAATAGTTGCAGGCATTATTATTCCATATTTATTTGATCCTTCAGTTATAGTAATGTACTGATGACGTCTAGCCCAAGACTTAATTTTGGTATATTATTCTTTCATCCTCTTGATTTTCACAAGTACAAAGAAAATACATCATTTCATAGAATTAATCCATGCTTTCTTTGGATAAACGTTACAGTACATGAACAGAAAGTACAATGATGGAAACAAAAGAAACAACAGTTATTGTCTGCATATATAGAATATAAGTTGACTTGAAGTTTATATAAAAATGGCAATGGATATTTGGCAAATCACAAGTATCACATTATTGGAAAAGCCAGCTGGTGGCAAGCTAAGTTGCTTAATGAAAAATAAGAACAAAAGTAAGAGTAAGAGCAAGAATAATCTGGTAGCAATGGCACACTTCTGTAATGCCAGCACTTGGGGAAAGAGAGGCAGGCAAATCTCTGTGAGTTCAAGGCTTGTCTGGTCTACAGAGTGAGTCCAGGACAGCCAAGTCTACACTAAAAAGCCCTGTCTCAAAAATTAATGATAATAATTAATAATAATATCAACAAAACCTAAACCAATGTTAGCTACAGATTTGTGTGAAGAATAGCTCAAAGAAACTTTGATAAGGTATTAATGAACTTATTATAATCATGGACTTTTGGCAGGTCTGTAGCCCATACGAATATGAAAAAAAGCTCTAATTCTGCCTCTCAATCCATTTACTTTTCTTTGTTTTGTGTCTTCTCTTTATCAAGTCTATGAAATTTTGTTTCTTGAAGGTTCTGCTGGCCCTTGAGTAGCTTCCTTGCTTTCCATTAAAATTCACAGTTGTCCCATCCTTGCTTTCTACTAAAGTTCACAGGTTCTGATGACAATTTTGCAGTGGTAACCCTCTCATCTTTGTAATAAGAGATGAAAAAAAAAGAATTTACCAGATTTATCAAAGAAACTTATCTCAGTAAAATTCTTCCCTTACCATTGCTTCACAATCCCCATTAAGCAAAGTGAGAGACAATGGCATGTCTGGTAAATGTGATATAATTTTAACAGGGACAATTATTATTGTTAAAATGTTTGGCTGATGTCTGTATCAATAACCAAGTAAATAAGAATGATGGCAGAAAATGGATTTCATTCATGAACCTTTGCAATCCCCTGGTTACTAGTGTTAAATATGAGGAAACATGGAGAAAGAGCTGAAAGAAGATTGATGAGAGTTGGTTAATACTGACATGTAAAATCTAAATGAGAATCCAGGCTAATTTTGGAGATGAAGACAGGAAAAGGGCCACAAGGCAAGACAGAGAAGTTAACTCTCACAAGTTTCTCTCATCTTGATCAAGTTTATTTTTGAAACTGTGAAAATGGGTAGGAAGCATTACTTTAAAAAATAAGGATTTGACTAGGATTTGATCAAAGAGGAGGATCTTCAAACATTGCGAAAGACAAGACTTCCATGTCATCATGACGTGTGCATGATCTAGCAGGCTGTGGACCAAGGAAGGAAGAGGAGTTTCTAAATGTCTTATGGACAGGTGTAGTCAGGTTAGCCATAGGCAGAACTACCACCCTCACAATCTTAGTGGTTTTCCATAGGTGGCCTGAAGATCTGATTCAGCTCCCACAAGGTTCTCATACTGGAATAGTTCCTACAGCTCTGAATCAATCATCGTTCTGCACCACGGAACTCCTTTCACAAGGGTTACATATCAAATACCCTATATATCCGAAATTTACATTACGATTCATAACAGTAACAGTAACAAAAAGTACAGTTATAAAGTAGCAATGAAAATAATCTTATGGTTGAGGGTTACCACAGCTTGACAAACTGTGGTAAGGGGTCAGAGCATTAGGAAGCATGAGAACCACTGTTTTAGAACCAAGAGAAAACATTATTTATATGGAATATGCTATTCACACAGAAAGGGGGAGGAAGAAAAGAACTTACCAAAGAAACTATCATATTTAGAGATCTTGTAAATTTCGCAAAAAAAAAAAAAAATGCAGTGTCTCTTTCTACTGGATAAGGCAAGGTGTGATGGAAAAGAGCACACTCATCCTGATGTGAACTCCTGCAGACCACAAGACATAGGGTGCACTGTGAAGTCTTGCAGAGAGCTGCAGCAAGAGTAATCTGTTCATGAGCCAAAGACACTCAAGTTTGAGACAGACCAGATCCTTACTCCCATTATACTTTTAGTGAATATCTGTTTGGTTGTCTTAGGAAGTAAAACATTTTAGTTACTGATATTTATCATGTACTAAGTCTCCTCTCAGTTCCAGGGTACAGCAAGAGTTATGAAAAAGAATGTGGTTAAACATTGATGCATAAATTCAGTACTAAATTCTATATTGGTTTGATGGGGGAAAATGCTAGAGATCTTTTTATACCACTGATAATTTAAGGAGAGCATGCTCAGGAAATAACTTAGCTATATTTATGTACCCACCTCTTTCTAAAATGAAGTATACTGTGGAGTCTATCTGCTCTATGTGGCTCATGAGAAGTGGACACTGTGGCTGCAAATTTATGAAACTTAAATTTAAGATGTATGTGAGCACTTCAACTTAGAACAACATAAATTAAATATTACCAGATTCTAATTTAATTTAAAAAATTCTTAAATCTAAATTCACATTTATTTTGGCAAATGATATAAAAAAGGGATGGGGCTGATTTCATTAAATGCTTATTTTTTTCAGTTTTCTTTCCTCTTTTATTTTTTAACATAATATTTCCTGTGTCAAAGGATTTAAAAAAACTCGAAAACTATTAAACTCCTGGTAGCCTAGGAAACCATATCAACAATAGCTTTTTTTTTTTTTTGCAATCACGATAGTGAATTTCTTTTTTTTTTAATGTAATTTATTTATTTTTATATCAATCACAGGTTAGGTACTTTGCATCCCAGGCGTAGCCCCCTCCCTCATTCCCTCCCCCCTCCCCAACCCTCCCTCATCTCCTCCCCCCCGCCAAGTCCACCAACAGGGGAGGACCTCCTCCCCTTCCATCCTACCCCAGCTCATCCTGTCTCCTCAGGGCTGGCTGCAATGTCCTCCACTGGGATCTAGCCAGTTTGTCATTCCCCGGCTTGTATGGGGAGGGTCAAAGAGTCCGCCATCAAGTTCAAGACTGAAACAGTCCCTGTTTCCCTCACTAGGGTCTTTAGTCCTACATGGAGCTATCCTGGGTCCCATCTGCACAGGGGTTCCAGGACACATCCACACGTGGTCCTTCTCATACAAGACCCCTGTGCCATGCTCAGTTTAGTTATTGTGGAGCTCATGTTCTCTCCAAGTTTCACCAACCTCCCTTTCTATCATCAATTCTTGCCCTCTGCCAAAGTCTTGATCGCGAGCCTTAATATCTGCTCTGATACATCGCTATGTTGACCCCCCCCCCCAGAGGTCCTCCTTGGCATGCTCCTGTCTTGTTGCTTGTTTTCTCCTCCACTCAATGTCCATCCCATTTGTTCATCCAAACAAGCATTGATCATACTAACCTGGGTCCTCCTTCCTGTATATCCTCTCTAGGTGTGTTGAAACCATATCAACAATAGCTTTTTTTTTTTTTTTTTGCAATCACTGTAGTGAATTTCTTTTAAGAAAAAAATTGTTCTACTTTCTGTATCTAAGCAATTACACTAATTAGGCTGAAAATCTGACATTTTTCATTTACCATCTATGAAAAAGTATATATTTGCAAATACATTAGATGGTAAGAAATGAGTTTTAAGACTACAGTAAATTATCTGACTGTCAAAATCCTGTAATATTATTTTCTAGCTTCTTCTACTGTTGTTGGATTGAAACCATTATTTGTAATTTACAGGTGTTAAGTGAAACATGTCAGTGAAATATTTGGAAATGAAATGAATCATCTCAAGCTGAGCTTAAAGTGAGCAGAATGCAGAAGTAAAAGAGAGTACCTTTCCCAATGGAAAATCTGATGATGGTTGTAAAGCATGGTAATTTTACTCCAATGTTTTTTCTAAAAGAGTAGTTTCCAGTGCTCCTTGTCTTGTACCACATGCATTCCTGGGACAGAAAACTCAAGATACTCAAATTTATCAATTTTATAAATATAGATATGTTATTTAGTTTTGGGTTCCAAATAGTATTTATTTAAAATAACACCTGACAATTTATATTTAGAAGGCATGTTATAATTGTGCAAAGTAAACAATCAGAAAATATTTAAAGACTGTGGACTTAGCACTAAAGTTTCTAACACCATACCTCTGGAGATTAGCAAGATTCAAGAGTTGATTTCTATCTAATGATCATCATAGACTCTATGATGCAGAAGAAAATCAAGGAAAATTCTGTTACTACTAATACTAAAATATTGTTTGTTTGTTTAAAATGTACGGAAAGGAGTTTTATTCAATGCGGTTACATTGGGTTGAGGCATTAAATGGTACAGTATGACTCATGGCTCTTAGTGGGTGAGAGGGTGGGGAGCTCTTTTCTCTTTTGGAGAAGTTAAACCACATTCAGAAGTCTGCAGTCCACTTTACACAAATGTTAGTAACAGGGTCAGTAGCCAGGACTCTCCTTGTTTGATAGTCATCCAACATTTTCTATCTTAAGAGCTTTGTGTAAAGGGAGAAAAGAAATAGAAACAATTAAATAATGACCATGAATTTGAGAGAGAGCAGAGAGGGGATACAGGTGTGGGTGAATGTTTGGGAGGAAGATGAAGAAATTATGTAATTACATTTTAATTTAAAAGAATGAGCAAACGACAAATCCAGAGTGCCAGGGGTTCCAAGATGGCTCCGCCGGGAGGACATTCTTTCGACCAGCAGCACAGCACGATCTGCAGAGTGACCAGCAGACAGAACTCTCAGTCATAAAACACCAGCAACCTGCATTTCCCAGGTGAGAGGATACCCCACGGTGTGGGATTCAATCAGCTTCAACTCTCCCAGCTAAATCGCTAAAGAGGTCCCAGTTCTACCAGGCACTTGGTCACCAGCCCAGAGCCACACGCCAGTGTGGTCTGGTGTGCTCTGATCACTATCCTGGACTGTACTGTGGGTCCCACAACATAAAAGACTGGGATTTCCAGTCGAGAGAAAACCCCATGCTGCAGGAAACAATCAGGACTGACCTTAGGTCACCCAGACAATCTCTGGAAAAAGACCCGGGTCCAGCTGATGCCCGATGACCAGCCCAAAGCCGGGGACACAGGCAACAGCAAAGAGTCCTGCCTGCATGCCTGACTAGCTGCCCCGAATAGAACTGTGGGCGCCAAGGCTCCAGAGAGTGACTCTCTCTGTTGGGTGACCCACAGAGAGGGAAACAGCAGGTTTGACCTCAGTGCACTCAGTGGATATCCTCCCTCCAAAAAAGTCCTCAGGAAAAGTGACAGTTTCGGCAGACGTCTAGGCATCCAATCACCAGCAAGGCAGAGGCACGTGCCTGTGGGTTCCACTCGCCATCCCAAAAAGAATTGCAGTCCCCAAAACACAGTCTGGGTGTCCCTGCGGGAAGGAAACCCCACAGCAGAGGGATCATCAGGTCCATCACTGAGGACACCCAGCTCCAGAAGACGTTCTGGGTTCAGGTTGGCTCTAGGCTCTAGCCTTCTGCAGGCATGAGTGCCCTGCTCACCTGAGATTGATTACTGCTAGGTGCACCCACCTGCAACCTCAGGCCTACAAAAGCCTGAGAACCATCACAGCAACCCTCAGATACTGTTCCAATTTGCGACTGGTCATCCCTAGCTAAACTGACAAAACCTCAGTACTACCTGGTTCTTCAAGAGGGCTGCACCCAAAAAAATATGCATTAAGAACAGCAGCTGCAGCTCACTAAACTCAGAGCAAAAAGCCCAGCAGCAGGGCAGCCATCTCCAGGACTTCTGATGAGAGGAGAGCCTTCCTGAATACCACAGTTACCACACAGGTCCATATGCCTGAGGTGAACTACACCACCACTCAGTTGAGCATACCCAAAAAGCTGAGGAGTGCCACTTCAGAACCCTGCCAAGGGGATTCTCCCCACCCCAAGACGCAGCAAGCACCAGAAATTAACAGAAAACACCTGAGACAGCCAGATGGGTAGAAGCCATAAAAACATAACCAATAAAACACAAAGCAATATAGCATCCTCAGAACCCAGGTCCCCAGGGACAAGTAGCCTTGGACACCCTAAGATAAGTGAAATTCAAGAATATGTCCTTACATCTATGCTTATGAAGAGGTTAATGGAGGAAACAATTAAAATGTGTAAAGAGTTAGAGGGAGATATACTAAAACAGATTATGGCCATCTTTAAAGAAATACAAGAAGATGCAGCCAAATAGTTTGTGGCTTTCAGAGAGGAAATGATTAATTCATTGAAAGAAATAAAAGAAACAGCAGAATGTTCAAACAAACAGGGGAAGGAGTTGAAGGAAAATACAATCAGACAGGTGAAGAGAATCAACAAAACAGTTCAAGATTTGAAGATAGAATTGGAAAAATTAAAGAAAACACAAACGGAGGAAATCATGGAGAGGGAGAACCTAGGAAAGAAAACAGGAACTACAGAGGTAAGCATAACCAACAGAATACAAGAGATGGAAGAAAGAATATCAGGTGTGGAAGATACAATGGAAGAAATACATGTATCCATCAAAGAAAACAATAAATCTGAGAAATTCCTGACACAAACCATGCAAGATCGAAGACAACATAAAATGACATAATCTAAGAGTAATAGGAATAGAGGAATAAGAAGATTCCCTCCTCCATGGCCCAGAAAATATTTTCAACAAAATCATAGAAGAAAATTTCTCCAACTTAAAGAAGAGGCCTACAAGAAGACAAGAGGCCTACAGAACACCTAATAAATTAGACCAGAAATGAAAATCCTCCTGCCACATAATAATCAAAACAGTAAGTATATAGAACAAAGAAAAAATACTAAAAGCTGCAAGGGAAAAAGGCCAAGTAACATATAATGGAAAATCCATCAGAATCACACCTGACTTCTCAACAGAGACTATGAAAGCCAGAAGAGCTTGGACAGATATCATGCAGACCCTAAAAGAACACAGATGTCAGCCCAGGCTACTATAACAAGCAAAACTCTCAGTCCTCATATACAGAGAACGCAAGATACTCAATGACAAAAACAAATTTCAACAATATCTACACACAAATCTAGTGTTACAGAAGATACTAGAAGGAAAAATACAACCCATGAAAACTAACTACTTTCAAGAAAACACAGGAAATAAATAACCTCACTACAGCAAAACATAAAGTAGCCAAGCACACAAACACACTACCATAGCCAACATCAAAATCAAAGGATATAACAACAACCGGTCATTAGTCTCTCTCAACATCAGTGGACTCAATTCTCCAATAAAAAGACAGACTAACAGAATAGATGTGTAAACAAGACCCAATATTCTGTTGCATACAAGAAACACACCTAAGTCACAAAAATAGACGTTGCCTGAGAGTAAAGAGCTGGAAGACAGTTCTCCAAGCAAATGGGCCCAAGAAGCAAGCAGGAGCCGCCATTCAAATATCTAATAAAATAGATACTTGATTTTTGACAAAGAAGCCAAAACCGTTCAATAGAAAAAAGACAGCATCTTTAACAAGTGGTACTGGTTCAAGTGGATGTCTATATGCAGAAAAATGAAAATATATCCACATTTATCACCCTGCAAAAAACTAAAGTTCAAGTGGATCAAAGACCTCAACATAAAACCAGACACACTAAATCGGTTAGAAGACTAAGTGGGGAAGATCCTAGAACTCATTGGCACAGGAGACAACTTCCTGAATAGAACAAACAGAACAAGTTCTAAGATCAACAATCAATAAATGGAACCTCATGAAACTGAAAAGCTTCTGTAAAGCAAATGACACTGTCATCAGAACAAAACAACAGCTTACAGACTGGGAAAGGATCTTCACCATTTTACAGTTTTTTGATCACAAAATTAATCATCATGTTCATTTACTAGAGAAAAATAAGAAACTAGAATATACTACACATTAAATTTGAAGAACTTATTAAAGTATGGTCTTCATCACTGTCTCATAAAAGTCTCAACTTTTTAAAAGAAACCAGCAAATGTTTCCCTTTATGTTCTTAGGAAAATTATAAATAGTCCCTTAAAAAATTAGAGGTTAGCTTGATTCCACTGTGTTAATTGCAGAACCAGTACAGGACCCTATATTGATCTATCTGTGACAACAATGATGATTTCATTTGATGGAGTTATATGAGGAACATAAAATTGGACAGTGAGTATATAAAACAACCTCAAATTTATCACTAGTAAAACCCGGTAGTCAGTCACAATACTTCTACAGTGCGGATCTAAATCTTGAGTCTGCTCATATTAAAAAGAAAACTGCGATTTGATAAATGAGTCTTAATTCAGTGTTTGATTTTTAAAACTCTATGTGTTGGTCATGAATGGGTATGAGTTTGTCAAGTTGCTAGAGTATCCCAAGTGTTAATATATCTCATTAATTATATGAGTCAATGTCAGTCACTATTGCTATTTCTATATACAGCAGGAAAATTCCAGGAAATCATAAAGTACTAAGATTTTTAAATTCTGTCAATGATAATGAATATCTCCATTTCTTCTCTAAAAATGTTATATGCAGTTTGTTCATTTACAAGAAAATTCCTTTGAAGTACCAAGGCTGAAAAATAAAAATTATGGGTCCAACTTTAAATATTCTATGACAGGGATTGTGAAGTTCATTTAAAATTCAAAGAGTGCATGTGAAGATTAATATTTATTGACAAATTGTAATAAAGATATCATAAATCAGGTATACACTGATAAATATGAAGTTAAACTATTTACTTGCTCTCAGAGTCAGTATTGAAATTAAAGAAGACAACATAGGCCTAGATTCAAAAAATTTATGAAAAAAAAAGTGTCCTGATATAGTCTTGCAGAAATAAAAAAAAATATTTAAAAAAATAACCTTCCAAATGAAAAGCAATGAATAAGAATAAACAACTGACTACAGAGAGTTTGACTTTCAAAGATGCAAAAGATGTGTGTTTCGTCTTGCCAGTTTTATCAAGTATATCTATAAATCAAATTTAAAAGACACAGTTTTTTACATTTAAGAGTTTAGCACATGAACTTATACACTTTCTTCCTGTAAAACAACAAAACTTGACTTCATCTGATAAAGTAAAAGAGAAAATGGCTAAAAAAGGAGATGTGATATTTGAAATGTTCCTGAAATAACTGGGGATTTGAAAAGTTGCATTTAGTAAGAGAGAAAAGATGCAAAGCTGGGTAGGAATTAATCTAAATGAGATGAGCATGCTGAAGGCCTCTGAGAAGAATGGCTTTAAAATTTTTGAGTAAAAATGTCCAAAGGGATTCCTCGGTGATAGTAATGGAGACTGTCTCTGACATGAACTCATGTGCGGCCTCTTTGATCACCTCCATCTGAGGGGAAGAAGCCTTACCAGGCCATAGAAGAAGACAATAAAGCCAGTCCTAATGAGACCTGATTTGATTAGGGTCAGATGGAAGAGGAGAAGGACCTCCCCTATCATTGAACTGGGGGAGGGTCTAGGAGAAGAAGAGGGAGGGAGGGTGAGATTGGGAGGCATTGGGGTAGTAAGCTACAGCTGGGATACAAAGTGAAAAACTGTAATTAATAAAATGAAATAAAAATTAAAAAAATGTAAGCAGCAGTGACAGTAGCCCAAGATAGGAAAAACAAAAAACAAAAAAATAAGTTTAAAAGAATATGCCTGCCTCTGCCTCCTTCAGCTAATTCTATCCATGTGAGCCACCACAACCAGCTAAGGTTAAGAGCACTGGATAATATTCCAGAGGTCTTGAGTTCAATTTCCAGCAACTACAAGGTGGCTCACAGCTACATTTGCTGCGCTACTCTGGCCTGCAGGCATACATGCAGGCAATACACTGTATGCATAATAACACCGTCATCAGAACAAAACCACAGCCTACTGACTGGGAAAGGATCTTCACCAACCCTATATCTGACAAAAGGCAAATATCCAGAATATATAAAGAACTAAAGAACTTAAAAAGCAACAAATCAGGCAATCCAATTAAAAATGGGGTACAGAGCCAAGTAGAGAATTCTCTGTAGAGGAATATAGAATGGCAGAGAAACATTTAAAGAAATGCTAAACATCCTTAGTTATCAGGGAAAAGCAAATCAAAACAACCCTTAGAGTTCACCTTGCACCCATCAGAATGGCTAAGATCAAAAACTCAAGTGACAACACATGCTGGAGAGGATGTGGAGGAAAGGGAACCGTCATCCATTGTTGATGGGAATGTAAACTTGTACAACCACTTTGTAAATCAATCTGTCACTTTCTTGGGCAATTAGCAATAGTGCTACCTCAAGATCAGCTACACCCACTCCTAGGCATATATCCAAAAGAGGCTCAAGTACACAACAAGGACATTTGCTCAACCACATTTGTAGGAGCTTTATTTGTAATAGCCAGAACCTGGAAACAACCCAGATGTCTATCAATGGAGGAATGGATACAGAAATTGTGGTACGTTTACACAAAGGAATTCTACTCAGCAGTTAAAAACAAGGAAATCGTGAAATTTGCAGGCAAATGGTGGGATCTAGAAAAGATCATCCTGAATGAGGTATCCCAGAAGCAGAAAGACACACATGGTATATACTCACTTATAAGTAGGTACGAGACCTATAAGATAGGATAAACATACTCAAATCTGTACACCTAAAGAAGATAAACAAGAAAGATGACCCAGGGTAAGATGATCAATCCTCACTCAGAAAGAAAAACGGGATGGACACTGGAAGAAAGAGAAAGCAGGAAACAGGACAGGAACCTACCACAGAGGGCCTCTGAAAGACTCTACCCAGCAGTGTATAAAAGCAAATGCTCAGACTCATAACCATCTTTGGGCAAAGTGCAGGGAATCTTATAAAAGAAGGGAGAGATAGAAAGACCTTACGGGAAAGGAGTTCTCCAAGGAGAGCAACATAAGCAACAAAAGCTGGGTAAAGGGGTCTTTTCTGAGAGGGATACTGATGCAGTCAGTTTGATGAGACCTGATAGTGTCAGATGGAATGGGAGGAGGACCTCCCCTATCAGTGGATTAGGGGAGGGGCATAGGGCAAGAAGAGGCAGGGAGGGTTGGACTGGGAGGGGACAAGGTATAGAGTGACAGCTGGGACACAAAATGCATAAATGTAAATAAATAAATAAATAAATAAATAAATATTAGAAATAAAAATAAATGAATGATTGTAGCCTATTATTTATAAAAAGTTATTGGCTGTATTTTTGAACCATCTCATCTTAAGGGACATGGGTTTCATAAAAGAAATGCAGTTAGACTACACAAACTAGGAATATACTTTTCAATGTCGACATAAACTGTCAATGTTATTTTATAAAACCGTGTTCATTTCTCTTAGTTTTTCTCTTAACCTGACCATCATATATATAATTCACTCTATTTTATTATTTTAGCAAGCTACATAGCACAAAAATGAGCAGTTATTAATCTATCCTTTTTTGGTTTTGTTTTTTATTTTATTTCTATTTTCATATATTATTTTTTATATTTCTATTTTTTCATTATTACAATTTATTCACTTTATATCCCAGCTGTAACCCCCTCCCCAGATGGAAGAGGAGGAGGGCCTCTCCTATTAATTTATCTTCCCCTCTCAGTGGCTATTGTATTATTGCCATACCAGGGAACAAAGTGTGTTTGCACAACATTAAGACAGGAAATTCTTAGAACAAAGATTGCAACCAGATATGGGTAACTACATAAATCAGCATTTGAATTACAGAATAACCTTTACTCCTACAATAAACCATTACCCATTCTTAGAGTAAGTCTTCATTCAAAAGGAGGAAGACAAAATTACACAACAGATATAACACCCCCAGTCTTCACTCTACATTAACTTACTTTCTGTCTATACACTTCTAAATTGCATTTACTTTTTACCTTCCCTCACTGCAGTTCACCACTCACTGGTTTCTAGATCCCTGCTCCTGGATGCAACACACCCCAATAATGCAGAAGGTGGTTTACAAGAAAAAATGACTGCTATCCAATGTGTGTATCAGATTTTTTTAATAATGTGATGCATTACTTGTTTCCAGTGCATCACCTGCCTCATTTCACACTATTCCTCAATCTCTTCCTGTGATCTTATGATGTTCTATCTATTGGTTACTCAAGTGCTCAGTGGTCCTTTCTACTACAAGACAATTGCCCATGTTGACTCTTCAAATCCTATATCACTTAAATACATGTTAATTCATTTGACAGTGTGTGATAGTACTTATACCTCATGACCAAATTAAGATATATGTAATATAAGTATATATGCACCGTATATACATTTATATATAATGCTGCCTATACAATAATTCCTCCTTATATCAAGATAACTTCAAGTAATGTACTTCCTCTGTCTAGATTGATTTACTATGTAGATATTTTAACATTTCCTCTTTTAACAATACTGCTGATAACAGCATTTCACATTCATTGAGGTGTTTGAAGGTTCCAGTGTTTGCTGTCAGCAGAATAAAGCTTTAATTGACAAACTAACAATGTAATGGCATCAAACTTTGTTACCTAAGAGAGGTAGAAGTAAACCTGAAAACAGCAATCTTCTATGGTATATGTCAATGTCAGAGCTGACACATACTCTTAGGGTCCATGTCACAGAGAGGCGTGTGTGTTCAAGAGTACATGAACTCAAAAAATAAAAATGGAGATGCTAAAAATATGCTGACATAACCAAAATGTTTCAGAAAGAGATTCATTAAAACTAAATGTTTTCAAACTTTAGGACATGATAGATTATTGCTAAGTGAAGGATGATTTAAATAATTTGCAAAATAAAATATAAGCATAACTAGTGAAGTTTTTATCTGTTTGATGACTTCAGAGTAAGAAACAGGAAAGAGTTTTACATACATTCATGGACTTTTTGCTGAATGTTATCTTTCAGATTGACTTCTGACTTACATTTTTCCTCTACAATGTTTTACTCTTTTTTTTTTCAAGGCATGCCACTGCTTGTAAATTGTTTGTCATGTTTGTCTTGAGAATGTAAGTTCAATCCAGGCTGACATTGGCTGATTTTACATTCATTTTTACTAACAGAAATGTCCAATTCGTTGTCCACATATAATATGCCCTTCAAAATCTATTATAAGCTACATTATATATGATCTTTAAAATGTTTATCTTGTCCTCATTTGGATGCAATCTCTTTAGTGATGGGAATGAAATCCTTCTCTCTTTACCCTTAGAACCTAGAAATGCTAAAGTATAGCATAAATTCTTACTCTTGAAGCATTTCAAATAGCTGCTGAAATACACTGGCATTAAGGAACTCTTCATAATAACATTGTAGAACTTGAAAATCTCTTACAGCTTACTCTTGCTTTTGACTGCACAATAGTTCTAGAGTCACAGAACTGGGAGGCATAAATCTTTGTCAGCTAAATGGTTACACAAGCAACTGAAATTGTAGTCGGAGTCTTTCTAGACACCAAAAAGAACTGATAAGTTTTGTGCTAGACAGTTAGGAATTATAAGTAAAACAACAAAACATGATTAATCACTGTTACCTGCCGCTGTACATAGATCTGAAACTTGAAGTTCGTGACGTGTCAGCCTCACATGTGGAAACCCTTGGGCATGCTTGTGCACACCTCTATCAGCACTTGGCGACAGAGGTAGACAGACCAGGAGTGGTTAGTCTATTATAGATAAGACACTGTTTAAAAAGAATTAACTAAGATGAGTTAGTATAGATAATTTAGAGAAAATAAGCTTCTCAAGGTAGCTGAATTTATTTAATGACTTCCTTGCTGAGTCTTAGGGGTCTCAAAGATTTGCCTAACTGCTTCTGTACACACTACAGGAAATGCCTCAGTTGGTTTCTAGGATGATATCATAAAGCAATAATCCTATTAGGAATTTACTCTTGGAATCATTCTGAGAATTGAAATGGTGGACTTTAGCTGTAAATATTGAAGAAACAATAGCTATTCTGTGTCTCACTCTGATCACGATAGTCTATTGAAATTTCATCTTTTAAAAGTTTTTTCAACAAAATTTTATTTAAATATAAATTACAAAGCTTGTTAGAAATTCTAAAAAAATATTTTCCTTTGAAAAATGAAGATGTTTGGTATTAATGAACTTAACAACTGTATACATCTCTTACATGTGTTTTTTCAATTTTATCACATTTAGTTTCAACTGGTATACAATTAAAATTTAGTAATAGAGCCAAAATAAAATAATAGAAAAAGTAAAAATGTATATGGTAATTTATTAATAGTATGCGCACAGGTGAGTAATATAAGGAATCACAGTTACACTTGTAAACTGTAAGACTTTCTCACACCCTAACGGAATAGTAACAATACTCCATACTAAATTGCTTATATTTACATGTTCAATTAAAGTGTGTAACATTAAAGGATCTTCATGTTGAGCACTATGTATTCTGATTTCAGCCTCTAAAACTGAGAATGGAAGGTAATTTTACTCCTGTGCAATATTCCTTTGGAAATTTTTATGAGTGAAATAACTTTGGGACCAAAATAGATCTCTGATTGATGTATTAACCAGTGTCTTAGTGCGACATAAGTTCATGTGGTGATAGCAAAGGAAAATTTAAACCCCTGTCCTCCTTTCCATCAGCCTCCACTGCCTCCTAGAAAGGATTTCTATTGCTTTGCCAAATCCTAAATGTCGTCTAAATCCAGTTTAAACTTCTCTCAATAGACAATTAATGCTACTTCATTCATAGTGTGAGTTTCTATGCTCTTAGATATTAAAATTTATATCTAAAAGTCAATACAATAGTTTTATAACTGATACGGTTTAACCGTTTTATCAGAGTGGTATTTTGAACAAAGTCACCTCACATATTTGATATAAGTAAGTTACTTCCAGTATTATATAACACAAAACACAGTACTGTTTTTAAACAGTTCCCACGGTATTATTAACAATTATTGAATCTTTTCTTTGAGACAAGTGTTGGGTTAATGACTAGAGAAATAAGGTCTCCTTGTCACATCCATTTTCAATTGAATAATTCAAAGATCATAATGTTATACCAAGACAAGATAAATACTGAAGTCAAGAGCTTCATTGTTTACAACAAATATGATTTAAGTTCTTTCATCTATAATGGCATACAGGAAATCTGATAATTTTTTTGTTTATAAATACTTTGAGAATTACACATCTATCATGGTGTACAGTAACCTCTTTCATCTTATATCAAAGGTGTGTATGACTGAGCTTAATAAATATATCAAAACAGTGCTTAAATAGCCCCTTAAGCAATGAACATATATTTTCTATTAGGATTATAGCAATAATAACCATGATTTGAGGATTAGTGAAATGGCTCAGCATGTACGTGTGCTTGCTGCCAAGCCTGGTGACCTGAGTTCAAATATCAAAATTCATGTACTGGAAGAAGAGAACCAATTCTGAAAAGGTGATCTCTGATTTATTTTTATGTTTTTACAATTTATTCATTATATATTCCGACTGAAGCTCCCTCTGTCAACTCCTCCCAGTCCCATCCTCCTTCCCTCTTCCTTCTTTTTTTTTCACTTTTATTTTATATTAATCACAGGTTATGTACTTTGTACCCCAGCTGTAGCCCCCTCCTGCATTCCCTCCCTATCCCCCCTTCCCTCCCTCATCTCCTCCCTGCACCTTTCCAAGTCCACTGATAGGGGAGGACCTTCTCCCCTTCCATCTAACTCTAGCTGATCAGGTATCTTCAGGAATGGCTGCAATCTCCTCTTCTGTGGCCTAGCAAGGCTGCTCCTCCCTGGTGGGTGGGTTGGGGGTGGGAAGGGGCGGGGAGGTCAAAGAGCCAGCCATTGAGCTCATGTCTAAAATAGTCCCTGTTCCCCTTACTAGTATACCCACTTGGGTATTGAGTTACCATTTGCTGTATACAAGCAGGGGTTCTAGGTTATAACCATACATGGTCCTTGGTTGGAGAGACAGTATCATAAAAGACCCCTGTGCCCTGATATATTTGGACCTTGCAGAGCTCCTGACCTCTCCAGGTCATACTAACTCCCCCTTCTTTCATATGATTCCCTGCCCTCTGCCAAAGGGTTGGTTATTATTCTTAATCTTTGCTTTGATACCCCGCTAGGAAGAGTCTTTCTGAGGCCCTCTGTGGTAGGCTCTTGTCCTGCTACTTGTTTTCTCCTACATCCAATGTCTGTCCCATTTGACTTTCTAAGTGAGGATTAATCCTCTTACCCCAGGCCCTCTTTCTTGTTTATCCCTCTTCCTTCTTATGCCCTTCTACTACTCCAGTAAAAGAGGGAGTTCTCCTCCTCTGCCATCTGACCATAGCTTATCAAGTCTCATCAGGACAGCTGGGATCCTATATCTTGTGGTCTGGCAGGGCTGCATCCCCAGAGGCAAGTGATCAAAGAATAGGCAATGGAGTTCATGACAGAGGCAGCCCCTGCTCTCCTTTCATAGGAACCCAAATGAAGACTGAGCTGCCAATAGGCTACATCTGAGCAGGGTGTCTAGGTCCTCTCCATGCAAAGTCCTTGGTTGACATTAAAAAAAAAGCTGAGCCCAGGTGGTCCTGCAGACACTGGTGTTATCTCTAATTTCTACAAACTCACCATGGCATTGGAACAGACCCACTCCCTCACACCTATGTAAAAACAAACAAATAATAATTTTAAGGTTTGAAAAGTTGTACTCTGCAATGTCCTAGAGTTTAGTCACAAGCTTCTTGACCAGAAATTGTTTTGCCTTAACATCACTGTAATCAGAAATGTACTGCTGCCTTTATCTCTTTAGGGGAAAACACAGAGCTTAACAGAATTAAATTATGGTCTGATAGTCAAAGACATTTCTTATGGACACGTTTGGCCTGCTTCTAGAATTACACAGTGACTTGGATTGCAGAGTTGTGGGTAATGTGTATTTTCTCTTTAATAGAGTCATAAACCTGTCTACAGTGCCTTGTTGAAGATGCACCCACAAATGTATTTAAATTAAAAACTTAATGTATAAAAACATGAAATATGCACATGGTTTAAACACATAACACAAAAATGTCTATATTTGGTATCTACCTTACGAATGCATATTTCCCTTTCAACATATTTTTTCAGAAAGAAGAGCAACAAAAACTAAAATTTAACTGTATCTATTAACTTCATTAACATTTTATTTCGATCAGATCCAACCTCTTTAATAATAAATGAAACAAAACTGGTGGCTTAAAATGTAGTTAAACCTTCTTAGTCATTGTACTAACCAATAAGGTTTACCAATTATCACTAACAAAATAATAAAAGACGAATGTGCCATAATGATTTTCCTCTTTGCCACAATCTTGGATCCTACCCAAAACCATCTGAAATCTAATAGTAGAGTTCAAGTTGAATAAACTGACTCTATGCTTTCAGAGAACAGTAGGAAATGCTGAATGACATATCTCTTCTAAGGAGGTTGTCATAATGAGGCCAACAATCTACAAATTAAATTAATTCATGAAGCTGTGAAGTAGATGGGCAGAGGTACAGCTTCCTACAGCATGAGACAGGAAGTTTGATTGGTACACATAGGGCAATAATCTTTAGAATTACAAGGACATCTGATCAATATCCTGTAAAGTATCATCCTGAGGTCTGAAAAAATGAACTCCAGAAACAAGGAAATTTTTTCTAAGCATTTCAAAATTGATACTATTATTAAGCTAATAACTGACATCAGCTAACACTAGAAATCAGCCTTGTATGCCAAGTTATTACTTGATTATATTTCACACATCATTCTATAAATGAGAAAACACTTATGATGTAGATTTCTAATCTTTAAATATCCTTAGTATTTGTTCATGTAAAAATTGACTGAAAATTGAAATAAAAAATTCAGAAGAAAACATAACAATGACAATAACTGCTAATTAATATTGCTTTTATGCTGTAGGATTTCAGACCATGACATCCAATCCACTCCTTTGTATATAAATTAATTCATACTAGAAGTACTATCATGATAACAAATACATTGTTTCTGAAAAAATTCAGTGAAATTACCAGTTTGTTTTATTGAGTTTTCCCTACCTGATAATTCAAAGTAAAACAAAAACAAATTGTTTCACATTCCCGAATACTCACTATTTAAATATCACGTCTCCAGTTTTGCTTATAAATCTTCATTGTGATTATATATGGGTTTCATACCAGACAGTTGTAAACTATCTTCTACTCTGATGTTCATAATGGATAATGGGATTCTCACCTTTTGCACTGAATCACTGAAAAGGTATTGTGTGACAGCAGAAGAAGGAAGGTGGAATACAGGCCTGGAAGCCCTCAGTTTTAGACCCTTTTCAAGAGTTCACTAGAGAGGAATGCCCAGGGTTGTTCACCTAATCCTGATTGAATCAATTCCCTCTTGACGGAAGATAAGAGTGATAGATTATATGATATCCCAAAGTGATATAGCCCAGGTTTAATGGTCCCTTCTCAGTGTTAGTTTTTAAATAATGAATAATATCTAAGTTACAAATACTTCAACTAAAAACTAGTAAAGGGAACAGTGTATGGCTCATCAGTTAAGAATATATACTATTCTTGCAAAGGACCCAAGTATGGTTCCCAGCACTCATGTTGGGCACCCCACAATTTCCCATAACTCCAAATCCTGACCCAGGATCTGACCACTCTTCTGGCCATTACACATACCTACACACATGAGCACATACCTATGTGCACACACACACACACACATATACACATAATTTAGAAATACAATAATAAACATTCTACTACGTCTTGAATTTGTGTTTGGTACACATTAAAAGAATCTTTCATAGTTACAGTTTTCTGTTTCTTTCCGTGTTGTTCAAAGGGTCAATAAATAAAAATCAATCCAAATTATACCTATTTTTTATTTTTGCTTAAGGCATTTCTATTTATTAAAGCCTGAATGATACAGTAAACTACATTTATGACCAGTTCTCATTTACATTTTTTACTTTACTATTCTAGATAATTATTAATGTTGAAGAACATGTGCAAAACATGCACTGCCGTCTCAACCATGCTTGAAGTAGACCATATCAGCTTCTCATACTTGCACCACTGTTCTTTTTTTTATTTCCTTGTTTTTAATTGTTGAGTAGTATTCCATTGTGTAAAAGTACCACAATTTCTGTATTCATTCTTCCATTGATGGACATCTGGGTTGTTTTCAGGTTCTGGCTATTACGAATAAATCTGCTACAAACATGGTTGAGCAGGTGTCCTTGTGTACTTGAGCATCTTTTGGATATATCCTTAGGAGTGGTATAGCTGGATCTTGAGGAAGCAGTATTCCTGATTGTCTGAGAAAGTGCCAGATTGATTTCCAAAGTGGTTGTACAAGTTTACATTCCCACCAGCAATGGAGGAGGGTTCCCCTTTCTCCACACCCTCTCCAGCATGTGTTGTCACTTGAGTTTTTGATCTTAGCCACTCTAATGGGTGTTAGGTGAAATTTCAGGGTTGTTTTGATTGCATCTCTCTGATGGCTAAGGGTTTTGAGCACCTCTTTAAGTGTTTCCCTGCCATTCTATATTCTTCTACAGAAAATTCTCTGTTAGTTCCATACTGCATTTTTAATTGTTCTTTGTTCCTCAGAATATCCACAATTGTGAGCCTAACTTATGCTCTGAAATCATAGCAACTTCTCCTCACAGTGGTTGCTAACATGTGATGTCATATTCTGTTTTGCAAGCCTGGGTCATTGTTTGAAAACTAAAGTATGGTGTCTGCTATCAATGTACAGTACCTTTACAAAATCAAATCCCATGGAAAAAATAAATTATTTGGTTTTGATATTATAATATAATAAAACCATTTCTCCCTTTCTTTTCCTTCCCCCAAAGTCTCCCATATATCATTCCATGCCCTCTTTCAGAATTGTGCCTTTTTTCATGAATTATGGTTAAATAAACATGTGTATATACATAATAGGTTCCTATACATAACTTGTTCAAAGCATGTGATGTTATTTCCGTGTATATTTTGAGGGTTGACCGTTTGTACTGGATAACCAAAGACTACTTACTTCTCCTGCTATCAGCTCTCCTTATTTTTCTGTAGTCCTTTGGGTACATTAGAGATCTAAGGCTTTACCCTGTCTATGTCAGGGTACTGTTGTTGTCCTTGTTAAGGTCATGTTTGGGCAGTCATGTCATTGAAAATTTGCAGGTGTAGTAGCTGATATGACTAGGTCAACCAATTTCACAGTACACTCCCTGATCCTCTGGCTCTTACAAGTATCTAGTGGGAATGGGCATCACAGCTCTGTTTTTATTGGCTGTGGTTTTCTCTAATGGTCTTCTTGTGTTCCAAATAGAAGTTTCCTTGTAAAAAGTGATGGCTACACTTATCTGTGGGAATAAGTGCACATGTTTGGGGTGTACTTAGGGATAATTCTAGTTTAATAAAGTGGGTCTGTTATAATTTTCCCCCAAGATCCATTAATTCACTACCTCTGAACCCATGATTACTATAATTTATTCAGTTTGTATGCCTGCTGTGGCCCCTTCCATCATCTCCTCCTAGTCCCACCCTTCCTCCCTTTTACCCTCTTATGCCCCTACACTAGTCCACTGATAAGGGAGGTTCTTTTCCTCTATTACCTGACCCTAGCTTATCAGGTCGCATCAGGATTGTCTGGACCCTCTTTACCTTTGGTCTAGTAAGGCCACCCCACCAGGGCAAGGTGATCAAAGAGGGAGCAACCAACTTCATGCCTGAGACTGCCCTGCTCCCCTTACTATGGAGTCCCCATGGAGACTGAGCTGCCCATGGGCTACATCTGAGCAGGATGTCTAGAGCTTTCCCACAGTTGTTGGTTGACTCACTAGTCTCTGCAGGCCGTCCCATCTCCCTGAGCCCAGATTACTTTGGTTCTGTTGCTCTCTCTGTACTGTATGCAAGACCTTGTAATCAGGGACTATAACAAGAAAAACAAAAAGGTGATTTATCATAGGTGAGTATATAATGATGCTTTCCATTTAACATCAAGCTGTTTCAACTAGTCCAGAGATTCTATGATGGTTTTTCTGCTTGCTTTCTTTTATCAGTTTTAGCTCCCATATTGTGTCTCCTTATTTGAATTGGCCTTTTAAATTTTAAACCCAACAAGCCATAACATACACATAAAACAACAAGAACACATACACATACACAACCTGCACTTCTATCTGCAAGATGCACTTATTTCTCACAAGAAGATCTGCAAAGAATACACCCATTGCGCTTAACTGTTTTTTCCAGAAGCTTGTTCTGTGTCGGTTGATGGTGATTGCTTTGCTGAGCCTATGTTTTGTCTGACATTTTACCACCATTAGGCAAACATTATTCTTTTGGTTGGTATTTGTTTAGTGAGTGGTATACTCCATGGTGGATGATTTATATGAGGCAACATCTCTTCCAGCTGGCTTATGCTAAATTATTATCACGGACTAGACACAATAGGGACAGATGACTAAATCCTCATTGCACCTTTCTACCAGATAAAGCCTTATTCCTTTTTCATTGTGTCATGCACAGTAATCTACATTTTGAATAAAATGTGTGTGCTTGTGCTGATCCATCCGCTGAAATAGCTTCATGACTTTAGTATTTCCATTTTTATTTTCAGAGTAAATATGTCTTAATTTAGGAATTTATATAAATAGGTCCATTTAGACATTACAACTGAGAATAGTTTTTATATTTTTGCTTTCAATTATGTTAAATCAAGTGAGTATACTTACATACTGTCCTATTCCTTTAAATAATTAACAAGAAAACTCAGGATCATTCTGAACTATATCACGGGTTAGGAAATGAATAATAAGCCCACTGTCTTTTAACTCACTCTTATGAAGAAGAGTTCAGGTTTAAAAAGGGTTGCAAAATCTTGAGTCAAACAAAGCTTTTTCTTACATTTAAATTGAAGATTATTTAACTGATTTTGGACACCACATTAAAATGGCAACACAATAAAGAAAATGCACCAGATGCTGCCCATTATTTTCAAGTGTCTTTACTCAATAATTTTTTAAACTCAGATTTCATAAGGAAGAAAAAGAATTGTTTAAAAATGATTCAAAGAGAAGTAATTTTAATATATGATGTCAACTCAATCAAAGCCAGGTGGACATAGGTTTCAGATTAGTAACCATATATAGTAATTATATAGAGACTAGTAAATTGCTTTTACATTTTTAAATTGTATTATATTTTTCATTGTTTAAAACAAATTTCAATTTCAAATATATTTTTATATTTTTCCTCCCCCAAGTCCTTTGATATCTTATATACCTTCCCCACCAACCAACTTTAAGTGCTTTCTCAAAAAAAGAAAAAACACCCTCAAAACCTCAATAAATAAATAAACAAATAATTAAAATATTCTAAAATAAAAGCAAACAAATAAATAAAACTAACTACATAAAAGTGCATGTGTGGGCACACACACAAACATACACACACACACAATAAAGTACATTACACATTAGGTGGTTTATACAGCCTGTGTCATTCCATTGAAGAAAACTGGTTTTCCTTCTCCTAGCCGATGTATGTGACAGTTCACACTTACCTAGTGAATAGGTTTTCATTTGCTCATTCATTCATTCATCCATTCATTTGCTTTTTAATGATATAACAATGTAACATATAATAAGAGAAAGCAACAATTATCCTATCAAACTTGAGCGAGACAAATCAACAGAAGAAAAAGAGCCCCCCAAAAGGTACATGAATCAGAGAGCCAGGTGTTCCCACACTTAGGAATCCCATAAAAACCATCAACTAGAAGCCATAATATATATGCTTAAGAACTAGTAACACCTGTGTAGGCCCTGTGCATGCCACTTTTGTCTCTGTGAGTTCATATGAGCTTTGCTCATGTTTATTTAGAAGATCTTGTTTCTTGGTGTCTTTCATCACCTCTGGCTCTTACACTCTTTCTGTCTCATCTTTCTTAAGGTTCTCTGAGCTCTTTGTGTAATATCTGGCTGTGGGTCTCTATATTTGCTCCTATCTGCTTCATTTGGTGGTCAGAGTTGTCCAGGTGTGATAGTGTCTTCCTTATTGTTTGGCAATATCATTTAGATAGCCTTCATATATGTATATATTTTAGTAAGTTTCTACTGCATGAATGTTCATACTTACTGGTTAGCAGCATTATTTGATAACACATTGTAAAAGTCCTCAGCGCCACTTTTGTACTAATAAAATGAAATCTATACTAGCACCAGACACTGATTTGACTTTCAAGAACAACTTTATGATTTTCCTTCATGTTCATAGAATAGAAAACAGTGATTTTCTGCATTTGCTTATATGTGGATATTAGAGGTTAAATCAATGATAACCAAGCTAAAACCCACACAACCACAGAAGGTAGGAAAAGAATAAGGGAATAGAGAAAACAGATATATTTCATTAGGGAAGGGATATAGAATAGATCGATGGAATTGATAACATGGGAGAACAATGCAGGAACTTGGTTGTGGGAGAGATTACAGGGAGAGACAGCTTAAATTAGGGGCCATTTGAGGGGTATTATTAAAAATCAAACAAAGCTTTAAACTGGAAGGGAGCTTATAACAAGAAGATGCTACCTTGTGTGGGGGTTTCTTAGCTATTTATAGAATATTTCACTCTACAAAAAAGAACGTACCTGTTTCTCTTCACTTTGTGGAACTTTCTCCCAAATTTACCACATCCTGAGGAACAAAGTAAGTCTCAACAGATACATAAAATTGAAACAACTCCTTGAATCCTATCAGACTATGAAATTTGCCTGCAAATGGTGGGAACTAGAAAAGATCGTCTTGAATGAAGTAACCCAGAAGCAGAAAGACACACATGTCATATACTTATAAGTGGATATTAGCCACATAAGGTAGGATAAACATACTAAAATCTATACTCCTAATGAAGCTAAACAACAAGAAACACCATAGATATGCTCAATCCTCATTCAGAAGGACAAACGTGACAGACATTGGAAGCAGGAGAAGATAGGGAACAGGATAGAAGCCTACCACAGAGGGCCTCTGAAAGATTCTACCAATTGGGGTATCGAAGCAAAGGATGAGACTCATAGCCAAACTTTGGGCAGAGTGCAGGGAATCTTATGAAAGAAGGAAGAAAAAGAAAGACATGGAGGGGACAGGAACTCCAAAAGAGACCAACAGAGCCAAACAAACAAACAAACAAAAACCCTGAGCCCTGGGGTCCCTGGAGAGAATAATACCCCATCCAAGGACAATACATGGAGAGGGCCTAAAACCCCTTCTCATATGTAGCTCATAGACTCAGACTCCAAGTGGGATCCCTAGTATGGGGGGCAGGGACTCTCTCTATTGCATGAACTCAGTGGCTGGCTCTCTGATCACCTCCTCCATGGGGGTACAGCCTTGCCAGGCCACAGAGGAAGACAACCAGTCCGGATAAGACTTGATAGGCTAGGTTCAAATAGAACTAGGGGAAGAGAATAAGGGGAGAAGAGGTATTGGGTGGAGACAATGGAGGGGACCAAGCTGGGATACAAATTGAATAAACTGTAATAAATGATAGAAAAAATTAAAAATAAAAAATTAACAGAAACAATGGAAAACTTAAATTCCTGGAAACTGATTGACTCTTTAATGAATGAAAAATGGGTCAAGACAGAACAAAGAAAATACTTTCAATAATTCAATGAAAATGCACAACATACCAAAATTTGTGGGACACAATGAAAATAGTACTAATAGAAAAGTATAGATCATTAAGTACCTGCATTAAAGAAAAGATCTTATACAAGCCACTTAATAGCACACCAGAAAGCTCTAAAACAAAAAGAGATAATCACACCAAAGAGGAATAGACAGAAATACATAATTGAATTGGGTGCTGAAATCAATAAAATAGAAGCTATAACAAAATACAAAGAATCAATGAAACAAAAAGCTGGTTCACTAAAACAACAACAACAAGAAAAGAAAAAACAAGCAAACAAGATATACAGACCCATATCCAAACAAACTAAAAGGCAGAGAGATAATATCCACATTAACAAAAACTGGACATAACAATCGACACTGGGAAAGTCAAAAGAATCATAAGGACATACTTTAAAAACCTGTACTCCAAATTTAAATCAAGAGCAGATGAACAATTGAGTAGATCTATAACCCTTTGAAATAGTAGCAGTCATTAAAAGTCTCCCAACCAAAAAAAAAAAAAAAAAAAAAAAAGGCTGTGGCCAAATTGTTTAGGACTGACTTCTACTAGATTTCCAAAGAAGAGTTAACACCAACTCTCCTCAAATCATTTCATGAAATAGCAACAGGAAAAAAAAAAAAAAAACATTGCTAAACTCATTTATAAGGACATAGTTATCCTGACACCCAAACCACATAAAGGCTCAGGAAAGAAAAAGAGTGACAGACCAAATTTTCTTTTTAACATAGATGCAAAAATATTCAATAAAATACTTGTAAACCAAATCCAAGAACACATCAAAAAGACCGTGCATAATGACCAAGTAGGCCTCATCCTAAAGATGCAGGGAGGATGCAATATACAAAAACAAAAAAACAAAAAACAGTACATCATATAAATAAACTAAAGGAAAAAAAAACCACATGATTATCTCATTAGATGAACAAAAATCTGACATCCTTTCATGATGAAATCCTGCAGATATCAGAGACACAAAGTACATACTTCAACATAATAAAAACAATTTACAGCAAGCCCATAGCCAACATCAAATTAAATAGAAACTCAATACAATTCTACCAAAATCAGGAACGAAAGACAAGGTTGTCCACTTTGTCCTTATCTATTCAATATTAGATTTAGCAAGATCAATAAAATAGCCAAAGGATATCAGGATACAAATTGTAAAGGAAGTAGTCAAAGTATCATTATTTGCAGATAATGTGATAGCATACATGACTATCCCTAGAAATTACACCAAGAAACTCTTACAGCTGGTAAACATTTTAAGAAAAGTAGCTAGATAAAAGATTAACTCTTAAAATCAGTAGTCCTCAAACATATTAATGAAAAATTGACTGAGAAAGAAATTAGGGAAATAATACCTTTTAAAATGGTATCGAATATTATAAAATATCTTGGAGTAACCTTAACCCAGTAAGTGGAAGACTTGTATGATAAAAACTTCAAGTCTTTAAGGAAGGAAATTGAAAAAGATGGAAAGATCTCCCATGCTCATGGATTGGTAGGATTAATAGAGTGCAAAATGGACATTTTACAAAAAGCAATCTATGGATTCAATGACATCCCAATCAAAATTCCAACAAAATTTTCATATTTCTTCAGGTTACAATTATCATCTTCATATAGAAAAACAGAACAAAACAACAACAACACAAAAACCACATCAACTCAGGACAGCTAAAAGAATTGTGAACACTAAAAGAAATATTAGAAGTTCCACCATTCTAGATTTCAAGATATACTACAGATAAATAGTAAGAAAATTACACGGTATTCACATAAAAACAGACACATTGATCAGTGGGATAGATTCAAGACACAAGCACAAATCTACACACCTGATTTTTTATTACAAAGCCAGAAATAAACACTCAAATAAAGACAGCATCTTCAACAATTGGCACTTGTCATAATGGTCATGTGCTTCTACATGTCTGCAGGTAGAAGAATGAAAATTGATCCATGCCTAGCACTCTGCACAAAACCCAAGACCAAATGGATCAGGGAACTTAACATAAAACTAGAATCACTGAACCTGATAGAAGAGAATGTGGGGAATAGCTTTGAGCTTATTGGCACAGGAGACAAGTTTCTGAACAGTTAATGAATAGCTCAGGCACTAAGGTGAACAATAAATGGTATGTCATAAAACTGAAATCTTTTGTAACACAAAGGACACCATCAATCAGATAAAGAGGCAGCCTACAGAATGTGAAAATATTATTACCAATTCCATATATAGTAGAAGACTAATGCCCAAAATATATAAAGAACTCAAGAGGCTAGATGTATAAACAACCAAATAATCAAATTACAAAGAGGGAGAACAGATCTAAACAAAGTATTTTCAATATAAGTATCTCATCAAGACTGGCTACATTATCTTCCTCTGTGGTCTGGCAAGGCTGCACCCCTCAGGGAGAGGTGATCAAAGAGCCAACCACTGAGTTCATGTCACAGACAGCCCCTGTCCCCTTTAATAGGGAACCCACTTGGAAACTGAGCAGGCAATGAGCTTCCTTTGAACAGAGGGTCTAGGTCCCCTCCATGAATGGTCTTTGTTTGGAATATCAGTCTCTTCAGGCCTAGGAAAGGGCATACAGTGAGAAAAGGGAGGGTGGGTAGGACTGGGAGGAGATTAGGGAGGGGGTTGCAGCAGGAATGCAAAGTGAATAAATTGTAACAAATAAATGTACAATTAAGATTAAATTATAAAGAAAAATAAACATTATTTTAACAGAATTTTAAATGGCTGAGAAAAACTTAAAGCCAACAGGGAAATGCAAATCAAAACTATCTTGAGATTCCATGTTACACCTGTCAGATAGGCTAAGATGAGTAAAACAAGTGGTAGCTCATGCTGGCAAGGATGTGGAGCAAGAACACTCCCCCATTGCTGTTTTGAGTGCAAACTTGTACCGCCACCATTAAAATCATTATGGTGATTCCTCAGAAGGTTGGAAATCGATCTTCCTCTTACTCAGTTATACCACTCTTGGGCATATAGCCAAAGAACGCACTACCTCACCACAAGAACACCTATTGGACCATGGTCATTGTGGCTTTATATATAACAAGCAGAAACTGGAAACACTCTACAAGAAGGTACAAATACCTGGCACTGCTTGGGTAACCAAGAACCAGAAACCAGATAACTCAGGGACCTAAGGTAAAACCAAACACTACTGGTAAAAAAAAAAAATCAATAAAATGACTCATCAGGATATTCTGCTATACTCATAGATCAGTGCCCTATCTAGTTATCATCAGAGAGGCTTCTTCTCCAGCAGTATATGAGAATAGATGCAGAGAAAAACAGCCAGACATTATGCAGAGAGAGAAAGTCTAAATGTGAGGTCTCCATCAAATCCCCCCTCTTAGAGATCGTGGAATCCCAAGGAACACAAGGTGGAAAGAGTGTAAGTGTGAAAGGTGATGGAGGACACCAGGAGCACAGGCCCTCGGAATCAACAGGACAAGACACATATGAGCTCCTAGAGACTGAAGTAGCAAGCAGAGAGTACATACACAGATCTGCACCAGATTCTCTGGGCATATAAGTATTAGTTTATTATTTTTATGGGACTCCTGACTGAGAATGAGTGGATCTCTGACTCTTGGGCCTTTTTTCCTCCACTTGGGTTGCTGTGTACAACTTTAATATGATAGCTTTTTGCTTCATCTTATCATATTTTGTCTTGTTTGGTTGTTTCTTGGAAGCTTTTTTTCTTTTGTAATGAAAGAAAGGAAGTTGATCTAGAGGGAAGAAGAGGTGGGGGGAAACCAGGAGAAGCAGAGGGAGGTAACCTGTAATCAGAATATACTTTATGAGAAAAGAATCAATTTTCAATAAAAGAAAAAAATTAAAACCTTCAAAACTAAAAACAATGAGTGGTGGTGGTGCATGCCTTCAATCCCAGCACTTGGGAGGCAGGAGGAGACACAGGCAGGTCTCTGTGAGTTTGAGTCCATCCTGCTCTACGGAGTGATTCTAGGACAGCCAGGGCTACCCACAGAGAAACCCTGTCTCAGTAATAACAAAAAATAAAAACAAACTAACTAATACTTCAGGCTTCAATGGTGCTTTATGACCCTGGATTAAGTAGAGTTGTAAAACTTGGAGGGGGAAAATAGGCAGGATGTATTAAAAAATAAATATTTATATCCTACCTATTTTATAAAACTAAAATAAAATAGTCTAGTTTAAATATTAAATTTAACATTATTACATTAAGAATGGAGGGAAAACTTTTATCATAATATGTATGGGTTTCTAAGTTAAATTTGTTCAGCAAACATTTTCCACTAGTGACATTTACAAGCATCAAACTTCAAGGAAACATACGTTAGTAAATGTTGTAAGGTCAAATTACAGGCTCTGTGGCAGTATAGATCTCTCTCTCTCCTCTCTCCCTTCTTCTTCCTTTTCTCTCCCCCCTCTCTAAATCTTGAAATACATGGAAAAAGGCAGAAGTACAGAGGCTGATAATTAACCAGCACCACAATGAGGCCTTCAGATAAAGTACACTGATTGTAGGTTACAAGATGAACATGGAATAAATGGAGAATGAAAATGTTTCAGGTTCTTCTTTGGGAAAACTGGTGAAGAGCAAAATTATGGATTGTATAAAGGAAGTGCAGAGATACAACAGAATAATGAAAAAGAGAAGTGCGATGAGACTCTACGGGGAGGGGGAAGGAGGTAAACAGCAGGAGAGTTGATATAGCAGAAGTGTTCATGGTTCTGGAGGCAGTCAAATCCAGGATCAGGTAAAGTCTGGGACTGTACCAACTGAAGCTTCTGTCTGCCATTTTCCTTAGACCTTGAAGTCACTTTGAGATGCTTTTGTAGAGCCACCTGCTAATGGGACTTGTCCACTCAGATTAATTCATATCATTTCTTTATTTAAGCCAACTGAATGTATACCTTAATTAAACCTACCAAATGCAATCTAAATAGTATTTTATTGCATAACTAGAGACTTCATCCTAAGTAAGATGACACATATAACTGATCATTGAAGTCATAAAAGTAAGCCAGTGAGTGACAATTGATAAATCAGAGCTCACCTCTTGCTTTGCTTTTGTCTTTGGGTGGTTGCTATCCTAAAAATTATTGATGAAGTAGACACTTACTAACAACTCTGATTTAATCTCATCTGATAATGTAGACTTCTCTATTTTATTGGCAATGATTTACAAAGTTTAATCTCATTTAAAAAAAAAGTACTCCCCTGAGATTTTGAGTTAAAATAAAAAACAAAAGCAAAATAAGTGTACAAAACGACAAAGGAGGTGACATAAAATACACTGGTGACAGAGAGGGAGGATTAACATACACAGAGACTAAAGAATGTGCTATTCTAGACAAAAAATGTTAGAAGAAAACCACTACTCAAGTATTTTAATAAGAAAAAAATGGAGACCTGGTTCCTGTGGTCAGTTAATATGAAAAGGAGTGATTATTGAAACTTTAAACCAGAGTTTTCAATGGATATTGAATCTGTAGAGGCCAGAGTAAGAAGTTTTAATATTGTTGATATTGATACCAATGTAGGCATATGCTTATTGTGTAATTGAAATGCTGATTTCTATATCTCCCCATATCTTGTTGCAAACCTTGTTCTTAAAACCTCTTCTCTCAATGTTGTGTGAACACTGCTCCCAAATGTCTCCTGATATGCCAATAAAGCAACTTACAGCCAATTTTTGAGCATGGGAGAGAATGGGGCTGGACTTCGAGCCAGCCAGGGATGAAGGAGTTAGAGGAGGATGTAGGGGATTGAGCAGATGTCCAGGAACAACCAGGAGAGAGGGGCTCAGCAAGGAAAACTACAAAGGCAAGTATCTCTAGGATGCTGTCGGGAGAAAACCAGATTAGATTAGAGGGTTAAGAGTAGAGTAACTGCTCAGTTATTATGCTGTGAAGCTTATTACTAAACAATTATTTTTGTGATAGCCAGGCCAAGAGAGAAACTGAGAAACAAACATAATTTTATAAAAACAACCTTTAAATACCGATGAGACAATGGTAGAAATTTAACAAAGAAAACCATGATTGGATTTCCATCTTTAGTCATTTCACTGGTTAAATACTGACATAGAAGTACAAATGAGTTTAGTTATGAGGCAATGACAATCATGACACAGAGAAAAAATGATGGCTTGTGTTTGTTCTGGTGAGTTGGGAATAATGATTAGATCTACTGAAAATATATTTTATGTACACAGTTATAAGGCCAGATTGCTTATAGAAAAAATATAGATACTTTCATAATTAATAATGATATAATATAATATAGATAATAAAATTAAAACTGCATTCCAGTTTTGATACAAACCCAGGAAGGCCTTGAATTCTCTATGCAGTTCAGGATGTTCTTGAACTTCTGGACTTCCAGCTTCCACCCGCCAAGTGCTAGGTTTACGTGTGTGCATTGTTACACCTAATTTTATATGATGCTGGAAATTGAACCCAGAGCTTTGGATGTGATATAAAAACAACACTGCTGCATCAGCATCACCTGCCACAGCTGACTGTAAAATGTAAGTTCCCTGTCTAAATGGGAGAGAAATACATGATTCCTATCAGCTGCTGGTAATTTAGCTAGAAGACTAATTTTCATTTGTCTCATAAACTGAGTATAGTTTTTACATCGTGGGGTAATATTTCTGGGTTCATAAAAACTCAACTATAAAATGTATTTCAAGTCTTTATCTTATTTACAGAAGTGTTTTCAAATACTGTTAAAATGATATATTTCTAGATCTATTAAAGAAAGTAAGAAGGGAAAAATACTAGCATTTCAAAACCATATTTTATAAAAATGCTGACTTGGTTCCAGGATCATTTTCTGTACTTATCTACACAAGCTCCTCTTACTGTGCCAGAATCATACAATGAGCTTTAGATGAACTGTGAAATGAATTGGAGGATTTTTAAGGTAACAAGTCTGTGCCACAAAAGCAATTTCTACTTAACAAAACAACAGAAAAAGGAAATACCTGCATTGACATTTTCTTCCTGCAAAATTGTCACATGAAAATGAGTCTATTATTAGACATGTCTTTCATGCAAAGCTAACTTAAATTTTAAAGGGCTCACTTACATAACAAAGAGATTAGCATGCAACCTAAGATTGGTGATATGTTCACTAGAATTAGTTTCTTATATCCAACCCTTTTCATACTTATTTGCTTGTGACTATATAGGTTTCTGTAAAAATCTGTTGTCTTCCTGAGTATTAATCTGCAGCAATGCAAGAGAAACATCATTAACACATATGCAAGTAACAGGAATCAAGAGTCAAAAATAATAAGTTGTCATCTAACTTTAATCTTCCTTAACAGATTAATTTAGGATAGTATATATTTCCATAGACATCATTTCTTTACTTCCAATAATTTAAAATTTTACATAATATTTATAGGTAACATTAACATATTGTTTCATTAGAAGTAGGAAAAAGAAGTTTCAAAATTATACCTATAAAGTATGCTATTTTCTGTTTAGACCAATGGATTGTATACCTGCAGTAGAGTAAGATTTTTAAAAACACAGGTAGCAAGTATGTTATTTAGATCATAAGTAATTCGTGTATGCTAAGGAAAACTGAAAAATACATCCATTACAGTTTAAATGATTTGTAAGTTCATCTAATGACATAAGAATATAAAATAGAATATTAAGTCATTTAATTTTTTGTGAAAAACTGTATACAATTTTCTAGACAAATGTCATGACAGTTCATCAAGATATGAAATAATATTGAATTTAAGTATAAATGGCTTTTTAATGCCTGCTACATGTACATCTGGGATGAAGTAGAATTTATTCCTTTACAGAACCTTTTCAAATACTGCAATTGAAAGATAATTGTGAATTATGAAAACAATAATGAGATATTACATGTAATATCATAGAATTCAAATTCTTCGTATTTTCCATCACCTCTATCTTTGTGCATGTCCTGTTGTGAAGAGACATCATGACCACAATGACTCTTACTGGGCTGGCTTACTGTTTCAGAGGTTTAGTCCATTATATTCATGGCGATATGCAGGCAGACATGGTTATGGGCACTTAACTGAGAGTATTCTATCCAGGTCAGCAGGCAGCAGGAAGAGAAAAAGAGTGACTGGTCCTGGCTTGACCATCTAAAATCTCAAAGTCCACTCCCAGGGACACAGTTCCTACAACAAGGCCATACCTACACCATCATGACCACACCTTTTAGTAGTCCTATCCCTGGTGAGCAAGCACTGAATTCTATGAGTCTATGGGACTCATTCTTATTCAAACTGCCATAAGCCTATAACATCTTTGTTATTACACTACTGTGGCCTGCCTTTGAATTTTTATAACTTTTTATAATGCATCAAATAGATCATGAATACATTCTTACTCAGGTATCCCTATATATATATAAATAATATATATATATATATAATATATATTATATATATATAATATATATATTCCAGATAGATCCAGCTCTAATCCAAGTGCTGTCAGAAATAGACCTAATGGACACTGTTCATTTACTTATCCATATGACCAACTTTAAGCCACATCGTTATTACTTACATTTCTGTAACATATGTTTCTAAATTTACTAATAAAGAAAATTTTACTATATTTATCAATTTTACTTAAAGACATCTTATGGAATAAACACTATGTACTTTTATTAAGTATACTAACAATTTTAAATATTTTGAATTGAAATAAATTTACAATTCACACCTCTCACTTTGTCCTTCAACCAACCCTCCATGCTCCTGACTTTTGAGTTGATAGCTTCTTTTTCTTTGATTACTTTTATTATTTAGATATATTAAAATATAAATGAGTAAAATCTGCTGAGTTCAATGCAAAGTGGCCAACCCCAAAATCATATATAGAAAACCAACCAAAATACTGATTCTTAAAAGTCAAGCATTTGGTCATGGTTCTCTTGGCTCTTGGTCCTCTCTCTCAGCCATCACTGTCACCTTGCTTTTTCTTCCTCTCCCACTTTTCTCCTTCTTTCTACTTTTATGGCCCAGTTCAGTCTACTGGCCACATTCAGATGACTTGGCTGTACTCTCCCTTATAGCTAAAAAAAAAAACAAAAAACAAAAAACAAAAAAACAAACAAACAAAAAAACCCTCTTCAATCATAGAAAAGAATTTCAGACATGATGGTGTATGCTTAGGGAAGTGGAAGCAGATCTTTGAGTTTCTTTGAACAGCCAGTTTAGCCTACTTAGAAGTATCCTGTTTTGGTTTTTTAAGTTGTCTGGTATCTTAGTAACAACAGCTGAAGTTGATTTAGTACACCAGCTGAGTGATCTCTTAGTTTTATTTGAAGAAGGGTGGAGGAGAGTTGCTTGACCTTGCATATTGTGGGTTGCAGATTCAACTTCAGAGCTGGTTGGCTTAGCAGAGATTTCACTTGTTCTCAGAACACATTCATCTTTCTGCTCCTCAATTTGGCTTAAGAATAAATTATTGGTAATGTTTATTTTCATCTTAACCTCTAAAATTTAGCATACATTTTAATTGCAGCTACTAATTTAAGTCTTCTTAAATATGTGTCTTGTACAGAGTTGGCATACCAATTAAAATAGCATTATCAATAGATATTGGAGAAAGACCATAATAATCTGTTTAGAGAGTTGCATACTATTGAAAATCATAGATAAGGCCAGTTTCTATTTCAAAGAAGGATGATGAATTATACAAGCAAATTAACAATACCAAATTATTTACAGAATCACTAAGATATTCAGCTTAATTATCAGGACTACAACTTGAATATTTAAGATTTTTCTCCATGATTACCTTTACATTATTTCCAAATATGCTCATATTAGTGAAACTTAATTTTGAACTTGCTGAACTGCAGTAATTATTTTGAACAATGTCAGAATCACCATAATTATTTTCTCTCAGTACGAGCAATCAGTAGAATAGGTGCAGAGCATTCTAGGTGATGCTAACTTAAAATTAATTCAGAAAATTGCCATTTTAAGATTTCCTAAGAAATATTTCATTTCATATGAGTGCATGATTTTGAACATTCTAATCATCTCTAATTACTTCTTTATTTTATTCTTCACAATTGTTATGAATTGCTACCATGAATAGGAGGAGTCTCTATGAATATTTATCACATTTTTATTTATTCTAAGGAATGTCACTGCAGAGTCCCTCTAAACTTTTGGTCTCCCACCTACTGGTTCATTCTATTTTAAATGAACTAAGCATAATTACTGAAGTCTTTATTCACTAATATTCACTAATAGTTGTAGTGACCGATATGTTGATTAAAATAACTTCTTACACTCCAGCTCTGAATTCTAGGCTTTATAGGGTTAATAACAGTGATCCTCCATTCCTTCATTCACATTTTAGGAATAATTTCACTTATACCATACCCAGACTATCATCTTTATAAAGACAAAATCAATGCCACTGATAATATGATGCATTCTGGTTATATATATATATATATGTAAGTACATATGTATGTAGTATATATATATACATATAGGCATGTATATATATGTATATATATATGTGTGTGTATGTATGTGTGTGTGTTACATCACAATATGTAATGAGATGCATGGGTGCAGTGTAAAACATAAATAAGTAAATATTTGAGGATCGTCTGTTCACTTGTTCTGAATTTAACAAGCTCTTACATCACGAATATCAAAACTCTAAACTGTAAGTATAGGCCATAACCAAATTTATTCTTTGTATGTATTTAAAGGATCACAGAATCAGAAAGGTTGAGAACTGTTGCTTTAGAGGGAAGCTGAAAATTAAAGTAGTACTATTTCATTTTAGATTATTTTCAAAGAAACAAACATTTTATTGTTTCATGGTAACAGTTCTCTGACTATCATGAACCTCCATTTGTTTTAATCAATGTCCCCCATCTTGTTATGGAGTATTGTCATGCATAGTTGCCTATGCATGTGTTAGAGTTAGGGCACATTATGAAGAATGCGGTCTGCAATCATTCTTGCACCCAAGGATTAAAGGTAAGTGTATAAGTAACTCAGTCTAGATATTTCCACATTTTAATGACAGGAGAGAAGAAAGGCACTAGCTTTTCAGTCTTATTATCCCTGAATGACAAAGTTAATAGTTTACAAATCAGTAATTGTAAAATTTACCTTACACTAAAATACATGCATGAATCAGGAGTGAGCAAATCCTCTTCCCTTGTTTTCTGTCAAGGCCCCTCTGCCAGAGGGAAATGATAAAAAAGCAGGTAATAGGGTCTCACAATATGATGTAATACAAATATCCGTATGTTCAGACATCAACTACAAGTGAGGGACATCATCTCCTCCCACGCCTGTCTCCAAGTCCACTGAGAGGGGAGGTCCTCTTCCCCTTCCATCTGATCCTAGCCTATCAGAATGTCTGCTTGTCTTCTTCTGTGGCCTGGTAAGGCTGCTTCCTCATAAGAGGTAGGTTATCAAAGAGCCAGCCGCTGAGTTCATGTCAGAGACAGTCCCTCTTTCCCTTACTTCTCCACTCCTGGTGGGAATGTAAACTTGTGCAACCATTTTGGAAATCAGTCTGGCGCTTTCTCAGACAATTAGGAATGGTGCTTCCTTAAGATCTAGCTGTAGACACATATCCAAAAGAGGCTCAAGTACACAACAAGGACATTTGCTCAACCATGTTAGTAGCAACTATATTTGTAAAAGTATCTTACGATGTTTTAGGAAAACAAATAGTTTTGTGTTGGCATTCTTATTCATACCCATAAGGGTCACATGTTCTCCATAGCCTGAAGGTTGAACACACCACACTATCAAAAGTCTGTGGCCTTTCTTCTCATACCTTTAGTCTTTTTAGAAACCTCATGTATCTCCCTCCCATTCTTATCTCAATAATAGGAAACACTCCTTGGTCCCCATTCATTCTTACCTAAAATATAGCAGTACAAGTAACAGAATAGCCATTAAATGAGGTTCTCCTAATATTAGTGATGAGTGTAGGCAAGAAGTGAGTACCATCAGGTCTCAGGAGACCTAGAAAATGACTTCTCCTAACTGCCCTCAGGTCCTCTTAAATTTATAGAAAAGATCTAATGTTGCTTGTTGATGGGAGCAGAATGAAACCGCTTAGCCCTCAAAGCTGACTATAATAACTCACTCTATGAAATTAAGGGGATTCAGTCTTCCCTGAAGAAACTTAGGGAGAAACTGACAAAATTATTAGGGTAATAAATAAGTACATGCTGTAGCCAGTGTTAAAAACACACTAAGCAGATACAGCTGTAGTGTTTGCTGCAGTAAAGCACCACCAAACCTTCTCCTTCTCTTTCTGAGATGGAGAATCCCGGATGTATTTCATCATGTCATTTTCAGTTTACTACACTTTCATATTATAAAAAAAAAACTACACCTATAAAATGGAATTTTGTTTCATTATCCACAGATAATGTTTAATAATAATAAAGTCAAACAGGGCATATTCAATATTATTCTAGTTATAGTGATTTACAGAAGTCGTTATTTTGGCAAAACTGCTTATTAAGTGGTACAATTTCTATTTCCAAACAGACTGCCTCGTATCTATATGTTTAACTAGCTTCATGGCCCCGTTGCTGGTGCTATGTCAGGGTTTTTGTGTAAAACATTTTGTCTAATTAAAATGTGATTTCAAAACCTATTTGTTATTACTTCTATTATCTTCCTGTAGGACTCTGGAATAACATGTTTATGGCTTCTGCAAACTCATCTAATTTAATCTTTGCCTAGTAACCCAAATGTCCTCATTTAACAACAGCTGCCCTTGGAATAAAGATTTTTTTTAATCACAATGCCAGCTAAATTTTAACTAATTGTCACCTCAATATTCTATTCTGCCTGTGTACACGAACCATTCTGATGGCGAAATTGGAATTGCTAAATGCAAGTAGTTATTAATTTGTTCTCAGTACAAAGGATGCAATTATTCATCTAAAAATAAAGCTCTCGGAGTTGGAAGAGAAGCAATGAATGGAACAAGTCCTCATAATTTAATATCCTGAATTTTGATTTCTGAGCAGATTTCCTGAATGACACTTAGAGGCCAGAACTAAAAATATTAGCAACCGTGTCCAAGTCACTCAAACATTCCTAATGACTTGTGAAAAAACTTGTGTGATAACATAGGATGACCACTGAGTCTTCCTAATATCTCCCTTCCTCTGTGGTCTCTTGAGTCAGTGCTGGATTGCTCAGTGTAGAGGTTTGGGTGCATGTACTGAGTCAGTGGCAGGAGATCAACACAGAACTCTAATATTTCCTTTCTGTTAAACCTGGAATATGCTGCTGCCCCAAGCTCCACACTAAGTAGCATGGTTGTAAAATGATGGTTAAATTTTAACCACAGGATTTCATTTTATCTGAGGAACTTAATATTAACCACATTATTCACTTATGTATTAGGCTATTGAACTCTTCAGTAGATAAACAGAGAAAGTAGCCAGAAAAGATTGTTCAGGGGCAAAATGTCTGTCACCCAGCCTGGTGTCCAAGTTTGATCTCTTAGAGTCATAATGTAGAAAAGGAAAGACAGCTATTGCAAATTGTTGTCATACCTTCACATGCATGCATACATGTACATACAGATACTTGTAATAAACATAATAATGAATTAAATACCAAGAGATAATAATAGAGAGGTGGGAACACTATTAATCCTCAAAAAACTTCAAATCAAAACTATATTTTTCAAGTTTTTATGTGCTAATCAAGAGTCAGTCAACATTCACTTCTTGAGATCTACGAAGCTAAACATAAATAATAGAGAATGCAGAAATTTTAACTTGTATTTTTAATGAAAATGTTTTCAACTTCTGATCCAATGGACTCTTTCATGCATGTCAACATGTAGAAAAATGCAAATAGAACCATATTTATCCCCTGCACAAAACTAAAGTCCAAGTGGATTAAAGACCTTAACATAAAACCAAATACACTAAATCAATTAGAAGAAAAAGTGGGGAAGAGACTAGAACTCATTGGCATAGGAGACAACTTCTTGAACAGAACAACAACAGCACAGGCTCTAAGAGCAAAAATCAATAAATGGAACCTCATGAAACTGAAAAGTTTCTGTAAAGGGAAGGACATTGTCACCAGAACAAAAGACAGCCTACAGACTGGAAAAGGATCTTCACCAACCCTATATCTGACAGAGGGCTAATATCCAAAATATATAAAGAACTAAAGAAGCTAAACAGCAGCAGTCAAGTGATTCAGTTAAAAAACGGGGTACAGACCTAAACAGAGATTCTAAATAGAGGAATATAGAATGGCAGAGAAACACTGAAAGAAATGCTCAATACCCTTAGTCATCAGGGAAATGCAAATCAAAACAACTCCGAGATTTCACCTTACAACTTTAAAATGGCTAAGATCAAAAACTCAAGTGATAATACATGCTGGAGAGGATGTTGAGAAAGGGGAACCTTCCTCCATTGCTGGTGGGAATGTAAACTTGTATAATTACTTTGGAAATCAATCTGTTTCTTTCTCAGGCAATTAAGAATAGCGCTTCCTCAAGATCCAGCTATACCACTCCTAGGCATATATCCAAAAGATGCTCAAGAACACAAAAAGGACATTTGCTCAGCTATGTTCATAGCAGCTTTATTTGTAATAGCCAGAAGCTGGAAACAACCCCAAATGCCCCTCAACTGATGAATGGATAGGCAAATTGTGGTGCATTTACAAAATGGAGTACTACTCAGCAATTAAAAACAAGGAAATCATGAAATTTGTGGGCAAATGGTGGGATATTAAAAAGATTATCCTGAATGAGCTATCCCAGAAGCAGAAAGATACACACAGTATAGACTCACTTCTATGTGGATATTAGACATATAATATAGGATAAACATACTAAAATCTGTATACCTAAAGAAGCTAATTAAGAAGATGAGGGAAGGATGGGGAGAGTGGGAGGGAATGAGGGAGGGGGTTATGGCTGGGATACAAAGTATATAACCCGTGGTTAATATAAAAATAAATAAATTAGTTATTAAAAAAAAAGAAGGAGGACCCTGGGTAAGATGATCAAACTTCACTCAGAAAGGAAAATGAGATGTGCATTGAAAGAGGAAGAAAATAGGAAATAGGACAGGACCCTACCCCTGAGGTCTTCTGAAAAACTCTACCCAGTAGTATTTCAAAGCAGATGCTGAGGCTCATAATAAAACTTTGGGCAGAGTGCAGGGAATCTTATGAAAGAAGGGGGAGACAGAAGGACCTGGAAGGGACAGGAGCTCCACAAGGAAAATAACAGAACCAAATAAGCGGGGTGTTTCCTGAGACTGATACTCCAAGGAAGGACCACTCATGGAGAGAACCTAGAATCCCTGCTCAGATGTAGCCCCTGGCAGCTCAGTGTCCAATTGAGTTCTCTAGTAGTGGGAACAGAGACTGTCTCTGACAATAACTCAGTGACTGGCTCTTTGATCACCTCCCTCTGAAGGGGAAGCAGCCTTTCCAGGCCACAGAATAAAAGACAATGCAGCCAACTATGATGAGACCTTTTAAACTAAGGTCAGATGGAAGGGGAGGAGGACCTCCCATATCAGTTGACTTGGAGAGGGGAATGGGAGGAGATGAGGGATAGAGGGTGGGATTGGGAAGGAAAAAGGAAGAGTGCTAAAACTGGGATACAAAGTAAATAAACTGTAAGTAAAATAAAAGTTAAAAAAGGAAAATGTCGTTCTTACCCATCTCACTCTCAAGTTTTAGAGTTCTTTAATGTCTCTATAAATAAGGGAATCAAATAGAACTAGCTAATTTTTGAGGCCTCTCTTTCCAGTGGTATCAGTGTATTTATTTTCGCAGTTGACTAAGCATGATACTTCTCTAAGAATAGCCTCTTCTCTTATATTCTAACTCTTCCCTGTAGCCTGCTGCCAGGTTGCACTCACAGCTATTTACTTTCCAATTTTTCTAGAGTTGAAGCAAAGGCTTAGTCAGTGTCTAACAACATCCTTTTCTCTTTTGCTCTTTGTCACTTTACAGTCCTTTTCTCACCCAGTTTAAGAATTTGAAGTAATGAATATGTAATTCATGTACACAAAGCCTCATGTTTGACCTTTGACTTCAACCACAGGATGTGATGAAATATGGAACTTGGGAGGCAAAGGCAGCAGAATCATAAGTTCAAAGCAACCTTCAGCTGTATAACATGTTAGAGTCCATCATGGAATATTTCAGACTCTGACTATACAACACAAGACAGAATAAAAATACCATATATTTAAGTGGTACTCAGATAAATATAGGAAATCATTAAACAGAAACAATTTAAGACTATCACCATCTAAGAATATATTTCATCTTCACTCCCAGAATATCCCCCTCTTCTAGCCTTCATTATCATCATCTCAGCACAACTTCTGGTGTTTACCCCATACCCTGATATATTTTGCATCGACAAGTGTGCAGTCATTACCAATAATGATGCTCCTGCATACTGTATTTCCCCGTAGCTGAGTCCTGATTTTTCCATGCATCCAGCAGTTATCCATTCCTCATGTATCTAGACCCTGCAATCGTCACAACAAATATAATATTAAGCAAAAATGCAAAGTGCCTGACTTTCTGTAGAGGTCCATGCTGTGCAGAAAGTAGGGCTTGATAAAATATTACAGAAATTTGCAAACTGTCCTAACTATAATGGACTCAAGTCACAGAGAGAAGCCATATGTTTAATAAAATGAAAACTTTAATTCTAGTTCTCTTTAATGATTGTTTAGTGGCATTTATACCCTCTCCATTTGCGAAGTCTATGGTCAGGTGACTTCTGAATTTAATTGAGAAAAGGCCGTATTTTTGCATTCAGCTTTGTAACTAAAGGCTAAATTTGTTTTTATAACTAAGAAAATCCATATGATTTTGCTTCACAGACTGATTCTTTTTTATTTTTCAGCTGAACTTAATAAAAAAACCTACTCAAAAAATAAAAAATAAAAAATAAAAAGCAGGCTGAATGTGTTTGAAAAGTCCAGACACACTAAATCTGTTAGAAAAAAAAGTGGGGAAGAGCCTTGACCTCACTTGCATAGGAGACAACCTCCTGAACTGAACAACAACAGTACAGGCTCAACAATCAGTTGATCAACAATCAATAAATGGGACCTCATGAAAATGAAAAGTTTCTGTAAAGCAAAGGACAGAACCAAATCACAGCCTACACATTGGGAAAAGTTCTTCACCAACCCTATATCTGACAGAGGGCTAATATCCACAATATACAAAGAACTCATGGTGTTTAACTCATGAAGTTAAACAACAACAAAACAAGTAATCCAATTAAAAATGGATACAGAGCTAAACAGAATTCTCAAATGACAGAGAAATACTTAAAGAAATGTTCAACGTCCTCAGGAAAATGCAAATCAAACCGACCCTGAGATTTCACCTCACATCCATCAGAATGGCTAAGATCAAAAACTCAAGAGATGACATGTGCTGGAGAGGTGGTGGAGCACATCCTTCTCCATTCCTGGTGTGAATGTAACCTTGTACAATCGCTTTGGAAATCAGTCTGGCTCTCTCACAGATAATTAGGAAGAGTGCTACCTCAAGATCCAGCTATAACACTCCTAGGCATATATTCAAAAGATGTTCAATCATACAACAAGGACATTCCCTCAACTATGTTAAGAACAGCTTTGTTCAGAATAGCTAGAATCTGGAAACAAACGATGTCACTCAAAGGAGGAATGAATACAGAATTGCGGTACTTTTACAGAGTGGAATACTACTCTGCAATTACAAATAAGGAAATCATGAAATTTTCAGGCAAATGCATGGAACTAGAAAAGATTATCCTGAGTGAGGTAAACCAGAAGCAGAAATAAACATATAGCATATACTCACTTATAAGTGGATATTAGCCATATAATATAGGGTAAACATACTGAAATCTATAGTCCTAAAGAAGCTAAACAACAAGGAGGACCCTAGGGAAGAGGCTGAAACCTCATTCAGAAGGGTAAACAGGATAGACATCAGAAGGAGGAGAAGACAGGGAACAGAATAGGAGTCTTCCACTGGGGGCCTCTGAAAGACAACCCATCAATTGAAATGCTAAGACTCATACTTTGGGCAGAGTGCAGAGACAATTATGGAAGAAGAGGGAGATGGAAAGACCTAGAGGGGACAGGAGTTCCACAAGGGGACCAAGAGAGCCACAATTCTGGGACCAGGGGAGCCTGTAGAAACTGATACTCCAACCAAGGACCATGCATGGAGATAACCTAGACCCCCTTCTATAGGCTGCTCAGTTTCCAAGTGGGTTACCTAGTAAGGTAATCAGGGGCTGTCTCTGACATGAACTCAGTGACCAGCTCATTGATCACCTCTCCCTGGTGGTGCAGCCTTGCTAGGCCACAGAGGAAGATGATGCAGCCAACCCTGATAGAGTAGGGGCAGATAGAAGGGGAGGAGGTCCTCCCTGTGAGTGGACTAGGGGAGGGGCATAGTGGGAGAAGAAGGAAGGTGGGTGGGACTGGGAGAAGGGTGAGGTCTACAGCCAGGATACAAAGTGAATAAATTGTAAAAAATAGATAGATAGATAGATAGATAGATAGATAGATAGATAGATAGATAGATAGATAGATAGATAGATGTGAAATGTCAGAAAAGCTATCTCCTAAAAGGGACATATTCAATGATGTGTGAGTAATGAAAAATAGTAATCAAAATATTAAAATAAGGAATGTACAACTGTTCTAAGTGAGGACCTAGGACTCCTGAAAAAACTGAAACAAGGAGACAGTGGTCCTGAAGCACAGTGGACAAGGAAGGAAACATCCTGAGAGATTGTGCTGCTGTTAGAGCTATGAAAATCCAATACCACTCACAAAGGGTATTGTCCTCAGGAGCAGCAGGAGCCACCATATGGTGAAGACTATAGAAAAGTCTAGCACAATTTGTATTGCTTTCTGCTGACTAGTACACCCACATCTACAAGTCCATACAAACAGGTGCGTGAATACTTTAATAAGTACTATAGTTTAGCATGTTTATTTCTTAACACAGAATATTCTGTTAGGTGATCTCCATGTAAGAAAGAGAGCCTTGACTTTGGAACAGAGGGAGACCTTTGGAACATTCGTGCTACAAGTAGGGCTTGGGGTTGGAGAAAGGACAACATAAGAGATAGACACTTAGGAAAAGGAGAATAAGCTGATTATTTAGGTGTAAGTTGAGGTAGGGCCAAATTTTGAGATCTGACGCCACTAATATAATTCTACAAAAAATTCTTGTGCAAGAGATGGCAAGGGCTATCTTTTCTTTTTCTTGTATTGTTGTCAACATGATTTGCATTTTACAGCCTTCAATTTTTGTGTATTATATGTGATCACATGTACCAACCACTATGCATCAGAAGTAAACTTGGACTCTCAGACAATAAAATCAGGTATTTGTATGTATGCTTATTTGTTGGTTTGTTTTTCAGATAGGAAGTCTCAGATACGGTGGAGGAGATAGCTTGTTGAGTCACAATGGGGACCTGAATTTGGATTATCAGCTCAGCATTAACATTGACAACATGAGTGCAGCTTGTCACAAAGATGCCCCCATCTGCAGGTTTTCTTCTCTCTACAGGCCCTCTGTCCTATTCCCCTACCCTGCTCTCCCCAAGGCTGATCTCCACCACGATTTCTCTCTGTGCTTCCTCTTCTAACGTGTTCCCTCTCTTCAACCACTTAGGCTGTCAATTCTATTTGCTAAAATCCATTTATAAGTGAAGACATACCATGTGTGTCTTTCTGGGTCTGGATTACTTCACTCAGAATGGTCTTTTTTTTTTTTCTTAATTCAATCCATTTGTCTGCAAATTTCATGATTTTCTTGGTCTTGATAACTGAGTAGTATTTCATTGTGTAAATGTACCACATTTTCTTTACTCATTCTTTAGTTGAAGGAAATCTAGGTTGTTTCCAGATTCTGGCTATTATGAATAAAGCTTCTATGAGCATAGTTCAGCAAGTGTCCTTGTGGTATGGGAGAACATCTTTTGGGTGTTTGCTATGGAGTGCTATAACTGGGTCTTGAGGTAGAGAAAATTCCAATTATCTGAGAAAACACCAGATTGATTTCTACAGACTTCTGGGAGGATATGGGTGTGACTGTAGCTGAAACTTCTACTACCAGGAGTCATGGAGACTGATGACAATACCCTCAACCCTCAGAAACTTCGACCTAACATTTACTCTGCCTAAAAGATGTGCAGGGATAAACATAGAACAGATATTGAGGGAATGTCCAACCAATGACTGGCCCAACCTGAGATCCACACGATGGGAGAGATCCAACCTCTGACAGAATCAACTATACTCTGCTTTGCCTGCAAATGGGAACCTAGCTTAGCTATCTTTTGAGAGACTCCACACAGCAGCTGGTCAAAACAGATGATGAGACTCACAGCCAAACATTTGGCAAACTGTAAGGAGTCTTATGGATAAATGGTGGGGGGGAGGGATAAAAGGACATGGAGAAGTCAAGAGGTCCACAAGAAGACCAACAGAGCCAACTAACCAGGACCCAGAGGGGCTTGTGGAGATCAAAGTACCCAACAAAAGAACATGCATGTGCTGGACCTAGGACTCCTACACAGATGTAGCCAGTGGGCAGCCTGGGCTTCTTGTGGTTACCCTAATAATGAGAGCAGGGGCTGACTCTTACATAGACTCTGTTGCCTGCTTTGTAATAACTTCCTCCATGGAGAGGCTGCCTCGAAAGGCCACAGGGGAAGAGGATGCTCTCAGTCCTGATGCAACTTGATATGCTGGGGTGGGTTGGGGGGCTCCCCTTTTCTTGGGACTAGGGGAGAGGAAAAGTGGGAAGAGGAAGCGTAGGTGGGACAGGGAGGAGAGAAGAAAGGGAGCTATGATTGGGATATTCAATAAATGAATAAATAAATGAATAAATAAATAAATAAATATTTTAAAAAGTGAGCTCAGCAGTCTCAGCAGTGGACATTCTGGAGGAGGTAGGAAATGAGTCAGGTATATCTCTAAGGCTCACCAGACAGCCTAGCTATATCAGTGAACTGGTGAACTACAGGCCCAATCAGAGACCCCACCTCAACATAAGGTAGAGAGTGATAGAAGAAGATAACAACATAGACCTCTGGCTTACACACACGCACGCACGCAAAACAACACTGACTGACCAAAAAGTTTCTGTCCTCAAATTTTCCTCCCAGTTCAAGTGAGTGGTTTTAAACAGAACTAACGTTTTGATAATTTCAACACATAAATTCGATCCTTGTTATCACAGATATTTCAAATGTAGCTTTACTTAAGTACACAACTGCATTGGCATTTTTAGGTTTTTTTTTGGGGGGGTTAGTTTATGATTTAATTGGTAAGTACAGTTCTGAGATAAGATTAGCTTCATGATGCTCACACAGAAGGTAATTTTTCTTTGAAAAATCATTCTTTTATTGAGTTCTAAAACTTTTTAGTCAAGCCTTAAAAATTACAGCAGCAGATTCTTTAGGAAAATAACACATTGAGTGTATGATTTATTTTTATTTTTGTTTCAGGAGTAGATTAGTTTTGAGCTAGAGGGACAGCTCAGTAGTGTTATTGTCTAGAATGTGGATTCAATCCATGGAAATATAAAACAGAAACTAACAAAGACTAGTTCAATATGTGTTAAATATGTAGGTAAACAATATAAATATGACAGAATAGGTTTCCCCACAAGATAAAAGTAATTGAGGCAGGAAAATAGTGTAAGTGGGGGGAACACTGGTGCATGTATAACCATGACTTTATTTGGGAATATGGAAGAAAAACAAAAGCAAAGTTAAGTTTACAGCTTAAACTTGACTCCTAGAAATATGATGAAATATGTAGATGAATTTGGTGAAATTCCTAGTTTGGAGATAGAAAGATAAGATAGTTATATTATTTTTTTTATTCAGAGAAAGAAACATTTATCAATGCCCAAACTTTATTAATCACAATTTAAACTCTCAAACCAATACCTCCTCTTTCTAATCCTTTGTCGGTAGCACTGTCTAGCTCATTCTCATTCTCTCACTCTAATCTTTCTGAAATAAATATTAGAGAGAAAAAATGACTTATGTAAAATAGTGTAGGTGCTAGGAAGGTCCATAATAAATAAATCATTCATTTGTTTGGAAGTCACTGTGAAAATATATCTGAGATAAAGATGCAAATGTAAGGACTAATTTCAGAGAGAACCGAGTCCCCTCTCCCCTTCCCTGATTTTGCTGAGACAATGGGAAATTTGTGTATTGTTACATGCCTTATCTCTCATTTGGAGGGAGGAACACCTAGATAAATGGCTGAATTTGTTGTCCTGGGAAGAAGGTTAACAACTGCACTGTAAAACATCTTCAGGAAAAAAAAATCTGTGTGTGGAATTACCAATTAACCCACAATTCGCAATTAATGGGACACGACATCCTCATTGTAATTACAAGCTCAGCTTAAGAGTCCATCATCACAGGAAGTGAAATCTACTAATTAGCTGGAATTAAAAGAGCACACAGAAAATTAAAATGTACCAGGGCAGACAGGAGAGGATGCATTTAATTCAGAGATTTTGCCATACAGAATACTGGTCTGAAGTCACTTAATCAGGTCCTCAGCCCATCATGTATGATTTCATGTGGTGCTGGAAAATAGACAAGAACCAAGCTGTCTCCAAATAAGCTTGTTTTTTTTAAATTTTTAAAATTCATTACAATTTATTCACTTTGTATCCCAGCTGTAGCCTCCCTCTCTCTTCACCTTCCATGCCCCTTCCCCAGTCCACTGATGGGGGATGGGGGTTCCTCTTCCCTTTCCATCTGAACCTAAGCTATCAGGTCTCATCAGGACTGGGTACACTGTCTTCCTCTACAGCCTGGTATGTCTGCTTCACCCTCAGGAAGAGATGATCAAAGAGTCAGCCACTGAGTTCTTGTCAGAGACAGTCCCTGTTCCCATTACTATGGAACCCACTTGGACACTGAACTGCCATGGGTTACATCTGTGCAGGGGTTCTAGGTTATCTCCATGCATGGTCCTTGGTTGGAGTATAAGTCTCAGAAAACACCCCTGTACCCAGATTTTTTGGTTCTGTTGCTCTCCTTATGGAATTCCTGTCCCTCCACATCTTTATATCTCCCCCTCTTTCATAATATTTCCTGCACCCCTCCCAAAACATAGAAACATATTTCTAGAAACATATCTGAGCATCTGTCTGTTTAAAACATCATGTAAATTGGATACACTAAAGAATTACATACCATATTGTTTCATGACTTTAGGTCATTCCAGGTGGCGATGTTTTGTGAGTCATAGGTGGGTAATCCTAAGAAATATTTATGGTATTGAAATATTATGTAATTTAATAAAGCTGATATTAAACAATCTTAAAATTCTGAGAGGATAAAAGTCGCATCCTAGTTAATGTTACCACATATGAGAAAGATTTACTTTAAAGCTATAAATATTATGGCTACATTCATTATTATTTAACGTTATTGAGTAAGTAATTAAATACAGATGCTTCTGTTTGTTGTGCCTTCCTATATGGTAGAAATTACTGTTTCAAATAAGAACATAGAATGTAGATGGCAGCTTGTTCTTCTCTGAGTCATATACAAACATATTATATTCTCCCTGGGAATACAATGTGAAATCAAGAGGTACCAGAAAGGGTCATTAAAGCATCCAAGAGAGGGAAGCAACCAACAGTATAGCTAGCTAAAGCACATATGAACCACAATGATGACCAGCATGAAGCAATAGCGCAAGTGTGGAGTGGTGACACACTTACTTTGGCAATAAACATCAGCTATGCAATTGGAGTTAAGACCCACCCAACAAGAGGAAGCTAGTCTTGACACTGGAAATCTAGACAGCCACACAGGCCTAATAAAGTCATGCAGCATGGAGGAAAACCAACAACCATTACTTTACTAAACCAGCACCCAACACCATTCTATATATTTGTCTTTAAACCTTCAGATAAACAAAGTTCTCATATTTTATCAAGTAAAATTCTCTTTGCAGCAGACAGAAGGAGCTCTATATAGAAAATTAAGGTGAATCAAAATGCAGACTTGTCGACTCCAGTACCACTGACTACAGCTCCCAAACACTCCCAAACCCAAGGCTCACCTAACATAATGAAAAAGGGAATGGAAAGATGGCAAGATCCAGAAGATCGGGAAGGTTATTGTCAGATTATGTTCTCTAGTTATGTCACAACTACAAAGCATGCCTATCTAAACATGTGTTGAACAAGGACAACAATGGGCATGCCAAAGTAGACAGGGAGAAAGCCCACAAGGCCTCAACAGCACGCAAATAGCTACTGGAAACTACGGAATTCGGGAAGGAAAAGAAATAGTCTTTCCCAGGGAAGGTCACAGCAATTGGTTACCCAACACCAAATAGTCAACCCTGAAAACAAACATACAAGTAACAGTACACAAACTACACAAACATACAAGTAACAGTATACAAACTAAGGAAGTTGTGCTTCTTTATTTAGGACTATTCTAAAGAATTTGGAGGAAGGGAGGAAAAGGGACGAGGAAAATGATATAAGTGCATTATTATCTCAAAATATAAATATAAGAAAAACCTAATAAAATCTGCACCCCTAAAGAAGCTAAGCAAGAATAAATAACTTTAAAAAAGAGATAGCAATCTTTAAGGAAGGGTGGGATTTGGAGCGGTTAGGGGCAGAGACTCTCCCTTTCATAGGTAAAGCTGATCAACATCTTTCAGTTTGGTCTAGTGTCCGAAAACAGCCATTGCTAGGTCCTAAAATTGGAACCTTGAGTTGAACATATATTTTGTAAGTAATTTATTTATTTTTATATTAATCACAGTTATATACTTTGTATCCCAGCCATAGCCCCCTCCCTCATTCCCTTCCACACTTCCCAGCCCTCCCCATCTCCTCCTTGACCCCCTCCAAGTGCACTGATAGGGGAGGCCCTCCTTGGTATGCTCCTATCCTGTTGCTTGTTTTCTCCTACATTCAATGTCCATCCCATTTGTCCATCTAAACAAGGATTGATCATCCCACCCTGGATCCTCCTTCTTGCTTATCTTTCCTAGGTGTATAGATTTCAGCATGTCCATCCTATCCTATAGGTCTGTATAAGTGAGTATACACCATGTGTTTCTTTCTGTTTGGGGGATACCTGCCTCAGGATGAGCATTTCCAGATCCCACTATTTGCCTGCGAATTTCATGATTTCCTCGTTTTTAATTGCTGAGTAGTATTCCATTGTGTAAAAGTACCATGATTTCTGTATCCATTCCTCAACTGAAAGAAATTGAAGAAGATATTAGAAGATGGAAAGACCTCCTATGCTCATGGATTGGTAGGATTAACAGTGAAAATGACCATTATTCCAAAAGCAATATACAGTTTCAATGCAATTCCCATCAAAATACCTTAACAATTCTTCACAGACCTTGAAAGAAAAATTCTCAACTTCATATGGAGAAACAAAAAACCCAGAATCTCCAAAACAATCCACTACAACAACAGATCATCTGGAGGTATTTCCATCCATGACCTCAAGCTGTACTACAGAGCAATAGTAATAAAAACTGCATGGTATTGGCATAGAAACAGAATAGTGGATCGATGAAACCGAATAGAAAGACCCAGAAATAAACCCACACACCTATGGACACTTGATTTTTGACAACGAAGCCAAAACCATTCAATGGAAAAAGGACAGCATCTTCAACAAATGGTGCTGGTCCAACTGAATATCTATATGCAGAAAAATGAAAATAGATCCATATTTATCACCCTCCACAAAACTAAAGTCCAAGTGGATCAAAGACCTCAATATAAAACCAGACACACTAAATCGGTTAGAAGAAAAAGTCAGAAAGACCCTAGAACTCATTGGCACAGGAGACTACTTCTTGGACAGAACACCAACAGCACAGGCTCTAAGATCAACAATCAATAAGTGGGACCTCATGAAACTAAAAAGCTTCTGTAAAGCAAAAGACACTGTCATCAAAACAACACAACAGCCTACAGACTGGGAAAGGATCTTTACCAATCCTATACCTGACACAGTGCTAATATCCAGTATAGATAAAGAACTCAAGAAGTTAAAAAGCAACAAATCAAGCAATCCAATTAAAAAATGGGGTATGGAACTAAAAAGAGAACTCTGTAGAGAATTGTAGAATGGCAGGAAAACACGTGAAGAAGTGCTCAACGTCCTTAGCCATCAGGGAGATGCAAATCAATACCACCCTGAGATTTCACCTTACACCTGTCAGAATGGCTAAGATCAAAAACTCAAGTGACAATGCAAGAGGTTGTGGAGAAAGCAGAACCCTCCTCCAATCCTGGTGGGAATGCAATCTTGTACATCCACTCTGGAAATCAATTTGGTGCTTTCTTAGACAATTAGGAATAGTGATTCCTCAAGACCCAGCTATACCACTCTTAGGCATATATCCAAAAGATGCTCAAAGGACATTTGCTCAACCACATTCGTGGCTTTATTCATAATAGCCAGAACCTGGAAATAACCCAGATGTCCCTCAGTCGAGGAATGGATACAGAACATGTATTTTTGCAGAGAGTAGTGAAAGAGGTAAGTTACCCTGACAGCTAGAAGTTTCAGGAACTTATCGATACCTGTGCTGAATGAAATTTAAGCTTTTAGGATTACACAGCTGTTGAGAATCTATAGTAATCAGTGAAATTCAATCTCACTTAAATTAAAGGAACACTCATGAATTTAGATCATGTAGTTTACCATGAAATGTTATCAAGTAAATGTTTTTTAAGTCTAACATGCTTTAAAATATGCATCTACTTGTTAAATATTTTCAAGTTGGATAAATTATTTGTCTAAGAACAAACCCAAAGCACAGTTATAAGCTACTATCCTTCTTGGAATGAATTCTTATTGCATAATAGTCAAATTAAGTTCCTTTAACTAGTTTTCATTTTTAATGCATTTTAAATATTTATTATATTTACTGAGCATAAAAGTTACAACTGAGATGAAGACATGACTAAATGAATAAAGTTCTTGCTGGGTAAGCAGGAGGATATGCGTTCAAGTCCATAGATCCCACATAAAGTAGGGTGAAGTTGAACACATTAGTAAAACCAATGCCCCTAAGGGAGGTAGAGATTGAAAATTCCCTGGACATTTGCCAGCTAACTACCATCCATCAGGCAGTGACCAATGCAGAGATGCAGAGACTCTGTGTCAAACTTGAAGATGAAAACCAAGATTTGAACTTGGATTCTGACCCCTACCCGTGCCTACATTCACATGATGTGTATGCATGTATGCACACACTAGTGCACAGAAGGGTTTCTACATACACTCAAAAGAAATAAATGCATGTATCAATACATAAATTAATAAAATGACAGTTCCATTCCACTCATTTTTTTCTATATCTGAGATTTGAGTCCTCATTGAGACCTTAGCTTTCACTATATTTCCTAAAATACAGTGCAGTTAGAATTACACAGTAGTCAGTCTTCTTGGATTGAATTCTTTTATTTGATAATTTATGTTTAAAAATTTCTCACACACTTCTGTGGTTGGATTATTCATTTGGTTTTAGTACTAGTAATATCTCATTGCATCACTATATGAATTTTACATAGTTTTTTTTATCAATTTACCTACTGGAAGTTGCATTCATTCTGTGGCTTGATGACTATGTAATTCCCGTGGCAGAAATCTTTGATTTTGTTGAAAGCAAAGCGCCAGTATTTCTTTTATGAATTGTGCTTCTGAGGAATAGTGGGGCCTTCTGACTCTCTTCCTGTTTGTCTTCAGTTTTGCTCCTCAAATCTGTGTCTCTGGCTCCCCATGTAATCTTTAGCCTTTTCATTGTGTTTACCCTATAAAATATTATTCTATGACTTGGATTCACTGATCAAATTTGGACGTTCTACCGCATGCTATGAATTCACATCTGATGATTTTTTTCACTTACTGAATCATCGTCCACCTATAGTCTCCAGTCTATACTTCCAAATGAAGCTGCAATCTTATGCTGGTACCTTATTCTTGAAACAAGTTGACGCCAGTATGTTACTAGCCAGGAGACTTCAAGATCTTTTCAGGACAGATGAAAGGGATTTTGCTCAGGAATCCTTGGGACCTCTTCCTTTTAGGAACACACCCACTAGAGGCGGCAACAGGGCAGCTAAGCCTTAACATCTTACTTCCCCGATTTTACTTCCGCAGTGATGGAGATTGGGTGGAGGAGACTGCTGGAGTGAACGGGGGTCTCACCACTAACTGGTGATGGACATCTTGGAGGGATGTCAGAGAGGATAGCAACTCCACCTCCGGGAATCTGTCCCCCTCATATCTGGTGCTCTGTGGAGGTTCAAAATAGTCTCCAAATCAGTGTTACCCTGGAAGAGACAATGAGATGGGATCTGATTACCATGTACTGACAGAGACTGGAAGCTTCGAGATTGCTGTACTATGTCTGAAAAGCTGAGAGTTTCATTTAAAATAATTATAAAATACTTGTATGTTGTACGTGTATATTTATGTATGCATGTGTAAGCGTGCACATGTATGCAGTTGTTCACAGAGGCCAGAGATCATCTAATGTCACTCACTCTTCAACTTATTTTTGAGACATACTAGAACTTACCTATTCAAGAATTCCTTTAGACTGGCTGGCAAGAAAGTGCCAGGAATCCTTCTGCTTCTGCTTTCCCATTGCTGAGACTATGTAATTCTGTGCCCAGCTTTTCTAAGTGGATTCTGGAGGATCAAACTCATGTCCTCAGGCTTGTACCGTGAATGTTTTACTAATGGAGCTATCTACTCAGCCTGTTAATACTTTCTTCATGGAACTTAGAGGTTATGTTGTGTGATTTGTAGAAATGGACTGCGGTGTTTTACAAAGCACAACAAAGGCAACCACATGCCATCGTTAGCTTTCTGTCATCTGACATTGTTTACACAAGTTACTTCATTTTGTGTTAGCAAATATTGCCTGATGAACACAGCACCTTTACTATCTTCATTTCACATGAACACATCGGTTTTCAAAGAATCTAAGGGTCATTTTCAAATTGGCAGACCTATAACCTAAAGCCATTCCTTTTTCCATATCTTTATTTGTGGTAAATTCATATTCGGTGTGTAGGTAAAGAAAATAGAAAACCGTATTATTTTTTCTATTTTCTTATATATTAAAGGATAATTGTATATTTTTCAGAAAACATGAACTTTTAAATGCTATAATAGTAAACACTTTTAAATAATACATATTGATTCATTTTTCATACCTCCAACAACTTATTTCCACTCAACTATTTTCATTTCTTTTGAATCACTACTAAAGTGGCTCTTAAATTTAAGTGTATTCAGTATCCATTTCTTCTGTAATTAAAAAAGTAAATTAAAGTAAAATCTGAGATGAAACATGTATGATACTTTCATTATGAATTGCAGTGTCTCAGGACTCACCAATCCTGATGTTTCTTAAAATTGAAAGCACGAAATGGCAAGTGTAGTTTCTTTACTTATTAGAATAATTTGATTAAGTCTTTGAAAATTTATGACAACAAACCTGGATCATATTCTCCCCTCCACTTCTTTCAGATTAACCTACCAGCTCTCCATTATTTTTAATAACACATTTAGTCCAACCTGTGCTCCTTAATACTCATGGTGTTGGACATTCGCTCAACTATGGTCCATTCTCTGTTAGAAGCTGTTAACTATCGATAAGTCCTCAACTATTGTGGGTGGGGGCTTGGGATCCACTCACATTTCATGACAGAATGTTGACACACTTGTTCTTCTACAGGCACTGACATTTGCTGGGAGTCCTTGAGTGTAGCCGTCCTAACATGCTCATATTTATCTATCTATTTATGTATTTATTTGTTTATTTATGTAGGTTCAGTCCTCCTCATCTCTGGCTCTTACTTTTTTGTATGCCCCTCATAGAATACAGTCCTTGAGCTTTGGTGTGAGGGGATGCTGGGATACACATAAATTTTTACTTATTGCTGAGCACTCCACTGACACTTACACTCTGTACTTCAACAAGTTGTAAGTTTCTGCAATAACTTCTGTCCACTGCACAAAGAATCTTCTGTGATGAGGTCTATCTGAAGGATGTACTGATGTATGGAGAGAGAGGTTAGTTTGATTCTATGTTAGTAACATGTTCACCCCTTGGGCTTATCAGCTTCCTAAGTGTGGCTCATAGCCAGAATTACAGTACCATACCTATGATTTTGTTTTTCCTAGTGGAGTAGACATTACATCAAACCAGGAAGCAGTTGCTTATCCTATAATATTAATGGCACTATTGTATTCAAAGATGTATAATATTGTTTTGGTCATTATTCTAGTTCAGAGAGTTCCAAAGATGTGTAAGACTATTGAAGACCTTCCTTTCCTAGTAGCTAATGAAATTATCCAGGAGGGAGGGAGATTCCAACTTAAGTTCTCTATAGCCTATGACCAAAGTGTGTGATCATCACTTTTCCACCAAGTGCTGTTAGGCAACTAAAAGCAATAGCGATGGTCTATTTCTTTGAAGGTCTCCAGGGTAACACTGACCAACATCTTGAAGAGAGATATCCCCACCTGGCACTATGTTTTCTAGTTGGTAACCTGGGGCTTCTAGGAAGAACCTTATGCTTTATGTAAGGGTAACTCCATTAAAACCTGTGTGTGTGTGTGCATGTAGATTATATAATAGTAGGTTATGAAGGTGGGATGTCAATAATTAGGATTCAGGGCTAAATGAGGAGATGTTTGAGAGGATGGGGAATCAGGAAAGGTAAGAGAGGGAATGACTAACGCAGGATGTTTGAAAAAGGCTGATGTAATTTCTAAATTATTTTGATATCTTGTGTTTGAATATTATACATAAACCAACAAGAATAAAATAAAGTATTTGAAGCACAAAACTAATTACATAAGCTTAATTTTCTGAATACTTGGAATCCCAAATCATATAGAGTTAGTATTTTTTAAAGTTAAAATTAAGCTTAAATGAAAAATTTGATTGACAGATTGTTAAATGAACTTAAAGACTTTAAAAAATGTGTTAGGTGTGACAATGATATTGTAATAACAATCACAAATTACATAATAACATTGTTATAATAATCACACAAATATAAATTATATACATATATATTACATAATATATAATACATGTACATATATATTAGTATATTCAACCCTGGGGACAAAAAAGTCCCCAACTATGGGTTTTGAGCAAATTTTCAGTAACAGGGATACATTTGTTCCAGTGACATGGGCATTTAATCTGATGCAACCAGTCATTCCATTTATATCACTATTGTACCCATGGGCTTATTTTGCTACTTGGGTCATTTAAGGTCTTTGTTCGGTTTGTGTGTGGTATGTATGTGTGTGTGTACATATATATAAATCACTTTTCTTAGAAACCTAAGATCAAGTGTAATATGTCATTAAAGATTTGTGTGAAACACCCAAACATCAAAGGATAGTGGTAAATTAAAAAAAATGGACTGAAAATCAGTAAAGAACCAGGGGGAAAAATAGAGAATAACAAAGTAGACGAGGTACAAAGTAGCAAGCAAACCTGGAAGACATCCATAAATGTTAGTGCTGAGTGATGTACCGTACATATGTGTGCTCTTTAAACTCATACAGGTACTTATATGTACTTGTTTTTATTATTTATGCATATGAATGTTTGCCTGCATGTATGTTTGTGTACTACATGGATGCATCATGATTTTGGAGCCCAGAAGAGAATGTCAGATCCCTTGAAATTAGAGTTGCAAATGTCTGTGACCACCATGTGAGTGCTTGGAATTAAACTTGGGTTCTCTGTAGGAGCATCAACTCCTCTTAACCACTGAGACATCTCTCCAGAAACATACTTTTTTCATTTTCGTTTTTATATTAATTACAGTTTATTCACTTTGTATCCCAGCGGTAGTCCCCTGCCTCATTTCCCTCTCATCTCCTCCCATGCCTCTCTCCAAGTCCACTAGTAGGGAAGGTCCTCCTCCCCTTCCATCTGACCCTCATCAGAACTGGCTGCATTGTCTTCTTCTGTGGTCTGGCAAGGCTACTCCCTCAGCAGTGGGAGATGATCAAAGAGCCAGCCACTGAGTTCATGTCAGAGAAAGTCCCTGTTCCCCTTACTTGGAGACTGAGCTGCCATGGGCTACATTTGTATAGGGGTTATCTGCATGCATGGTCCTTGGGTGGAGTGTCTCGTGAAAGAAGGGGGATATAGAAAGTCCTGGAGCAGACAGGAGCTACATAAGGAGAGCAATGAACCATGAAATCTGGGCCCAAGTGTCTTCTCTGAGACAGAAACATTTTTTTAATGTGACACAAAGTTAAGAATCATATCTCTCTTAAATAAAATATTTAAAATTTTATTTTCAGAGTCATTTTGAGAGAATTCGACTGATTCCTCTGGGTATACTCTCTTATGACTTTTTCCCTAAGTGAGGACAGTGCTGTGCAAGACAGAACAGACAAGTACTAACAAGTAGTAAGTATACCAGCTAACATGGACTCCTAAACACAATGACAGGTCAGTTTCACTCTCCTGGCAAGGCTAATTGTGGCTTACAAGTGTTAATGGAAAGTGAGAAATCAATTTCCTGCCATGCAAAATGCTGACCTCAGACACTGCTACCTTATTACTGCTTAAGAATTCCTTTGTGAGACAAGAAAGCCACGGCAGAAGTGTCCACAGGACTCACTAGGCTATCCATGGAGGGGGTTGGAAATGGAATGGATGGTATGAGGTCTGGACAGTCCATCCTTACCTGGAAGGAGAAAAGGAAGAAGGAAGCGAAGAAAGGAAAGGAACAGGGAAAGAGAAGAGAAAGGTCATAAGGAAAGGGTACTAGAGATATAGGTATAATGTATAGCTGACTTAGCATTAATACCATTTTTGTCTTATTTGACCATGACTTCTTAATAAAAATAAAATTGAAAGCAATTATTCTAAGTACAAACTGAGATCAATGCAAAGTAGCTAAACTCTGCCAGTTGCCTAAGATAAAATTAATCAGTGAGAAGCAGATTTCTGGAAGTGTCTGATAGAATGACATTTAAATGGCTCAAATTTTAAAAACAATGCTGTATATTTCACAAATTATTGATAAAATGGTCAAAAAACAAAATAATGATGGCTTGGATATAAGCTATCTTGTTCAAAACTGTGAAGTTGCATCATTTGCTTATATCTTTGGTAAGATGTGAAGCTGCAAATTCAGCAGGTCCTCTCACAATTTTCTCTGGGGGAGTTTTCTTTCTTTTTTAAAAAAATTTTATTTATGTTGTTCTTTCCCTACCAACCTAAGGGAGTATTGCTTTAGGGCTGCCCTATGGTGAGGGGTGTCTGTAAAGAGAGCCTGAACATAATTTACACTACAACAATCATACTTTCTTTCCTCTAAATACGTATATGTCTATTCTTTGAAGTTTAAAGGGCACAATATAGAAAATCATTTCTCTCTTTGTTCTCTGTGGATTGGAAATGCATATGCAATGGTATCTAGAGGTTTTTCTTTGATTTAGGGAAGATAAAAGTGTGGCATGATATGAGAAGAGGGACATATAACCACTTGCCTTCTTGTTTTATTCTTGAAAGTTCTCATGTCTGGAGTTAAGGTGCTGCGCTCAAGTGGATAATGGCAAGAACCAAGAGACTGGCAGCTGAGTTCCAAAGCTCTGAGAAGATCAGAAGCCATAGGTAGGCAGACAGTATAGTGGGGCTTCTGATGAGAGTGTAAACCCAGGATGAAGACTGTTCTCTTCTCCGAGGTCTCAGAAAAGGAGAAAGATTTTACCTCAGGAGCCTGGTAGCTAGGCTGTATCTGAGTTCTGGTTAGTCGGTCAAGGGTAGAGAATTCCAGGTAAAGAATGTTCCGCCAATGATGTGGGGGAGGTGTGAAGAAAAATTATAGCTAGTTGAGATATCCCCTTTATATGGGTGTTAGCGTGAGTCCCTGACCAACAGCTGTTTGTTGCCCAGAGGCTTCTGTTCACATATAAAGAGGCCCTTGGTAAGGTGTGTGTCTTTCTCTGTTGGAGCTGGAACACTAGAATAAACAATGATGATGGAGTTATAAAGCTGGATATCAGTTTAACTTGAGCATTACCTTCTCTTGAATGCTAACAGTGCAAAGACTAAGGTATGTGTTCATATGAGGCAATGCTGACTAACCCAATCATATGACTAATACATAATTTTAACATTAAACCACAACTTGATGTATTTTAAAGTTTCTCTACTGTTAAATTGGAATCCTACCTTTCATGCTATTTTCTTTAGTGAACACTCATACACACAGCTAGAATTTCTTCTTTTATTTAAATACTCTTTATTATTATTTAAAAAATATTCACTTTGTATTCCAGTTTTAAGCCCCTCTCTCACCTCCTCCCAGTAGCACTGTCTTTCCCTCTTTCTCCCTTATCCCTCTCCTGTAGTCCACTGATAGGGGAAGTCCTACTCCTGTGCTCTCTGGCCCTACCCTAACAGGTCCTGTCAGGATGGCCTGTATCATCTTCCTCTATGGGCTTGCTAGGCCGCCCCACCAGGGAGAAGTGATCAAGGAGCAGGCAACTAAGTTCGTGTCAGAGACTGACTTCTCCCCTTACTAGTGAACTCTTTATGGGCTACATCGGAGCAGAGGGTCTATACCCTTTCTATGCATCGTCTTTGGTTGATGCATCAGTCTCTGCAGTTCCCCCCTGAGCTCAGTATTTTTGGCTTTGTTGGTCTCCTTGTGGGGCTCCTGTCCCCTCTAGGTCCTTCTGTCTCCCACTTCCTCCACAAGACTCCCTATGCTCTTTCCAAAGTTTGTCTGTGAGTCTCTGCATCTCACAGCTAGTATTTCTAAAATAGGAAGCTATTGTTTTTGTCACTATAATAATGATGTGTCAACATAAATCACTTTAATTACTTTGAATGTCATATATGGGTATATTCCATTGACTATTTATGGACTTATGTATTTATGTCCTCATAATTTGGACATGTATAATTTCATATATTTTAGGGATAAATTTGAATGTATAAAGATAGTGGTATTTTTATGCAAAATGTTTCAACTGTGGTCATAATGACTTCTTTGAGTTGGCACTTCATTTTATTTAACAGTCTCATCACTATTTTGCAACTGTTTGTTTGAGACCATCATGACTGTTGCTAGATGCTCCAAGCTCATCTTCAATCTTTCCTACCTACAACATTTTAGTCACTGTTTCCTCTTCTAGAACATGATTAATATTCCTGATCTGGGTTTAGATGTAGTGGTGGACCTTTTTAGTATGCATGAAGATCTAAGTTGAATCCTTATCACCAAACAAACCAAAGCAAATCCATCACCAGAAAGTATACGGTATTATTAGAGAGATTATTTTCTAAGACTGTCAGCTCTCAGAGTCAGATAATGTAACTGTGTATCCCAATACATAAACATATGAACAGGTGTAAATATGGCTATACATACTTATCTGTTTGATAGTGTGTCAAGCATAGTTATATGATTATGATCCATATGGACCATTCTAGCATTTTTTAGATACTTGATTGAACCTGTCTACTTCTAACACAAAGAACTGGATTCCTACAGTCTGCTATTTACTTTCTTGAGTATTACCTTCTTGAATACACACAGTGTGGCTTAGGACTGTTTCTCTCTGTAAACCACTTTACCAGCTAGAAAATACTGTTTGTTCTTAATGTTTTTGTTTCGTTATTCATTTTCAAAGTCATTTAGACCAGGAACCCATTCATATGTTGTTTCAGTAAGGTTAGTTCATTTAGAGACAGTTTTGTATTTCATCTTGGAATCCTCAGATCTTCTGGGTCTTTACCTTGTCTTGATATTTTTCATGCGTGTGTGTCTGTCTGTGTGTGTGTGTGTATGGTTCGTAGTTGTATATATTAGATTTCTCTCCTTTATGTAGTTCAGTTGCATGTGGTTTGATGGAAGCACAGTCTTATAGATTCCTCATAGTGGAGTCACTCTCACAGAAAACTCTTCTGCCACCCTGAAGATTATCATGTGTCTCCTGTATTCAGTTCTCTCATTCCTAACCCCAGACAGATTCCTGATGAGTTTATCATCTGTGAGGTTTTATTTTTTTCAATGACTGTCATGTTAAACTATTAACACTTTAAACTTTAAAATTTCTTCTTTAAAAGTAACTTCTTTCATCAGCACAAAGGGTCTTTAATGGTAAAAGTGAATGTAATCACTTGTGAGTTATTTGACACTAATTTGTCATCATTCCGGTCCCATCTCATTTTCTATTAATGTTTATTTGTGATGGTCTTAATTCAGACGAAAGATATTTGTACTTTAATATATTTTAACATGAAAATTACTAATATTTTCTTAGATGTTAATTATTCAAAATATAGAAATTAACTCCCTTTTTATTTCTATTAAAATAGCTTTTTCTCATATGCTACATCCCAATCACAGTTTCCCCTCCCTTCGCTCTTACCAGCTCCCTTCAACCTCCCCCTCCTCCATTTCCTCTTCAGAAAAAAGCAGAATAAAACAAGATAAAATAATACGATAAAAGACCCTTACATTGAGGTTGGACAAGGCAACCCAAAAGGAGAACAAGTGCCAAGAACAGGCAAATGAGTCAGATACACACCTGCTTCCACTGCTAGGAGTCTCACAAATTCCAAGATAACAATTTGCCTTCAAATCTCATGATTTCCTTGTTTTCAATTGCTGAGTAGTATTTCATTGTGTAGATGTACCACAATTTCTGTATCCATTCCTCAGTTGAGTGACATCTGGGTTGTATCCCAATTCTGGCTACAAACATGGTTGAGCAAATGTCCTTGGAAGACCTCCCCTATCAGTGGACTTTGGGAGGGACATAGGAAGAGATGAAGGGAAGGTGGATTTGGGAGGGGATAAGAGAAGGGGCAACATCTGGGATACAATTTGAATAAAGTGTAATATATAAATTAATTAATTAAAAAGAAAATATCAAGATAACATCCATAATATAGAGGGAAAGGACCTGGTGCACACCTATAAATACCCTGTGCTTGCTACTTCAGTCTCTGTGAGCCCTGCTTAGTTGATTCCGTGGGCCATGTTCTCCTGGTGTCCTCCATTTCCTCTGACTATATGGCAATTCCTCAGAAACTGAGATTTGATCTACCCAAGACTCAGCTATAATTCTACTCTTTAGCATATAATCCCAAAGGACTCTCCATCCTACCATATGTAGGACACTTAATCAACTATCTTCATTGCAGCTTTATTCATAAGAGCTAGAAACTGCAAACAACCTAAATGCTCCTCAACTGGGGAATAGGTAAAGAAAATGTGATATATTTCCACACCGGTGTATTTGTTCAGCTGTTTAGAAAAACACCATCATGAAAAATGGATATAACTAGAAAGTAAAATCATCCTGAGTAAGGTAACCCAGACCCCAAAAGACAAATGTAGTATGCATTCACTTATAAGTGGATATTATATGTTAAACAAATGACATCAAAGCTACAATCTACATACCCACAGAGGTTAGGCAAAGAAAAGGGCCTAAGGAGGATGCATGGACCTCCATGGTAAGGACGAATAGAGTAAATTTTGCAGGTGGACTGGGGACTGGTCGGGACAAGATCCAAGAAGGGTCAGTGTTTTGGTGGAGATAGAGGGAAAATTGCAGGGGGCTAAATTGCGGAGCACTGAGGGAGTAGTATGGAAAACTAGTGCAGAGGAAACTTCCTGGAATTTCTGAGGACAACCTGAGTGCAGGCTCCTAGTAATGGAGGATACTGAGTCTGAACTGATCATCTTCTATAGCCAGTTAAGGCTTCCACCAGAGGGACTGGGTTGCGTTTGATTGAGTTATTGGCCAAGGAAATCCCTAAATGATGCTAGAACAGAAGGTCGCTCTCTGAAAACTAATAGTTGGGTGTCATTTCTGAAAATAACATTGACACAGCCTGTTGAATGTAGAGAGGTTGAGTTGGGCATGCATGGAACTTTCACTCTTATGTTCTAGTCACTTTACTGGAAGAAGTACTCTGAAAGCTACAGAAAGAGAGAAACTTGGACATGAATCCAACCACAAAATCCTCCGCCTATAATTCCTCCTGCCTTCAAATTTTTCTGGGGGCGATGGTGGCCCAGAACTTTTGGGAGTGACCAACCAACTTTGGATTAACTTGAGGGAAACCCATGCCCTACACTACCTGCATGGAGAGGCATTGAGGACTAGATCACCAAGAAACGTTGAGACTATAGACAAACATTGCAGTAAAAAATTAAATGAAATTAAATTAAACTATTTCTAATGATATTCTGCTACACTCTTGTCCAGTTGTTTTAGGTGAGGCTTCCTCTGGCAGCAGATGGGAATGTGTGCAAAAACCCACAGCCAGACATTATGCAGAGAGAGTCTAAATTGGAAGTTTCCATTGGGTCCCTCCCCTCACAGATCTTAGAACCCTGCAAAAGATTAACTCTCCTAGACAAAGTTCTAGTTGTGTTTATTTATAGCTGAAAAAAATCCCCAGGGATTGATCATATATTATCTAACATATGATTAATATAATTATTATACATGAATAATTACATATGGATAATATAATTATTGTACAGTTTCCTTAACAAGGCATGTGGGCACACAGTTGTAGTCAAAGTACTCAGAAGAATGGGGCACAACCCTATTTAAAGTCCAGAAGTTCAAAGCCACTCTGACAATGTAACAAGAATATATTTTTAAAACAGAATCCTAAAACCAATTCAGGTACTAACGGTAAAAAAAACAGTTCACAAAAATACAGCAAAGCCAGCAACAAAAGACAATGAACATAAAAATAAAACATAAACCAAAGAAAAATTAACTGAATCTAGTCGACAACTGGTTTCTGTCTTATCTTTTCATTTTCAAACATTATTGATCTTTGTATTTGAGATTCAGCATTGAAGAAAAATACAAAATTAAGTAATTTGAAATTTAACAATTAGAATTAAATACTTTCTGTCCTTTCTACTCTACTATCATGTGACCTATGCTGAACTTTCAAAGAATATGTTATTTAATTTGCAAACATGATTTAAAGTTGAGGTCATTGTTAGTATAAAATATACATCTATTTGTAGCTACAAAGACAGTATAAACAATGAAGCAATGTTAATATTTTCACATTAATGAACTCAAGGCAAGCCAGGAAAGTAACTGTCTGAACATCTCATAAAACTGGAGTATTGTTTAAAGTTTAAAGGATATATATTTTCCTCTTGACATCTTCTATGATTCATTCTATCTGTGTTTCCTGAACCAGGTGCAGAAACTATAGCAATTAATATTAACCTGAATTTGATTATTTGGTTCTTCAGCAATTCATAGACTTATGTCGACTTCATAATTTGATTGCTATGCAGATGTGAACAGTACTGATTACATTAAAATATGTAAAGGAAATGAGGAAATATTATCAGACAACACTCAAAATGGTACTCATTCCCTCCTGCTTTGCATATCCTCTGGGAGAGAGAGACAGAGTAGTAAGGCTCATGAAGGCTTTCCATGACCGCCCCGCCCCGGGTGTGAATTCCATGTATTAAGATACTTACTACTTTCTATAAGATTGCCAATTTTTACCTAGATTAAAATGAACCTAACGTAACCTATGTCTTATTTTAAAAGTAGCTTCAATGCCCTTTTAGATACCATTATAACTTCACTGGCTATTGGGATAGAGAACATATTAAGAAATAAAGGCACAGGGCTAGAGATGGGTTAGCAGTTAAGAGTGCTCCAGAACCCCCAGGTTCCATTCATGAGACCCACTCAGAAAAAAAAAAATGTCTGCAATCTAGTCTGGGAGATATCGTGCCCTTCTTCTGGAGTTCTTGGAAATACACTTATATGCAGGCAAAACACCAACATACTTTTCTTTTTCTTCAATTAAAAAAAGTTATACAAGTAAGTTAAGAAGCATTAGAATTTGTCTTAGCTAGGGTTTTTATTGCTCTGTTAAAACACCATTACAGAAGCAACTTGTGGAGGTGTGGGCTTAATCTTAAACCTCTCAGGTCACACTCCATCACTGAGGGAAATCTGTGAGAAAGGGCAGGAACCTGGAGGCAGGCAATGTGAGTGAAGTGCTGCTTACTGCATTGCTCTTCAAGGCTTACTCAGCTCACGTTCTGATAGCAACTAGGACCGCCAGCTCAAGGATGGCACTGGCCACAGTGAGGTAGACCCTACCGTATCAGTCAACGGTGAAGAAAATCCCCCCACAGGCTTGCCTATGGGCCCATTAGATGTAGGCATTTTCTCAGTTAAGGTCCTTTCTTCCCAAATGGCTTAGCTGTATCAAGTTGACATAACACTATCCAGCATACACTTCCAAATCTTTGTTCTTTAACTCAGAAGGAGACCAGGACAACAAGAATAGTAACCACATTTAAATATTTTATTAGAGATTTGTATACAATATGTTTTGCTATTTCCCACTCTTCAGTCAACTTGCCCATTTCTCATTCTTGCATCTTGCCAGTGTCTCCACCCACAACACCCATTGCTGACAAATAATCCCCCTTCTGGTTCCATTTATTCTGAAAAATAGATGATATATTTCTTTCTGCCACCACTCTCTCTTTCCTCCTCTTACATTTCCTTAATTTTTCCTGTATATTCCTAGTTCCCTTCTCCTTCATTCTGCATGTTCTACTGTCTGTAATTAAATATAGATTTCATGTATGAAACAAACTTTGGCTTTATGAGTGTGGCTTTTTTTTCTTTAACATGATGATCTCTGGTTAAAGCCATCTTCCTGAAATTGACATTATGTCCTTCTTCAAGGCTGAACAAATTTCCAGTGTGTATATATGCCATATCTTCTTATTCATTTGTGATAAACATGTAGAATGGTATCGTATCTTGGATGTTGTGGATAATAAACACAGATAAGCAATTATGTCTATGGAATAATGTGGTATGATGTTATCCTTTAGCTATATGTTCAGGAGTGGTCTAGCTGGTCATATGGTAGTTCTATTTTTTTCATTCCCTTTTTCTTTTGGTTTTAGAGTAACTTCTAACTGACTTACATAGCACCTACAAGCATTTGCATCCCACAACCAATGCATTGTTCTCTTTCCTCACATCTCTTCCTGCACGACAACCACTCTAGTCACCCATGCAGAACACAGCAACTTAGAAAATGAACAGTATACTTCAGTTTTGAAGCTTGAAGTAAAGTTTCTAAAAATAAAAGCTACTTGGTCTTCATAGACAGGTAGAATAGATATTGTAATTTACTTGTCTTATAATCTTTACTCAGAAGCTGGGAAGTACATGGAATTACAAGGCTTGTTGGTCCGGTAGTTTCCGGGAATTCATTCTCTTTCTGCCTCATCTTGCCAGATACATGCTAGGCATATAGATGCATATTACCTAGCCAAATTCACACAGGTTCTGGAGATCTGAATTCCAATCAAACACTTTACCTACTGAATCATTTCTTGAGCCCAATGGCTACATTTTAATTTATTAGTTTCACAACGTAACCTCTGTAGTTTTGATTAGATAAAGTTCCTTTCCTTCACTCCTAATCAGAGACTAGTAATGTGACAGTCATTTCCAAATGGGGAAACATGGTCTTCAGGTCAATAGTGTAGAGTTGCAGTGCTTAGAAATGGCAGCTTTCAGTCTGTTCTGAAAAGAAACACATCAGCTGCCACCTGACGTTACTTTTTCTTGAATAATTTACACATCCATCTTCCTGGGGTCATAAATTACAATCTCCTTTTTTTTTTTCTGAAACATGACAGGCAATTAGCCATTATCTAACATCTGAACAGTCAACTTACTCCTCAGAGATTTTTCTGGATTAATCCTCCCACTTAGCTCACAAGCAAATTGATAAAGATTTTTTTTTTTTGCTTTTGTAACAGAATGTACAAATAGTCAGGCCTGTTTGTCACTGAACATGGATCCATGTCCTTTGATTCCATAACCACGTTATATCTTTTTTTTTTTAAATAGAGCCTCCACTGACCGTACATGGCTGCAGACCACCCTAATCACTGCTTCTTTAAATTGGGATTCACTTATATATGTAAGCCTCTATACCATGATTTAAGATGAAAAACCTATGTATAATAGTTTTCACTGGCTATTAAGATAAACATGTTATGATACAAATAAAACAAGAAAAATTCCTCCTACTTTCTGTGGTGCGCACTTGAGTCCATAAATGCTGCTCATGTAACATGTTCCTTATTTTGTGCTGCACTACAGAGTCAGTTCTACTAAGGATGTCAAAATGTGCTGTTCTTCCATAAGGTTTTCATTCTTTGAGGTGTTTCCTTAGATTTAAAGCACTTTCCTGCTCCACCTACTTGCATTATATGAGACACACTGAAAAGGAACATCCTTTTTCTTCTAGTTTTGATACATGGTTTTCAAAAGTTTTCAACTGACAACCAAACTAGTTTTACAATATCTAGCTCTCTATTCATATCTTACAGACGTGTGTCTTATGTTGCTTCCATCACCCTTTGACAAGAGCTGTTTCTCTGGGTACCGTGCTTCAGGTCTATGTAGACACTTTAGCTATTTCTCTTTCTATACTCTTCATTACCACTGCCATAAAGAATGAGTTGTCAGCTGTAGGATACTGTGTTTAAATATATTAGCCAAATATTATATATATACACATATAATATTGTTGTATATAATATATATATATAGTTTTATTTAATTTATACTATCATACACACATGATTCTTCATGAAGTATGTTCCTAGGAATGCCAACGCATCCTGCATGACAAGGGTCCCAGTTGGGTGATGCAGAAAGTTTTCTGTTGTATTTGGATAAAGTTATCCAAAGTGATGATATCAGAAATAAGTGAACAGGGTACCAATCTTTTATGCTTCAATAACAGACAACCACAAGAATTTTTTCTGTAACTTAAGGTATGACAACCATTTGATGTCTGGCTAATGAAGCCTAAGTTCAATTGCAAGTCACTTCCCTTAGCCCCAAGGCTTGCGTTTCATGAGTTTGCTTAGTTCATCGTTCAGGAGATACCAGCTAAACAAACTAAACTACCATAGTAATTGCAAGATTACAGAATGATATAGAAGAAATAAAATTTCAAAACACATGAACTAAACACTGTGTGCTCTTTTTCCAAAGATATCATGAAGGAGTGAGACTTATAGTTTTTGTTTGTTTGTTTGTTTTTTGTTTTTTTTCCCCAGGTCTTAAAGTGGCTGAAAACTCAGCAGTGAGTGATAGCTACTTGCATAATGCTGCACTTGGGAATTAAGGATGGGTTTAAGGACCTCGTGATGAAATGCTGTATCTTGGTTGATATGAATGACTTCTGGGCATTTGAGGGAGTACTGAGCTTTCCTAGCAGCTCTATCAGATACTTTGTAGGAGGGAATGGATCAGGTATCCTTCAGCAACCAAATATCAGAAATAAAGTCAGAATCTGACAAGTTAATTGAGATTTCAGATGTGGGACCAAGTATTAGATCCACAACAAACCAGTCATAAACCCTTTGATCTACATTGGTGTCGTGCCTGCAAGATATACAAAAACAATCATGGTACAAAGCTTGTAGGAATAACCAATCAATAACTGAGTTGACTTAAGGCTCACTCTATTTGATGGAACCCAGACCCAACACTGCCTGAGTGACCAAAAATCAGAGAATAGATATACTAAGGACCAAGATAAAACCAAATACTGTCTGTCATCTTTCTGTTTGTCTGTTAGTCTCTCTGTCTATAAACTATCTTTTGTTTTTGTTTTTGTGTTTTGAGACAGCGTTTCTCTGTGTAGCCTTGGCTCATTTTTGGACCAGGCTGGCTTTGAACTCACAGAGATCTGCCTGCCTCTGCCTCCCTGAGTGCTGGGATTGTAGGCATGCTCCATCTATCAATACAAATCAATAAAATGACCCCTAATGACATTCTACTATACTCACAGAATAGTACCTTGCCAAGCCATCATCAGAGAAGCTTCCCCCTGCATCAGGTGGGAACAAACACAAAAACCCACAGTCAGACTTTATGCAGAGAGTGACATATCTCAAAATACTCAGTCAAAAATGGGATCATCAAATTCCTATCCTCTGGGCTCAAGGAACCCCACAGACAAGGAAGCAGAAAAAGTGTAAGAGCCAGAGGAGATGATGGACACCAAGAACATATGGTCCCTTAACTCAACAAAATGAAAGCTCATTTGAACTCACAGAGATTTAAGTAGCACTCATGGGATCTGCATACATCTGTACCAGGTCTTCTGATTATATATTACAGTTTCCAGTGTGGTGTTTTGATGGGATTCTCGAGTATGTAAAAGAGTGACTCTCTAGTTCTTGGGCTCTTTTCCTTCTGTCTGTTTCTTTTGTTCAACTCTAATGTAATACTTTTATCTTGTTATATTTTATTTTGTTATGTCTTATTCTTATCCATTAGAAGTCTGTTTGTTTTCTAATGGAAGACAAAAATGTGGTAGATCTGAGTGGGAGTGGAGATGGGGAGAAACTGAAAGGGGTAGATAGAGGGAAAACTGATATCAGGACATGTTATATAAGGGAAAAAATCTATTTTCAATAAAAGAGGAAAAAATACTTGCACTGAAACAATGCCAGACATGTTTGGAACATGGTCATATGAAACATTTACTGTCCAAAAAGCAATTACCTTTGGGAAATAAAAATAAATTCACCTTCTGTGTGAAACAATAACCACATTCACCACCTCAAAGTATTTTTACCTATGTTAATAGATGACAACTCATATGCAAGCACAGAAAAGCCTGTCTGTAACCTTATTGTGTACAAGGCGTGTAAAGAAGAAGTATATTCACAGTAGTTTCAAGGACAGGTTAGGGTATCCTAAAGTAATATCATCCACTTAATAGCTTTTAAAATAAAAAACAATGCTTGTTCATATCCCTAGATTCCAGAAGTCAAAATTAAAGTGCCAATGGATATGTTCCTACTGAAGGTTTTCTTCTTTTTTGCCATGAGTCCTCCATCCTTCATAAAGCTTCACATGAGAAGGCAGAAGATCTATCTAAGTTGATCTTTAAAAGATACACTTATATTGGATCAGAACCCCACTCTTGGGACTTTACTGATCCTTAATTACTTCTATAAAGCTTCTCTAGCTAAATATTGTCAAATGGATGTGTTTGAGGATGGGGACACAAATATTCAGTCAATGAATAACAGAGCAAGACTGCTAAAGTATTACAAAATGGTACAGGTTAATATTCTGCAAAGTAATGATGATGGGTAATGAAATTAAAATTCAACAAAGTCTGAAAAATAAGTTAAAATGTGCAAAGATTTGAATAGACCTTGTTTCCAAGAGTGATGTGCAAATAGGCAGCAGCATATGAAACGGTATCCATCATCACTATGCAAGAGGCAACTTTATCAATGCCAGAATGAGGTACATCCTATGCACAACAATGGAGATTACTACTATAATTTTTTAAAGAATACAGGAAAGAAGAGAGTAAAAGAGAAAAGAGAGAAAAAGGAAGGAGTAATTACTGGAAAGCATGTAGATAAACTGGAATTATTATGCTCTACTCATGGGAAAAGAAAATTGGTACTACAATTGTAGAAAATGGGATAATCATTATTCAAATATAATTGCTATTTTCTGTAGTGATTCTAATTGTCAGAATACCACGAAAAAAGGAACTCAACAAAGGTCTCAATCCTCATTCAGAAGGGGAAATGTGATTGACATCAGAAGCAGGAGAATACAGGGAAAAATACAGGAGCCTACCACAAAGGGCCTCTGAAAGACTCTACCGATTGAGGTATCAAAGCAGAGGCTGAGACTCATAGTCACACTTTGGGCAGAGTGTATAATTTTATGAAAGAAGCGGGAGACAGAAAGATCTGGAGGGGACAGGAGCTCCAAAAGAAGACCAACAGAGAAAAAAAAGGGGGCCCTGGGGGCCCTGCAGAGACTGATAACCCAACCAAAGACCATGCACGGAGAGCACCTAAAAGCCTGGCTCACATTTAGCCCATAGACTCAGTCTCCAAGTGGGGTCCCTAGTAAGGGGAGCAGGGGCTGTCTCTGGCATGAATACAGTGACAGGCTTTCTGATCACCTCCCCCTGGGGAATGCAGCTTTACTAGTCCACAGAGCAAGACAATGCAGTCAATCCTGATGAGACCTGATAGGCTAGGGTCAGATGGAAGGGGAGGAAGTGTTCCCCTATCAGTGGACTAGGTGAGGGGCATAGTGGGAGAAGAGAGAAGGATTGGGAGAGAGGAAGAAGTGGGCCACAGCCTGGATATAAAGTGAATAAATTGTAATAAATAATAAATAAATAAATTAAAAATCAGGAAGAGACATTTACCTATTTGTGTTCTTTGCAGGATTAGTCACAATAACCAATAGGTAGAAGTCAAGTTGGGATCCTTAAATAAAGGCATGGGATAAACAAAGTGTGGTAGGTGTTTACAAAGGGGCATTATTTATCCTTAGTGATGGAGGAAATTCTGACACCTGCTACAGTGAGGAAAAAGCTTAAAGACGTTTTAATAAATGAAATGAACTAGTTGAGAAGAATGCCTGCCAGGAGTCCCATCATATGGTCTTCAGAGCATTCAGTTCACATGCGAGGAGTAGCAAGTTGATAATCTAGTCAGGAATGACATCTAACTCTAGTCACTCACATCTAAATAGAGTTTCAGTATAGAGAGATCAAAATGTTGGCGATAGCCAAACAGCCATAGGAATGTGATGGATATCACTAAATTATAGACAGAAAATAATTAAAATGGTAATTTATATGTTTTATAGTTTATCATAACTAAAAAAAACACGGTTAAATTATCAATTGCAATGTATTATTTCTGTGAATTCATGACATATAAGAGTCACATATACATACATATGTATGTACAGATGTACATACAGAAAGACAGTTTTATATATTACAACATGAATTTAAATGGTAGTGGGTTTTATCAGCATTTTTAAGACACCTTGGGAATTATGATAACCATTTCGAGCCTGAATCACATAGTATGAAAAAGGCCGAATACTCTAAATCTGAATTGAAAAGAATTTTAAGCTTCTCTGCAAAGCTAAACTCATTGTGAAGCTGATTAAGTGATTTTTAATCAATTATTATTACTGTATCTTATTGTATGAATGTTTACCTACCTTTATCTTCTTTTATGAATGTTTCTGTGCATCATAGGAATGGCTGGTACCTTGGAGTATAGAAAAGGGCATTTGGATACTAGTAACTAAAGTCTCAGAGAGTTGTGAGCCACCATGTGGATGGTAATAATAAAATGCACGTCACCCAAAAGAGCACTCAGCACTCTTAACCACTGAGCTGTTTCTCCAGCCCATGACTAAGTGATTTTATAAACAGATTGAAAGCCTCCAGAAACTACTTAGGCTTTCCTCAGTTACAACTCTGTCAACTAATGGTGATAAAACACAAAAAAACCATTTCTTAAACATCATGAGAAATCATTAAAACAGCTGCCACAACATCTCAACTGCAGCTGCAGGAACCAGAAAGAAATAGGATGATGCCAAATGTTCTTATGAAAGTGTGCCAACAAGGAATGGTGTGTCAAGGAAAGTGAGAGCAATATAAAGACACAGATGGAAAAATGGAAGATAAGGCATCTTTAATTATATAGAAACTTATTAGGGGGCACAGATGTCCAGAATGTTGGGAGGAAGCGACTCATGGTAGAAGTCAGGTAACCATCAATGAAAACAGTAAATATGTATGAATTCTAAGAATATAGATTATTGTCTATAGAATATAAAAAGAGTAAAATAATTTTGGTAGATTGAAAGGTATTCAGTTTTGTGTAAAGTTGGAGGGTAAATGATAAGACAAATGCTTTAGGATGTAAGATTATTTGAGAAGAGGTGAAGATAAACATCCTTGGCTGACTTTTACAGTACTTGCCTTTACTTATTCTATTTTCTAAATAGGAGACAATTAACTGAGAAATAAAAATGACTAGGAATGAGAGAATGGTCACTGACCAGGCAAAGCAACTTAGGCCTAACTATATTGTTGGCAATGAATATGGAAATCAGTTTGACAAGTATTTAGAATTGGCAATGACAGATCTACACACTCTATCGCCATTTGAAGGTGTATTGTTATAGGAGTGTTTATTTTATACATGTACTTAGATAATAAGATCACGGCTACATTGTCCTTATATTATATTCGTGTACAATGCATGCATATTCTGGTGATAGGAGGAGAATGTAACATGATATGAGATAGAAAGTAAATATGTACCTGCTCCCTGATGGTTGAGAAAGAAGTATCTATAAATCTAAACAGGAGTGAAAGAAACAAAACAACAACAACCCAGTATCAGTGCTGAAGCAGATTAGTCCTTAGCACAGAGTGTGGAGTGAGTTGGAAGAGAAAAGTTAGGAAACAAACAATATACAATTTATTACACTTACTGTATATACTACTCAGTATTTTCATTTCCCAAAAATCTGTCTGGTTGTGTATCTTTATTTATGTACTTCCCTATATTTATGCTATAAGACTGCCATTAGTCACTTTCTGTTGCTGTAAAAAAAACACCACGACCAAATTAAACATACGGAAGAAAAAGGGGGGTTGTCTTTTATTTTTTCAGGGGTGAAGTCCATAAAAGTGTGAGTGTCATGGCATCAGACACTTAGAGCAAGAAGCAGAGAATTCACATCTTCAACCTTTGACACAAGCAAAGGGAGAAAACTGGAAGCGAGGCAGACCTATGTACTCTCAAAGGCTGCCCTTCATTTTTGTAAGGCCTCCAGCAAGCGTGGAGGAAGCGCGCAAATGCCAGGGCATTCAAAGCATTCCTCATTCAAATCACAACAATGTCATTCCTTCTTTTATTAAGAAAAATGAAAATGTTTTATTTTTTAACAATTCCTCAGGAATAAGGAACTAAACACTTCTAACCCCAAGACTGTGTATTTCAGCAATGAGTGTTATCACTTCTGAACATAGTGTCTGAGGTCAAATCCTGACTCAACACACACTGTGATTTAAGAAGGTAATTAATATTTTCATCTTTCCATTTCCTCATCTGTAAAATGGAAAACACAAGAACATCGCAATTTCTAGGTCATGACTTTTGCTAGATATGCTGAGGTAAAAACATGTGGGAGTCATAAAGAACAGAATCAGATCCTTGGTCAACAACACAATATGATAAAATATATCTCACTTTGAGATTCAATAATTAGGCATATTTTATTCTCATAAGATTTTTAGTCTTGATATATTCTCATGACCTTTTCACTGTAGTGGGTTTATCTTGTAGTCATTATGCAAATTTGCTAATTATTGTATCTTTAAATTAAAAATATAATTGATGCCAGCTTGCTATTTTGTTCTTTACAACAGTACCAAAGTTTATTTGAATAAATATGCATGTTTTAATGTTCAGTTTCTGGTTTAGAAATTCCTTACATATAAATAAAATTCAAAATAAAGGATGCAAATTTACTTCTAGTTTGTTACCTTTGGAAGAGATGGTTGTTACCCGGTGAGAAATCTGAAGGAAGCCAGGTAGTGATGAAGTGATCATATGTAGCATGTAAGATTGGTTACCCTGAGGTTTCTGACATGACTGAAAGGTTAAGAGCATTTGATGCTTTCTAACTCTCCTTCTTTCATAATATTTCCTGTACTCTGCCCAAAGTTTGTTTATGAATCTCAGCATCTGCTTCAACATCCTGCTGGGTAGAGTCTTTCATAGGCCTCCTGTGGTAGGCTATTGTCCTGTTGCCTGTTTTCTCCCGCTTTCTGTCTATCCCATTTGCTTTCTGAGTGAGGACTGAGCAACTTCCCTAGGGTCCTTCTTGCTTAGCTTCTTTAGGTGAACAGATTTTAGTATATTTCTCCTATATGATATCTAATATCCATTTATAAGAAAGTATATACAATGTGTATCTTTCTGCTTCTGGGATTGCTAACTCAGGATGATCTTTTCTAGTTCCCACCATTTGCCTGCAAATTTCATGATTTCTTTGTTTTTAATTGCTGAGTAGTATTCCATTGTGTACATTTACCACAATTTCTGTATCCATTCCTCTGTTGAGGGCCACCTGGTTTTTTTTTTTTTCTATTATGAATAAAGCTGCTTCTAACATCGTTGAGCAAATGTCCCGAAAGACCTAGAGGGGACAGGAGCTCCACAAGGAGAGAGACCAAAAGAACCAAAAAATTTGGGAACAAGGATCTTTTCAGAGACTGCTACTCTAACCAAGGACCATGCATGGAGATAACTTAGACCCATTGCTCAGATGTAACCTATGGTTGCTCAGCCTCCAAGTGGTTTCCCTAATAAGGGAAACAAGGGCTGCCTGTGGCATGAACTCAGTGGCTGGCTCTTTGATTACCTCCTGCTGGGGTGAGGACTTCCCCTATCAGTGGATGGAGGAAGGGGCATGGGAGGAGAAGAGGGAGGGTGGGATTGGTAGGGAACTATGGAGGAGGCTACAGTGGGGGTAAAAAGTGAATAAATTGTAATAATTTTGAAAATAAATTAATAAAGGAAAACAAAGAGCATTTGATGTTCTTCTAGTGAACCCAGGTTTGGACTCCAGCACCCATTCCTAGCACGAAAATGTCAGGGGTATTCAGAGAAGAGAAAGGAGAATTGCAGAGTGAGGGGTAGAGCTGGGTAACAGGGGTTTAAATGGTCAAGTACATGATAGTGTTAAATAAAACTTTCATTATGAAATCTATAATTTTCTACCATAAAAGGTCACCAGTAAAATTACATTAAAATCAATTTAACATGGGAACTTACACTGCCTTTTTTCCACTAGTGAAAATATAATGAAAAAATCAACTATGTTAGTGAACTAACTGCATTAGCAATAAAGTGCTAAGGGTAATGGAGGGGATAATCAAACATTTTGGATCCTAGGTACTGGGATGCTTATGTAATTTGAGCTGACCATTCACGTTACATTGAGTTGACTATGCTAGAACTTCTTTCAGGAACAATTCATCAACCTATAAGAAAAGAAAATATATCAGGAAAATACCAATAAACAGAGGGAAAATAAAGTTATATTGGGAGTAAAAGAGAAAGCAAGAGTGGTGTAAAAAGCATCTATATTATTGGCTAGATCTGAGACTCTTTAGCCAAGACATGCATAAGTGGCAAGGGTCACTGGGTGCTCTTCTGTGTCTGCTTCACACTAGGGACAGCACATCTTATAAGGTCTAGTAAAGACTGAAGCCTGATTACTGTCAGTGAATAAATTCCTCCTCAGGTTGAAGGTGTGATCTTCTTTATGGCTCCAGATTGGGATGGGGAGGTAGTCAACTCCTGCTGTCCTTACGTTTGAGGGATCCAGGGTTAAAGCTCCCTAGATGCTTCATAACGCTGGGCCATTATTGTCCCACAACTGGTCTGGCAAACCAGAAATAAGAGCATGAGAACAATAAAGAACAAATTTAGTCTGATTCAGCATTTTACTAGGATCAGTCCTGGCTTTGTGCCCAGGGCTTTTTGAAAAGATATGAAGTATTAAAATTACTAATTATAAGCACACTTTAAACCATTCCATAAGGCCTTCGTGATTACACAAAATGCAGACAAACTTTCTAATTGCTGATATGGGATCCTGTGGTGTTTAATATTGTATTAAACCATGGTACCAGCGCTTTAGTTACTTATGCAAAAATCACATCTGCAATTGATAGAAATATTTATCAGTGTGTTCACTAAAATGAAAATGCAGTGAAGCGAGTAATAACATTTAAAACAAATAGGAAAGCCCAAATAGAAATGAAGCATTTGAATAATTTCACACTGTGTAGCCTGGAATAAATGATATCAAAACCCACTTCTGTTTCAAATCAATAACACTGAAATGTGACAGAATCTTGATGATACTCTATAGAAAAAAAACCTAATCCATAAAAATATACTTGTAAAACATTTACAGACAGTAGGATATTTACCCTTCTTCTTTTGTGTAAGTTGATTGGCTCCTAGAAATGATTAATGTATTTCTTTTATAGTTATTATCAAGTATTGTTCATTTACTTATGTTAGAATAGAAACCCACTGTTTTGTATTTTCTTTAAGAATGTAGGAAGTTATTTTAAATTCATATCATTTTGGGTTCCCTGTCAAAGATAATACCTGAGAGTCAGGAAGTCAGATGCATTCATGTATGTCTGCTGATTTATTTGGTGTGTTAACTTTAAAGTGTTCAGCCATGTAAAGCTCTTTGTCCTCACTGTGCCTGCCTAAGGCGTTTTAAACAACTTAAGGTCCATAATTTCTAATGTCCTGATGAATTTAATGTCAGCTGTCAGTGAATTCATCCCTATTCACCCAAGAAATCTCAGGTAGCTTCCTGTTTCATTTCAGCTATGATGATTTAGAATCATATGTAACAATAAGAGATCAGGATTCTACACTTTTGGCAAATAAGGATTCTAGTTTCTCTATGCATTTCATGTGACCGTATACCCAATTTTCATGGACTCATTTAAATATCCTTTTTACATTTATTTTGCTTGTTTGTACATAGGAGAGAGTAAAAGAGAAAAGGCATGCTTTATGGAGACATGATATACATATAGACATCAGACCGAACTTTCTGGAATCTGCTCTTTCCTACCAAGTATGACCCAAGGGTTAAACTTATGTCATCTGGCTTGGCAGCAAGTGTTTTTATCAACAGAGCTATCTTACTGGACAAAGTCTTTGGGGTTTTTTTCCTTTGTTTGTTTGGTTGTTATTTTTAAGTTTGTTTATTTACTCACTTTATATCTAGATCAGAGCCCCCTCCCTTCTCTCCTCCCAATTCCATCCTTTCACCCTCCTCTCATTTCCCCAATCCCATTCTCCTCAGAGATAAAAGAAGCCATTCTATCCACTGTACCAACCCACCCCAGAACATCAGGTTGAATGAAGAGTAAGTGTATCCTCTTCCGATGAGGCAAAAGAATGCAGCTTAGCTAGGGGAAAGTAATCCAAAAGCAGTCAACAGAGTCTATGTCAGAGACAACTGCCACTCTCTTTGCTAGTGGACCCACATGAAGACCAATCTGCCTATCAGTTACATATGTTTGGGACATAGGTCCAGTCCATGCATCCTCTTTCATTGGTGCTTCAGTCTCTGTAAATCCACACAGAGACTGAAGTGGTCACCTCCTAGCCAGGCAGAACTTCCATTAGACGGAGGGAAACACCCACCCACAAAATCTTCAATCCCAAATTTACCCTGTCTATAAGATGTTCAGGAATAAAAACAGAGCATAGATTGCGGGAACATCCAACCATTGCCTGGCCCAGTTTGAGACATACCCCATAGGAGAGAGCCAACTGTCAACACTATTAACGATACTCTGCTATACTTGCAGAAAAGAGCTTAGCATGACTATCCTCTGAGAAGCTGCACACATCAGCAGATCAAAACAGAGGCCGAGATTCACAGCCAAATATTAGGCAAAGCTCAAGAGTCTTGTGGAAACCTGTGGGAAAGGATAGAGGGACCCGGGGGTGAAAGGAGCTCTACAAGAAGACCAACATAATCAAGTCTTCATTATTTCATTTTTGGTTTTCTTTCGGTTTTTTTTTATTTGTTTGTTTGTTTGTTTCACCATACACAGTAGTATGATTTCAGAAACTCTTATTCTATCAAGGAATTCATCACACTAGAATCTAAATGTCAGGGTCAGAATTTAGGAGGGCCGAGTAGACCAGGTTGGCACAATTTCCAGAAGGCAGCCCTGCACAGAGTTGGCAGCCTATACTGTAACAACACTTGAAAGCAAAGAACAGTTGCTGACTGGTGGAATAAGCCAGTAGCAGAAGTCAGGCCTACACATAGCCTAGAAAGATAGGCATTTTGTCATCTCTCTCAGTGCTATGAATCTTGTCACCATATAGCTTTAGTTATTTCTCCATCACAGCAGCACATGCTTTTCTCGTTAGTTGGCTGAAAATGCCTTGGGACATGCTGACATGTATTCCCTTCTCCTAGCCAAATAGCAAGATTCTAGTGGTTACTGATGATATGATAGTATACATAAATGTCAGGCAAAATTTTAACAGAAAACTGCTACAGATAATAAAAACCTTCAGCAAAATGGCTGGGTATAAAATTAACTAAAATAAAAACAAATCTGTAGCCCTCCTTTATAAAAATGATAAATGAGGTGAGAAAGAAATCAGGGAAACAACACCCTTCACAATAGCCACAAATAATATAAAATATCTTGGTGTAACTCTGATCGTGAACATGAAAGCTTATATGACAGAAACTTTAAACCTCTGAAGAAGGAAATTGAAGAAGATATCTGAAGATGGAAAGGTCTTCCATGCTCATAGATAGGTAAGATAACATGGTAAATATGCCATCTTACAAAAGCAATCTACAGACTCAATGCATTTCCCATCAAAATTCCAACACAATTTTTTACAGACTTTGAAAGAACAATTTTCAATATGTTTTTCACATGGAAAAACAAAACAAAACAAAACACCTCAGGATAGCAAAAACAATTCTGTACAATTAAATCATTTCTGGAGGTATCATCATCCTTGATTTCAAGCTGTACTACAGAGCAATAGTAACAAAAACCACATGGTATTGGCATAAAAAAGACAGGTTGGTCAATGGAATTGAATCAAAGACCCAGAAATAAACCCACACACCAGGGACACTTGATTTTTGACAAAGATGCCAAAACCATACAATAGAAAATAGAAAGAATATTCAATAAAGTGTTCTGGTTTAACTAGATGTCTGCATGCAGAGGAATGCAACTAAATCCATATTTACCACCCTGTGCAAAACACAAGTCCAAATAGATGAAAGACTTAAAGACATAAAACAAGATACACTAAATCTAATAGAAGAGAAAGTGGAGAATAACCTTGAACTCATTGGCACAGAAGACAAATTCCTGAACAGAAAAACAGCTTAGGTGCGAAGATCAACAATTAATACATAGAAACTCCTGAACCTGAAAAGCTTCTCTAAGGCAAAGGACAAATAGGACAAAATGGCAGCCAACAGAATGGAAAAAGATCTTCACCAACCCTACATTTGACAAATGGTTAATATCCAAAATATATAAATAACAAAAGAAAATGAACACCATCAAACCAAATTATCCAATTGAAAAATTAGATACTGAGATAAACAGAGAATTCTCCACAGAAGAATCTCTAATGGCCAAGAAGCACTTTAAAGAATGGTCATTAGTCAACAAGAAAATGCAAATCAAAATGACTCTGAGATTTTATCTTACACCCATAAGAGTGGCTAAGATAAAAAAAAAAAAAAAACTCAAAAGACAACATGTTCTGGCAAGGATTTGGGATAGTAGGAACTCTCCACCATGGCTGGTGTATCTTGTACAGCTACTTTGCAATTTGGCATTTTCTCAGAAAATTGAGATTAGATCTATCTCAAGACCTAGCTATACTACTCATGGGCATATACCCAATAGACATTCCATAGTTGCACAAGGATACTTACTCAACTATGTTCATAGCAGCTTTATTCATAATAGCCTGAAAGTGCAAATAACTTAAATGTCTCTCAACCAAAGAATGGATAAAGAAAATATGCTACATTTACATAATGAAACGCTACTCAGCTACTAAAGAACAGGGATGTCATGAAATTTTCAGGCAAATGGATGAAACTAGAAAATATCAATATTGTCTAGAGTGAGATAACCTAGACCCAGAGATATATGCATGGCATGTGCTCATGTATAAGTTGATATTAGCCATAAAGTACAGGACTGTCATCCTTCAATCCACAGACCCAACAAATTTAAGTAGCAAGGTGGGCCCAAAGAAGGTTGCTTAAATCTTACTCAGAAGGGGAAATAAAATAGAGAGCTCAAGTAGATGGAGAGAAGAAACTTGGTGAGGCAGGGTGCAAAAAGAATGGGGATGAGATTAGGTATGGAAAAGGCAAGGAGGGCTGAGAGAGAGAGAACTGAAATCATTGTGTGGGGGAGCATCTGTGGGATGGGAAGTCTATGGTGGTGACCCTAGCTGAGACTCTTGGCAGTGGGAGATATGGGACCTGAAGTGGCAGAATAGAGGAGTGAAGTCCTCCTGTAACCAGGTAGAACTTCCAGTGGAGTGAGGAGGACACCAACCCAAACACAAAACCTTTGACCCAGTCAGTCAATGACCGGCCTAACTGGAGTTGCATGCTATTAGAGAGAGAGCACAACACTGACAACTATTTATAAAATCCTGATATTCTTTTAGATAGGAGGCTAGTATAATAGTCTTCTGAGTGGCATCACACAGCAGCTGTAAAAACAGATGCAGAGATCCACAGCAAAACATTCAGTTGAGCACAGACAATCTTATGGAAGACAGAGAGGAAGGATCACAAGGGCCAGAGAAGTCAGAATACCACAATAAAATCGACAAAATCAAAATAGACTGGACACTTAGGAGCTCACAGAAACTGAACCACCAGCCAGAAAGCATCCATGTGATGGTTCTAGGCCTTCTGCACCTATGTAACAAATGTAAAGGTTGGACCTCATGTGGGACCTCTACCAGCAGGAGCAGCAGCTGTCTCTGACTCTGTTGCCTGCCTTTGAATCCCCTTACTGGAGAGCCATGTCTAGCCTCAATAGAAAAACATGCTCCCAGTCCTATTTAACATGACAAGGCAGGTTGATACCTCTGGGAAGTCTCCCCCTCTCTAAGAAGTAAGAGAAGGGGATACAGGGGGATGGGAATTGAACTAAAAGGGAGGGACTGGGAGAAAAGGAACTTCCTATCAGTATATAAATTAATTAATTAGTTAGTTAATTAATATGTCCAAGCAGAAAATTATTTTTATCTGTGTCAAATACATTTAATATATATATATATACATTTGTAGATATAAATATTCAATTTTAATATATAAATGCAATCTGCTAGGTGTGTATGTTTCATATACACACATGTATACACACATATATATTCATACATTATTTCAGGGCTGACCTCTTAGTATTGGAGGATGACATGTAACTCCACTCTTAATAGGTCTATCTTAGACCTATAAGATGGCAGCCATCTCTTTAGAGTCATATACAAACATTTCACTTTCCCATTAAATGAATCCTTTATCTAAGTGATTTTAAGGGTGTCAATGAACCTCTGTGATTTCACCAATTCCCTCCTAGTTTATCAGTCAAATCCCATGAGCGCTGATGATAATGATAAGAGGAAGTGTCTTCTAAATAATTATATTTCGTCCAGTATCCTGCCATCTATGATGCTCATTGTTTGCAAAGTGTTTTAAAGTGCTTCAGCCAGTGTATTTTTTTTTTTAAGTTTTGTCTCAGGTGTGAAATCACATATTTTTGGGTGTGCACTTTACTTTTTAATCCTTTGAATAGTGTAATGTGTTAAAATATTGTAAAATTTATCATCATAATCATTGTCATCATCACCTGCACCAACAGCACTTGAGTAACTCGGAGTCACAGTTGTCTCCCTTACCTTTGAATGATTCAAATACACTCTTAATTTCCCCAGTGTGGACACGGCTTCAGCTTCCAGAATCTAAAGTGTGAGCACAATACTACACTAAGGCGGCTCATCATGCTTTTCTCATTTGCAGTAATGCATTGTGAAGGGCATTGACTCTGTATGCCCCTTTGAAGCTTCAGGACATGATTGCAAATGACATGTGTGACATCCTGCAGTTTGCTCCCCTACTCCTATTGGACATGTTAGCAGATTATACTGGGAAATAGGAACATGGAAGCAAATGGCAGCTCCTGTCACCTAATGAGACGTTTATTAAGAAACTGGGACTGATTATAAGTTGTAAATTAGCCATAATGTAAGTAATCAGCTGAGATGTCACATTGGTAGAGGAAAATGATAAACAGCCAAGTGCTCATCCCTGTGCTCATCAAAACGAACCCGCAGTTCATTACAAACCTTAATTTGCTGGAATCCCAAGATGTAGGTGGAGGAAGGCAGTAGTTTTTCTAAAGTGCATTCATCAATGCCTTTTTTATGTTATGTCTATGCAGACCTCACAGATCACTTAATCACCCCTACGAGGCTTAAAATTTTTACCTGAGTACAATATTCTGACTTACAAAGTTTCAGCAGAGACTATGGGGACAAAATGAAAAGTAACAGTGGCATAGAAAAGAATGCACTGCTGTGAAAATTTGAAGATGTTGCCAAGGACCACAGCAGCCCATTGGGCAGGAAGTCACTCATCACCACAGTAATGAGTTTATAGATGGTGAGCATGCCTCCAAATACAAATTCTAAATGGGAGAGATCATATGTACTGGGCAGATAAAATTTCATACTCAGAATACAACGATTCCAGAAAAACGAAGATGTTCTCAAATAGCCTCAAAAATGCAACTGGGGATATTTTTTAAGAAAATTGGCACCTTTGAAGTATGTCTATTTTCCATGTGACCTGTGATAATTTATTAGTTATAAACAAATATTCAAGCAGTTTCCAAGTAGAAAACTTTTCTCACTTATGTTAGCTACATTTCAAAAATATTTTGAACTATGATAATAAAAATAATAACCTCAGCATTCTCAAATGTAAGCCCTTCTCTCAAATCAGATTCACGCAAATTAATAAGTATATTGGTATTCACCGGTTCATTTTGTATAATATATGAGTTTCACCTATCTATATTATATATGTGTGTGTTTGTGTGTGTACATATAAATGCATAGATATATATGGTCTAATATATAATATTATGGAATATAAATAATATATTTAATATATAGATTACATACTAATTCTTTGTTTTTAAGAAATAAAATAATATTCTTTTCTAGGAAGATATTTTCTTTTAAGTTGGACATTTTATACCTTTTCCAACCAAGGAAACATTAAATAAAAACCAACAAAATCATAAGAAGCAAGTAATAATCTTACAATATGGAAAACTAGAACCACAAATCAGTTTTATTTACATTTTTATTTATAATTGGGTTTATTTGACTATAAATATCTTGAAAAATGTGATTTATTCAGTTCTTCTACACACATTTTACAAGTCTCTGCTGCTAGTCATTTTTTTTAAATTTTCTTGTAGTATATAATCTTAAAACTGATTTCGAAAGAGTTTTTTAAATTAATGATATATTCAGTGATCACTGTTTCATATAGAAACACTGTGTGGACTCAGGATCGGTAAAATGAACACATGAATTTGAGAGAGAAAGATGATGCGGATAGAATTGGAGTTTTAAAAGGAGGAATGGGAATTACATTTAATAAAATATATTATATTAATTATGAAATTCTGAAACAATAAATTTTTTTTAATTTATTTATTTTTATCTCAATCACAGGTTGGGTACTTTGAATCCCAGGAGTAGCCCCCTCCCCCATTCCCTCCCACCCTCCCACTCCCTCCCTCATCTCCTTCTTCCCCGCCCCCTCCAAGTCCACCAAC